>OY757939.1:20445832-20460832 GCA_963585895.1 Sepioteuthis lessoniana
TCATATGCTTCTCATATAAATGGGTTAAAGATGAAATGAACTATAAAAAGAAACAATCCTGATATCTTAAAGAAAACGCTATAAAAATATAATCCAGTACTTACATCTAAGGTCGTTGGAGTGGAAGCATTTAAAAATAAAAGTTTGTATTTTTTCGTGATATTTCGAGGAAACCGTTCACTTCATTTGACGATATAAAAAATGATCAAGAAATCACTGTGATGCCGACTACTCTACAATCACACTCTAAAACCACCAAATTACTGCAGATATATAGATGATATTTTCTTTTTGTTTACACATGGACAAAAATTATTAGATTTTTTTTCAAATTTATAAATAACAACCAAAACACCGTCAAATTCACATTAGAAAACTCTTAAACTTCCATGTCACTCTCGCTTGCTTCTGGACAAGCCTATTTGTCATTCGTTCCAAGACTGATATCAGAGGACCTTCCCCCAGACTATTCCTGCTTTGCTGGGTTGAGTTTATTGCTTGGGGCCTGAGACATCCCAATGAAGAAATGCCAATGAAACCAAGCATTTTTTGGTCTAACAATTCATGAGTCTTGATTTGTGCGGGGCTCCCTCCTAAAAACATTTGCCCAGTCGGCTAGAGCTGTAGAATACAACGACTTTTTTACAGAGGGGTTAGACTCTCCCAATGAGTGTCGTGGATATGACACTAAACAATCTGATGGTGAGGCTTCAGTAATGCTGGAGCTTTGGGGAATTTGGAGTACCCCTTCATTGCCATCACTCCCAGGTCCACTTTGGCCTTGAGTGGTAGCACCTGATAGGATCCTATCAATGGGTTAAATTGAACGAAACTCTGTAATTATGCAAAACTGAATTGTTTGAAATAGAACATTTAACTGTGTGTAAACAAAAAACTGTACTGATGCTAAACTAGATTATTTGTGATACAAAGCAATACTTGGAACCATTTAACTTTGTTGACATGTTTAACTGAATTGCTTGAAATAGAACTGTTTGATCGTTTAACTATGCGTAAACAAAAAAAGATTTAAACCAATGACTATGTGTAAACAAAAGACTGTACTTATGCTAAACTGAATTGTTTGAAAATTAGTGGAACCATTTAACTGTGTGCAAACAAATGATTAATTGTAAATAGAATTATTCGTATTAGATAGAAATAAGTGAAGTCATTTAACTGTGAGCAAAAAAGTATAAGGTCAGGCTTGTTTAAAAATGTTATCTTCAAAATGTGTTACACGTGAGAAATCATACATTTAATATAGGTATAAGAATGATATGTAATTAAATGACCTACAATGGTCGATATGCCATAAAACCAAACAAAAAAAAACACTTAAAAACGATTTTATGTCACATGGTAGAAAGTTGGTAAACTGTTCTATCCAATTCCTCGATATTCTTGTATATATTCAGAATAACCTAATCTCTATATGTTGTATCGCCATGACCAACTATACAAACACATATGCATGCTGTATCATAACGACGACACAATAAAGACGAGCGACACAGTTCTTTAGAAAAAATATACCTCTCATTTAATTTGAAAGGGTTCGAAAGGGTTACTAAAGGTTTTACTGTGTGAGAGGTGAGTTGGAGGCTGAACAGAACTGCAACATATTGACCCCACTCTTATGGCCAACAGCGTTTCTTTCCCGTTCCCCTGGGCTGCTCAACCAGGGGCCTGGGGGCCCAGCCTCTCTGGGTGCTGGTTCTCTCTATCGCATCTTATCTCCAACTGATTGAACTTCCTGTGCACCGAGTTATATAATAGTTTCACGTCCACCTTCTTCTTGTGGGTGTCACAAATCGCACTGATTCAACCCGACCACGGTCAATGTTATATTCTGATATTTCTCGACTGGATGCACCTGTTATTTACACAGGTGCATTTCCTATTTTGACAGACTGACCGGGTCGGAGGTCAATATACAACACATATCCTTGTACACTTAAAACAACTGATAACCACAGATACTTAAATTTCAATAACTATTACCAACTCAGTCTTTAACGTCTATTTATGTACTTCTTATTCACTTATTTAATGTATTTGCTCTGACGCCTTCAAATATTGTCGTATATTGCACCGCTGGACAAACAACGAAAAACTCGTAGATATATAAAAATATAGTTTATATTTTTATTCTTCGACAGCGACGATTGTGTGTAGTAAGGATAGAGTCAAAGAGTGTTCGCACATGTCTTTCTTCTAAGGCAGGGACCCTTTTTGGGAAGTACTGTAACGGCCGGAGAACCCACACGAGGAGCTGACAGGTCTGCTTGAGTGACCAGCGGCCCTCTCTCTTCGCTTGAGAGACAAGCAGACCTCTCCCTTTCGCATAGCGACCAGCGCATCTCTCCTTCAGTCCAAAATTAAAGACCTTATATTTTCTTTTCAAGTCCCATGCGGAAGTATGAACATCCTCTTCGCCTCATGTATTTTTCTGTTTGTGGCTGGTTATCGGAACTTACATACTTCCGGGGTTTTTTTTCGGGTAATTTGTTGATCTTATCTGCGAACGGATGTATCTGTCACTCTATCCATTGACAATAAATTATATTCTCGCCATAATATTTCATATTTCTCTTTCCTGTGAAAACATTTTGATGATGTTATCTTGCGACCGCCTTGAATCTGCTAAGTTCATCGTCGCCAGCTAAGCTAGTATATTTCAAAATCAATACAATTTAAGTTTATTTACACTGAAAATAATGTCAGTCTACGCCAAGCGAAGACATGGACTGCTATCGATAAGTTATCGATCATATGAAAGTCTGATCTATCCGATAAAATAAAACGGGATTTCTTACAAGCTGTGACTGTGTCAATACTACTGTATGGATGCACCACATGGACGCTAAAAAAACGAATAGAGAAAACGCTAGATGGGAACTACACAAGAATTCTGCAAGCTATTTTGGACAAATCCTGGAAGCAACACCCATGAAACAATAGCTATACAACCTCTTACCGCCTTTCTGAAAAAATATTCAAGTTAGGCAAACAAGATATGCGGAACACTGCTGGAGAAACAATGTCGTGTTCATAAGTTATATTCTTCAATGGAGTACTACACATGGAAGTGCCAGTGTTGGCCGACCTGCAAGAACTTATTTACATCGTCTCTGTGCGGATCTAAGATGTAGTTTGGAAATCCTGCCGGGAACGATGGATGATAGGGACTGATGGAGAGAGAGAGTCAGAGAAATCCGTGCTGTCACCACAGCTTGATGAAGATGATGATGAACTGCAATTACCCCATAAGAATAATAAAAGAAGCTATTAAATAGTTCACAACTCAAAGTTGTAAAGTTGGCGACCGTAGTCGAGGGCGACCAGAAGGCTCCTTTTTCAATAGCTACTACACTGAGTTGTAGAGGAGAACGATACTTCTTTTCCTGGATTACTCCACTTTACCCTTGATACGTACCTTATATTGCTGAGTTTTAAACAAGGAAGTATCAAGTACCATTTTTAAAGTCTTTGGTATGACGCGACCTGGGATTGAACACTCTACTCACTAGGACAATGAGCCGGTTAACTTTTATAATGTAAATCCAATAATTCTTGTAATCGAAACCCCATCGTCTTTGATTTTTGCCATAACATGCATAAACTCACTCACGTTTTCAAATCCCTCAAAACAGTCCCCATTAACGTTAAACAACAACCACCCAATATATTTTCTCTTCGAAATTCATTCAGAAAGAATTTTCACAACACATATCGGGAGAACTACCCATACAAAAAAAAACCCGTTGCTTAGTCTGCAGTCACCAAATTTTAGGTTCCTCTCTTACCATTCCAGGAGGTGTCCTCGTGGTGTAATGGTTAAAGCGATGGACTGCGGAATCGTAGTAAGCCAGTTCGTACTCCAATCGCGCTATTACGTTCACTTTCGGGCAAATACCCTTGAGAAAGGTATGAACCCCCTTATCCTTCTAGCTATGGGTTAAATAGTACCACTGTTCTTCATGAAGTATGGCTTTGGCATTAAATAACCCACGAAGGTTGATATACCATTAAACAAAGAAACCGAAACATTACCATCCCATTATAATCCGACCCCGAAATATTTCATGTGATATCCCCGAAGTAATAGACGACATTGTCTGAACTAAACGCGTTAAAGGAAGTTATGTCGAGAGAACTGCACTTGCTTCCGACTTAGATTCAAAAAGCGACAAATGAGCCATCCGCGAAAAATCCCCATAATCCCCTGTGACCAAACACTTTAATCTGATCGGATACACTCTGGACGACATCAAATGCGTCCTAGTATACACAGGGTTCTGTTCCGTACACATATGTTGAAGACAAGAAATTAAATGGATCCACAAATTACACGCTCAAACATGGATATTAACATATAGGCCCTCTAAGGGATCCCGGTACTTTTTAGATAAATAACCTGATATATCTCCGCTATAAATCCGCTATAATCCAAATAAACAAAGCAGATCCAAAATTACACTCATACAAACACAATATATATAAGTTGGCCGACCGTATTCGAAAGCCATCGAAAGCTTCCTTTTCAATAGCTACTAAACCAACGTGTAGGAGAGAGAACTACTCCTTATCCTTGATTCGTACCTTATAATGCTGAGTGTTAAGCAAGGAGGCATCTAGAAGAACAGTAGTTGTACTATCTAACCCATAGCTAGGAGGATAAGGGGGTTCATACCTTTCCCAAGGGTATTTGCCCGAAAGTGAACGTAATAGCGCGATTGGAGTACGAACTGGCTTACTACGATTCCGCAGTCCATCGCTTTAACCATTACACCACGAGGACACCCCCACCTATTTTGAAGAGAGAAGGAAAAAACACGTAAAAGGTCTCAAATTCAGTGGGAACCTTTTACAAATGCACAAATAAGTAAGTTTGAAATCAAAACTTTAGAATAAAAAGGTACATTTTGACTTTAAGTTAAAACTTAAAATTAAAAACCGTAAGAATAGACATTTCTAATGACCTACTGGAATATCTTCTTCCTGGGAAGATTACCAAGTCACATCTATGATAGATAACAATCAACCAACCTCAACTCTAAGTATAGCGCCTATTGATAAAGAAAAAAACTGTCTCCAAAAGATTTCTATTACTCTTTGTCTAGGAATACCGTGTTATCAATAGAACTTGATGATATATATATTGTTAGTTTGTTTATTTTGGTGTTATGGCATATCAACCTTTTTAGGTCATTTAATGCCAAATCCATGCTTATACAATTAAACATTTCTATTTCAAACAATTTAGTTTAGCATAATTACACAGTTTGATTGTCAAAAACATTTCTATTTCAAGCTATTCAGTTTAGTCAAACAGTTCTAATTCAAACAATTCAGTTTAGTATAAGTATAGTTCTTGCCAAAGCAGTTCTATTTCAAACAATCCAGTTTAGCGTAAGTGCACATTCAATGTCAAAAACAGTTCTATTTCAAACAATTCAGTTTAGCATACAAAATCCGTTCCATTTCAAGCAATTCAGCATAAATTTAAATGTCAAAACAGTTCTATTTCGAGTAATTCAGATTAGCATAAGTACGCAGCTTAGTTCTGTTTGGTCCATAAATAGGACCCTATCAGGTACTACCACACCGGGTCAGAGTAGACCTGGTAGTGAAGGAGTACTTCGCATTCCACAAAGTTCTAACATTACTGGACCCTCATCATCAGATTGTTTAGTGTCATATCAGGACACTCGTTGGTAGGGGAGGGTCTTTCCCCTCTGGAGAGATGCAGTCGGTGTATTCTTCAGCCCCAGCCGACTGGACAATATAATGATTGAACAAGTTAAACTTAAGTAGAAATGTGTTCGTTTCTTTCTGCACCTGTCTTTCAAACAAAGTGCAATATTTCAAACTAATATTTAATCAATAAGACTTTTCTTTTGAAATTCTTCTGAAATTCATGTATGTTCAAAGGCCGACCAAGATACACAGATTTGTGATCAAATAGGATTTTTTTTTCAATATAGTTATCTTTGCGGTCCACACATTTCTTTCGTCGGTGTTACTTGTGCTTGGATCCCATTGGTCAAAAGAGTCATCAACAATATATGACTCCATATGAACTTTTTAGCTGAACTTTACAGTCCGCCCTCGTGTTGCTTCCATCAGAAAGTTTCTCTCTCTCTCTCTCTCTCTCTCTCTCTCTCTCTCTCTCACACACACACACACACACACACACACACACACAACACACTTTATATTTGTCGCTGTCATAAAGAGATAGATAACGCTATACATACGAAAGAAGACGTAGAATTACTGTAACAGAAATTTCGATAAGGGCAAATCGTGACAGCCGACCACGTGATGACCTCGTCGACTTTTCAGTCTATGAACACTTCAGCCCACCATCGTATGTAGTACTGGGTGTGACACTAACCAGTAACTGGTTATGACCCTCCCCCTCTGGAGAGTCAAGAGTCTACTCTTTATTGCCATTTCTCTCAAGTCAACACTGACCTGGAGTGGTTGTAAAGACCCATCTGAGTCAAGTGGTTCGTTCAAGATAAAGTTTGAAATGATTTTGAACTTCATTAATATATTTGTCCTTAAATCACTAATAACGCCACGAAGTATTTGTCCGTTTAAAAATACATTTTTGCTGGCCAAATGAATAGAGTGTTCGCCAATGGTCCGGGAGACCAGGGTTCAATCGCCAGGTCGAGTCATATATATAAATATTTGAAATCCATCTGACGAGCTTTAATCAGCAAAATAGATTTATTATAAAATACCATTTCTAAATTTCTTAAACAATATATATATATATATATATATATATATATATATATATATATATATATATATATATATATATATATATATATATATATATATATATATATATATATATATATATATATATATATATATATATATATATATATATATATATATATATATATAGATATATATATTTGACTGGGCCATTGGTCTAATGAGTAGAGTGTTCGCCAATGGTCTGGGAGACTGGGGTTCAATCCCTGGTCGAGTTATACCAAAGACTCAAAAAATGGTACCTGATGCCGCCTTGCTTAGGACTCAGTACTATTAGGTAAGGATCAAGGGTAAAGTGGAGCAATCCAGGGAATAGAGTTGCGCCTTCCCCTACATCTCAGTGTAGTAGGTATTGAAAAGGGAGACATCGGATCACCCTCGCCCAAGATTTCCAACTTATTATTAGACATAATCATCGTTAAACTGACTTTGGCTAAGAATAAGCCAGCAAGGGTTGACATGCCGTAGAACCAGTCAATATCCTTCAAGACAGCGAGAAGCACGAGTTACACAGAATTACGTAAAATGAATTGAATATTCAGGAGGTTTCAGGAATACTCAAATCACAATTGTACGTTCACTATCTCTTTTTTTTTTTAATTCTTCATGAACATGTGCAGCTACTATTGAATAAAGATGATTTGTATTATGTAATATTATTACCCGATTAATTCTTCACAATATTTCTTTCAAAAAGGCGTAAAGAGAGAGAGACAGTACGATTGAAGCTATATATATATATATATATATATATATATATATATATATATATATATATAGCTTGAGGCCAAAGTACGAATATAATCAATAATATTACACAACATAAATACAAAGCTTCTTCATATGGTCGTTATTGATTTCGTCATTACATCTACTACACGTTATATGTATATATGTATGTATGCATATACATATATATATATATATATATATATATATATATATATGAGAGAGAGAGAGAGAGAGAGAGAGAGAGAGAGAGAGAGAAAGAGAAATGGAAATAAATCTGCCAATATGTGAATATAAGATATGAAAGAACAAGATATTCAGAGAATATGTTTATTTGTATACGAATAATTTCCCTCTTTAAATGTTTCGGTTTTTAACTATCTTTAAGGCAATGTTAATATGTAATGTTATCTATCATCCGAAAAATAAATCAATAAAAAAAGTCGTTATTTCATTAGATACAAAGACATAACAAAATAATGATAAAAATACAGAAAAAAGACAATTAAAAAAAAATTTCCAAATTACAAACATAGACGCTATTTTTGAAAACTTCTTAATTCTTTTAAGAGTTCTAACTGAAACTTATACCATTATCGCTCTGAAGATGGTTTAAAAAACTGAAACGTGAAACATTGGCAAATCATTTTTACATATATAGACACATTCTCTAAATATCTTGTTTTTAATATATATATATATATATATATATATATATATATACAAATTTCATTAAATATAATAGACATTTTATGTCTACATATTTTCTTCTGAATCCGTTCGAATTCCCGTATTACTTTGTAATAGATCCTCCCCTGATGATGGCCCAAAGTCGGGCAGAACGTACTAGAGATACATACAACTATGGACAATGCATAAATCAATTCCCCCCGAATACGATAAAAGTAATACGGGAATTCGAACGGATCCAGAAGAAAATATGTAGACATAAAATGTCTATTATGTTTAATGAAATTTGTATCAACGAAGACATGCTGCCAAAATATACATATTTTAAATTCAATGATCCTGCAGCTCATAAATATAACAGCACTTTGGAATACAGACGTGATCTCGTGAAGAGACAAATTACACTCGGTAAAGACGCTCTTACATAGTGGTAATATGCTAAAACAAAAGTTACATAACTTTTGTAATAGATCCTACCCTGATGATGGCTCAAAGTCGGCCAGAAAGTACTAGGGATACATACAACTATGGACAATACATAAATCAATTCCCCCGAATACGATAAAAGTAATACGGGAATTCGAACGGGTCCAGAAGAAAATAAGTAGACATAAAATGTCTATTATGTTTAATGAAATTTGTATCAACGAATAAATGCTGCCAAAATATACATATATATATATATATTAGCTGAGGTACCCCACGTTGCAGAGAATCGAAAGAACTCCAAACATATCTTTTTTTAAACTTTTCTTTTTTTTTTTAAGAATATGTTAAACTGGAAGGAGTGAGACAGCCTCAAGACAAGTGAGTAAACTCCCATTTATTTCAGGTTTTATCTTGATCTAGTGGCTGGTACTGAGACCTTTTTTTGATTTATCAAAGAGTATTTTTAAACAAATTCTTTATACAACTATATATATATATATATATATATATATAGATAATGTAACTGGAAGAAAACTCAAGCCTGGTTAAATTGTCATAATAAATTTATTTTGGCGAAGAATATTATAATCTTCGTCTCTTCAGATGACTTATACGCTTAATTTGAGGGTGAAAAACAGCAAATATATATATATATATATATATATATATATATATATATATATATATATATATATATATATTATTCAGTCCAGTTAAACGAGAGTTGGGAGTAATTCCTTCAGGACAAGAAAATAATTCAAAAGCTGAACATTTAAATTTTCCTGGTAGAGAGCTCAATGTAATTAATATTACAGAGCAATACTTTCTTTAAGAAAAAAAAACAAAGACCGGTTACTTTAGGATTATAAATTTATTTCCATCCTGTTTGTGTTTCTGATGTAAACCAAAAACACAAAGAAAAATATAACAGGACTTCTTTAGATCTTATGGATAAAATAAATCAGAATAGACACAGGATGGGGGAGAATGGAAGAGGGGTGAAGAGTTATCTCCTTGTTTTTTCTCACTTCCGTTTTTTTATTTGTTTATTTATTTTATTTATTTTTATTTATCTAATTTTACCGTCGGTTGGAATTATGGTAATTTAACTTTTTATTTATTTTCTTTATTTTTTTTTTTTGTTAAGTTCGATATATATATATATATATATATATATGATATATGATATAATATAAATTTTCATGCCAAAAGGAAATGGAGTTAAAATAAAGTATTAAAGAATTAAGAACACAGAAAAAGTGTGTTCCTGTAAATTGACCCATCCTAATTTGAACATATGTTAGATTTTTCGGAAGAGGTGGAATTTTTTAATAATGTAACTTTGCAAACTAAATTTTATTTAGTTTTTATTTAACTTTTTTTTTATTTTACTTTTCTTTTTCTTTTTTTTTTTTTTTTTGTTTACCTCTTTACATGTATTAAATGCCTAAGTTAATTGGGCTGTCATCATCCACAAAACAAAACAAAAAATGCCAACAGAGTCAGAAAGAATCTACCGAGATCTCATCAGGACGATTCTAACCAAAAAAGGGTTGGACCAAAGCTGTATTTTACTGATAAAAAGACCGCTAGAAAGAATTTAATTAGCAAATAAAATTTTTTTTTTTTTAAATATTTTATTGATACAACTCTTCTTTGGTCAAAATCGTCCGGATGATTCGGTAAGGAGAAACTACGGTAAATTCTTTCTAACTCTGTAGGTATTTATATTTCGATTAAGCACTCTTACAGGTATTTATATTTTCATATTAAGCACTCTTACATTTAGCTTAAAGATTTCTACCGGTGTCTTTTTGTTTTTGGCAACGTATACGCTATTGGTTGATTATTATCAAGTTACACATATGCTTTTAGTCCTTTCGATTTTTATGGCATTTTTTCCAGGATATCAGTTTGTGTAATATTTTTTATCTTCAAATTGTATCATCTGAGGCGCCCGTGGTGTAATGGTTATCGTCGTAGGAAATGGACACGGCGACACGAGTTCAAATCCTGGACGAGGCTGATTGCATTTCACATAGCACTAATACCCTTGGGAAAGGTATGAATCCAATTATTCTCCCTCTAGCTATGGGTAAATAGCAGGACAGACTTGCTTCTTCAGCCTTGGTGAGGCAACTAGTCTAGGAGAAGGAAAACTCTGAATTCTAAACCTGTTAAACTCCGCTTAAAAATTGACCTTGTGTCATATCCTGCCCGAGAAGTTGGGTAAATAGGATCATCTGAGTGTTTTTCACACCATCAGGATTATAGAATAGTTATAAAGATTGATTATATATATAAATATATATATATAAATAAATAAATAAATACATATATATATATATATATATATATATATATACGCTCCCCCATGGGGGAGAGCATTCTGGCGAAGGAATTTACGGCTACCGCTCGTATAATGCAAAGCTCTTCGAACAAATTGAGCATTCTGGTATCCGGTAAGGTATAAAATGTAAACAAACGAACGATACTACTTAATAACTAATAATTCCCTTGCTGACGTGGTACGCTTGTTAGCCGAGTGGTCTGATACTAAGTCTAACGTAGGCAGGTTTCGATCCCAGCTTCAAGCGTCCAACGAGTCTCGCCACACTGAAGAATTGTGATACAACGAAACAGTCTGTCTGTGGATGACAATGTATATATATATAATTAGCAACCATAGTCAAGGGTGACCCGAAGACTCCCTTTTCAGTACCTGAGAAATTCATAGACTTAAAAGTTCATATGATTAAGTGTCATATCTGCGATTGACGACTTTTACTAATACAATACAAGCACTGCAACACCGATGTGGACCGAAAAATATATCTCATTTGGTCGTATTGGGGGAGTGTATTTAGGTCAGCCTCGTGTGCATATACATATAATGAAGTCGTGCTCATAACATGGAATTACTTGATTTCTCTCTCTCTCTCTCTCTCTCTATATATATATATATATATATATATATATCACCCATTTTATCGTCATCAATTCCCTATCATCCATTGTTCCAGCCAGGTTCTCTAGACTGCATTCAGTGTCCGAACAGTGCTGATATTGTGTAATATTATTGATTACATAAGTAATTTTACTTCACATTATATTCATGTGTGTGTGTGTCCAACAAACCCCGCCCTAACGAATACGCAAAGACGAAGAAACCAAATAAAAAAAATCTCACCGTATATTATGAACGTATAAATCTAAAAATAGACAGTTGTGTCGTGCTCATAATTCATTTACATATCTGTTCATTTTATACAAACAAACAGTTATTTTTTAGTCGAATGATTGACGTACTGGCCTCTTTATATATCCCATTTTTTTTCTTTTTTTAAATACGCATGCGTGTGTGCGCTTATGTACGCACGCACACACGGACACAAGCATAGTTATATAGACGCACATAGAGATTCATATCCAGAGAAAAAAAATGCCATTTTATTTATGTCTATATATGGATAGACCAGTACTTAGTGATATAAACAAATTTAGATAGATTGATAGAGAGAGAGAGAGAGAGAGGGAGGGAGAGAGAGAGAGAGAGAGAGGGAGAGAGAGGTGGACAGACTCGGATACATACATACATACATACATACATACATAAAGAGATAGATAGATAGATAGATACATACATACATACATACATACAAAGGAGATAGATAGATAGATAGATAGATAGATAAAAAAAATTCGATAGCTAGCTTGCTAGATAGATAGATAGATAGATAGATACATACATACATACATACATACATACATACAAAAGAGATAGATAGATAGATAGATAGATAGATGTGATTTTAATTAAATCCTTCTACTACTTTATTTTTTTTTTACCTGCGTGTATTCTCCGCAGATTTCTACCTGTGTTGGTCAGTCAATATTACTCCGAAACTACCTCATACCGTTCCTCATTGCGTCTGCCAGTCGGTCTGTCATTCATTCTACATACGATCTATATACCACAGTGAACATGTGCGTGTGCGCATGCGTGCGCGCGTGCGCCTGTGTCTATTTCAGTTACATTATATATCCTCTTCATGTTCTATAATGATCAAACAATCAGTCGATTGCAATATTAACCTCCTTACTTAATATACTCACGATTTTTTTCTTTATTTATTTTTTTCTAATTCATCCAGTTTTTGTTTGTTTTTATTTTTTGAAAGGTCTTTTTTCATTTCGATTTTGTTTTTTGTTTTTTGTTTTTTGTTTGTTTTGGGTTTTTTTTTAGCTTTTTTTTTTTTTTGTGGAGCATTGTTGGGGGTTGCTTAGCCGACTTTTTACGAAAAGATGGATCGATTTGTGAGCACAAATTACACTCGGTGATAAGCCATGTCAGCGAGGCTTAGAATATGCCGATTGCATCCTCTCCAAAGAGGTAAGACACCCTCTTTCCTCCAAAGAAAAAAGGGGAGTCCGAGATATGAAACTAAACTGGATCTGATGGTTCAGCCCCAATTCTAGAGATTTGGATTAGATAGATAGATAGATAGATAGGGAGAGAGAGAGAGAGAAAGAGAGAGGAGAAAGAGAGAGATGAATAGACTGAGAAGTATATGAACAGAATAATAAGATAGATAGATAGATAGATAGATAGATAGATAGATAGCATATTTTAATAATTAAAAGTAATTAAAACAGATATCTATCCCCCATGAAATAGTTATTACATTTACTCCCATTCTAAATTCTAACCTGAAGTGGTATCACCAGTTAGGTTTCCATCTCTGGGTCAAATATATCTCTTAAAAAATTATTCGTATTTGATAGAACAGCGTGCCAAAAAAATAAACTCTAAAGAAACAACTACACAAAAATCTAAATATAAACATACAATGAACGCGATTACCTAACCTCTAGAATAGAATAACTCAAGACGAGTTGATATGCCGTTAAAATCAATCAATCAATCAATCAATCAATCATACCTATTTTTTTGTTATTGTAATTTTTGTTTTTTGTTGTTGTTTTTCCTCCCTGTACAGGTGATAAATATAAACACCTGGCTATCTAATGAGCTTACCAATAATTAATTATTTATACCTTATTCGTGGCACGAAAGCTAGAACTGGACTGTCTCCTGTTTGTTAGGATTTTCTCCCCGGATAAAATTGTGATAATGCAGATGACCCCCATGCACTCACTATAAACAAAAGGTAGGGCAGAGATAACAAGGCAGTCAATATCAACATAATATCATTGATTACCCAACAATTTCCGCCCCACTCCATAGTATCTAAAACTCGACGGTAAGAAATAAAAATAAATCAGTCACCAAAATCTATATTTTATCGAAAACAAAAGTACAAGTGGGTTGTTTCGAGATTTTTAAGGGTCTCTTTAACTGATAACAACGATAAGAGAGCGGATTTTACAAGTATACGAAAGTACTGACCTAAATGCTCTTCGAGAGAAATTTAAATTTACGAATTGTCATGAATTAAGTTTAGCCCATGATGCCTTGCCTGGCGTAATGATTAACAAGCTAGTCTAGCAGCTCAGAAGTTCGATTCTTACGGTATGCCTTATACTTTTAGCCTTGAACCAAACTAGGAAAAGACAAATAAATGATAACTAACCTTCTAACAACAATCACTTCTCAGAATCCTGGCACATCCAAAGAGAATCGAACTTATTTCACTAATAGCGGTCTCTTATCGTATCTCCCTAACCACAACACTACGCGAGGTTCCTTTCAAAATTACTCGGCACAGATCACAGGATGTTTACGATCCTTGCTGTTCCTAAGTAGTCACCTATCCTTATACTGAGAAGGCTCATTGATGCTTAACTTAGATAGATAGATAGATAGATAGATAGATAGATAGATAGAAATGACAAAGACCCCACAAAATGACCATTACGTTATGAATTGGACAGGAAATTGCTTTATTCTTTAAATCACGCAATGACACGCCGTTGCTGTTGAGTTACGGTCTCTCTCTCTCTCTCTCTCTCTCTCACACACACACACACACAGTTAACAATATAATGAGAATTTTAGTAATATATACATAAATGTACCTAAAATTCCGAATACATCTTAATATTTGATATATATTGTAGGTGCCCGTGGTGTAATTGTTATCGTCGTAGGAAATGAACACGGCGACGCGGGTTCAAATCCTGGACGAGACTGATTGCATTTCACATAGCACTAATACCCTTGGGAAAGGTATGAATCCAATTATTCTCCCTCCAGCTATGGGTAAATAGTAAGACAGACTAGGTTCTTCAGCCTTGGTTAGGCAACGCCTTGGTTAGGCAACTAGTCTAAGAGAAGGAAAACTCTGAATTCAAACCTGTTAAACTCCGCTTAAAAAATTGACCTTGTGT
>OY757939.1:20465832-20493332 GCA_963585895.1 Sepioteuthis lessoniana
TCCATTTATTTTTCTTTTTTTCTTTCCATTTTTTTTCTTTTTTTCTTTTTCATTACTCGTATTTTTTTTTTCTGTAACATCAATCATAACCCCAAAAACTAAAAACTAGTGACCGACACACACACACACAAATATATATATATATATATATATATATATATATATATATATATATATATATATATATATATATATACAGAGATATATAGATACATAGAAAGATATCCTTGTTTTATTGTATACACATACGTATCTACATACCTATCTACGTATGTATGTGTTGATATAAGAATTCAAAAGAGAAATATCATCCCTGAAAAACGTACAAATATCAAAACATTACGATAAGACTAAATAGACATACCTGTTGATCGGCCGTCGACGTCATAGCTTGGGACTTCTGTAAAAAAGAACCCGGCGTTAAAACGTACACACAGACACACACGCGCATACCTGAAACACTTTCGCTTGACAATACATATATAGGTAACCGTGTGCGTTTTCTCTCTGTGTGTCTGTGCGTGTGTCTGCGATTATCAGAGAGATGGTCTCGATTAGTGTGAATGTTAGGGTTATGGTTAAGTTTAGATAGAACTTAGGTTGTACGATGAAGAAGTCCGTGAAAAAAGCGCCGTGAAAATATCTGGCGCGAGCCGACGGATTGCGAAAATGGATCCAGAGCGAAGGTGAGAGAGAGAAGGGGAAAGGGAGAATGATAGAAAGAGAGAAAGCAGGCGGGGGGTGAAACACATGGATGGTAACTTTTGTAGTCTCTGGTAGATTCCCTTCCAGTTTATAAATAGAGAGAAGTACGAATGGTGAGGATGGAAATAATAAAAACAAGTAACCCACCCACACAAATCCACGGTCGGAATGGTCGAGAGGGAAGCGTGGTTGGTCGGACTGCGTTAGGTAAAGTGCAAGCTATAGAATCTCACACACACACATACACACACACTCTCTCTCTCTCTCTCTCTCTCACACACACACACACACACACACATTTCTCTTTCGTTCCTGGTTTCTCTTCGTCTTCATCGCCTATTCTCATCTCTCGCTTTCTACGTTCTGTGTGTGTGTGTGTGTGTGTGTGTGTGTGTGTGTGTGTGTGTGTGTGTGTGTGTTTTCTTTCCCTCTCTTCCTTTCTGCTCTTCACCCTCCTCCTGCCTTCTCTCCTTATTTATCAATTATTCTCATTTCTTTCTTTCATTCCACGCCCTTTTCTCTCTCTCTCTCTCTCTCTCTCTCCCCATATATATATATATATATATATATATATTCTTTCTTTCTCGCCTTTTCTTTCTCATCTTCCCTCGGTTCTTCTGATCTCTTTTCTTTATGTTTTTCCGTCTTTTTCTTCATTTCTCACTCTCACTCTCACTCTCTCTCTCTCTCTCTCTCTCTCTCCTTCTCTCTCTTCTCCCCATCGTTTATTTCTTATAGTATCTTTCTCTCCTTTTCTCGCTTCTTCTGATATCTCTTTTCTTCAACTTTTCCTTCCTTCTCTCTCTCTCTCTCTCTCTCTCTCTCTCTCTCTGGATCTCTCTCTACCTACTCCTATCCTCTCTTTCACTTGTCACTTCTACCTCTTTATCAACTATTCTCATGTTTATTTCTTTGTTCTTCTCTCTCTCTCCCCCCTCTCTCTTTCTCTCTCTCTCTCTCTCTCACACACACACACACACAACTCTTCCTCTCTCCCTTCTTTCTCTTTTTTAAGTTTTCTCACTTTTTTCTATTCTTGTTCGTTTTTTTGTTACTTTTTCATTTACCTTCTTTTACTTTCTTCATTCTCTCTCTCACTCTCTCTTTCTCTCTCTCTCACACTCACACACACACACACACATAAACAAACACACAGACGCACGCTCTCCATCCTACGGGTATATGTGCATCAAACATACAAAAACACACGGACACATACACACACACACACACACACATTAAATAATTCTTGTGAATACTAACATGTACACACATATGCATGTACACACATGACAATATAAACATAGATAGATAGATAGATAGATAGATTGGGCTTTCTTTGTTTAATGGCATATCAACCTTCGTGGTTTTTTAACACCAAAGCCGTCTAAGTCGAAGAATGGTCGGGCTGCTGTTTAAACAAGAGTTAGGGAGGATAATGGGGTTCATACCTTTCCCAAGGGCATTAGTCCGAAAGTGAATGCTATAAAGCAACTGGAGTTCGAACTAGATAGATAGATAGATAGATATCTGACTGGAATACATATGATCAGAGATTGCTATGATTAGACCAAGATAGATAGATGGGAATTTTTATATACATGTTTTATAAATTAAAAAAAAATATATATAGTGAATCTATTTCAGAATATATATATATATATATATATATATATATATATATATATATATATATATATATATATTAGCAGAGAAGAATCCCTGATTTGACATTTATTAAATCTTTAAACTAATCTAATTTGGTATTACTGACCAAGCAGAATTGATCTAATTCTAATCGTATTGTCTTCTTCGTCCTCCTAACTGCATTTTGGTACACTTAAATACACTATCGGAAAATAAAATCAAACAACTTGAATAGGTTTTTCATTTTATCTAAGGTAAGGAATAATGCAAATGATCATTACAATACACGTAGAGGTTCTTTTAAAAAAAGGGGAATATTAGTCGTTACTTGGCCTCATACACTGCCTACATCAAAATTGACATCTTCATTTATGGTGTGGCAATCTTATTTTGATATATATATATATATATATATATATAGAGAGAGAGAGAGATTGATATAAACTTACAGATAGACACAAAATATTTTAGGGGAAACACAGGATTTTGAAAGTGCAGCAACCACGATACTAAACAGATATGTTTCCATGCACATTTTCTTTTTGCCTAAACAAAAAATTAATGGTTATAATTTGAGGATGTTGAAAGCATTTTTTTAAATACGACGGCGCGGCATTATAAAAACCGGAGTTTCAAGAATACTTCGACCAATTGTGCGTTCAATATATATATATATATATATGTGTGTGTGTGTGTGTGTGTGTGTATGTATGTGTGTGTGTGTGTGTGTGTGAAAGAAGATTGTTTGGAAAATCCGAGTGGTCTAGTGTCATTAGAAACATGAACTTACAAGATACCTTCTTTCACATACTGTCAGATTTCATAACAAACATTACTTTACATTTTATATATATATATATATATATATATATATATATATATATTACTTTATCTATATATATATATAGATATATATATACGCACACACACACATATATATATATAACCAGCACAAATAAATATGTTGCATGCTAAGGGGACAATTCTTGGGAAATTAATGTATTCATCAACGGTTATGGTCTAAGTAAGATCATCTTAGGTTTTGATATTTTTAACAGACTTTGTATATATATATACACATATATATATATATATATATATATATATATATATATATATATATATATATATATATATGTACAAAGTGTATTAAGAAATATCGAAACTGAAGATGAATATATATATAGAGAGAGAGAGAGAGAGAGAGAGAGAGGGAGAGAGAGAGAGACTTCTTTACTGAAGATGGCCCTCTCCTCGAGTCACTAAGAGCATCCTTGAAGGCGCTTGTGACTACTCAAGCCAAGTAAATCCTTGCAAGCCCTATTGCGTGTGTGACAAATGAATTATCTGCCTTTTTCGATGACTTTGACCCTCGTGCATCTTTATATAACCTCTCAAACCTGCTGCAGATCCACTTTGTGTCATACCCCTCACAAACACATACACACGCATCTATCTATCTATATATATATATATATATATATATATATATATATATAACGGATACGACAACAACAACTGCAATACTATAAACAAAGCTTCACCAGTTGATAACACTTGGATGAGGTATGGGTTTCGAGTTGAAGCATCATTACCACAAGCCTAAGGATACTTTACAAGGCTTCGTTGGTTTTAAAGTGCGCTAGTATCAAACCCATGCAGATAGAGCTTCTCACTGATCTTAGAGCCTCTTGATATATTTCTTTTCTTTTATTTCTTTTTTCTTTTTTTTTTTTTTTTTTTTTGATGACAAGTCAAGTTTATACTGTTATGAAGGTATCCAATTGACAATAAAAACTTGCCAACTGGCTGCAGTGGCAATTGACCAAGTGATTAGAGTGTTCGCCAATGGCACAAGAGACCGGGGTTCAATTCCTGGTCGAGTCATACCAAACACTTAAAAAATGGTACTTGATACTTCCTTGCTTAGCACTCAGCGTTATAAGGTAAGGATCAAGGGTAAAGTGGAGCAATCTAGGGAAATGAGTTGCACTCTTCCGTACACCTCTGTGTGGTAGCTATTGTGAAAGGAGCCTTTGGGTCACCAACTCTACATTTATATATGTAATGGGAAAACTCAACAAATAGTCATTTAGTTATAAATTTATTTCAGCTGGACTCTTAATAAAAGAAACCAACCTCTTCAGATAGCCATCACGCAATAGATAGAAGATTTTTTCTAATTATTAAGAGTTCTTAAAATGGTTTCTTACTCGGTGATATATATATATATATATATATATATATACGAGTAAGTACATATACAAAGAGTGTGGACAAAAAGATATCGGCAAGAAGTTAGAGTCAAAACAGAATATAATGTCATCGTCTGGTGTCATGTCTCCTTATGTATCTAAAAGAAATTTTTTAGCATGACTCAAAAAAACTTCAGCAAACGAAATCTGATACATATGCGTTAATTCCTGTGCTGATGATGAGTCGCAGGCTCGGTATAGCGGTATGTCAGCAGCCTGACGTAAAGTTAGGCGGGTTTAGATCCCGGCTTGGAGCGTCTCAAGCCACCTTGAAGAGTAGTAATATAACGAAACAGTCTGTTTGTGGATGACTATATATATATCTCGTTATATATTGATATAATAATCTCCACTTTCGGTATTTTTAAAACACTTTATATATATATATATATATACATATAAAGTGTTTTAAAAATACCGAAAGTAAGACAATGATCATGTATGTAAATATTTATTTGTCCTGAATTGTACATTTTATATACAACTCAATTATTCTAGCAGGATATAAAAATTCGATGGGACCGGATACAAAAAAAAATTCTTAAAAAATACCAATCCAAAAAAATGTAAATATAACGTACAAAGAACGTGATTACCTTAGAGGTTGAAATGTTAAAAATCAATCAAATCCTTATTAAACCTATAATTCCTTACAAATGGTTGTTATAAGTTATTTGAAACCATATTTTCCTTAGTATGACATTAAACAGCATCAGATGGTGAGGAGTTTCTGAGAACATTACTCTCAGGTCCACTTTGACCCTCAGTGGTAGTACCTGTTAGGTTGCCATCTATGAGCGATAGAACTGTTCGGATACACTACTTGGACGCTAACTAAACGGCTGAAGAAGAAGCTAGACGGCAATTACACAAGAATTATGCGAGCAATATTGAACAAATCCTGGCGGCAACACCCCACAACGCACCAACTATACGGCCACCTGCCTCCCATCACGAAAACTATACAAGTTAGACGAACCAGACACGTAGGACACTGCTGGAGAAACAAGGACGAACTCATCAATGATGTACTCCAATGGACCCCCGCATATGGCCAAGCAAAAGCAGGACGACCAGCTCGAACATACATACAGCAGCTATGTGAGGATACGGGATGGAGCCCAGAAGACCTGCCAGAAGCGATGAATGATAGGGAGAAGTGGCGCAACATTCTTGTGTAATTGCCGTCTAGCTTCTTCTCCAGCCGTTTAGTTAGCGTCCAAGTAGTGCTGCCATATAGCAGTATCGACACGACCGCTGCCTGGAAGAAACTGCGTTTCATTTCATCGGTCAGGTCTGATTTCCATGTGATCGATAGCCTATCGATAGCTGCCCATGCCTTCGTTAGCCGTGTGTCGATGTCTTTTTCGGTTGATGAGACGCTGCTTCCTAGGTAGGTGAATTTGTCTACCAGTTTCAGAGAGGTTCCGTCTAGTGTGGAAATGTCACCTGTTTGATAATAGCACATATATTCAGTTTTGTGTGCATTGACATGGAGGCCAATGCCTGCAGCAGCTCGTTCCAAACTATGCAGTAGTGTTTCGGCTTGGTTGAGTGTATTCGCCAGCAACGCTATGTCATCAGCGTAGTCGGCGTCGGTAATTGTTTTTGCGGGGTACCTTCTTCTCCTTTTCTTTTTCAGCTCGAAGCCGTTTTCTCTAATTTTATCAATCGAAATTCTAAGCACGTAGTCTAGACAGATGATAAAGAGGTATGGGGCTAGCGTGTCTCCTTGTAGTACTCCTGCTACAATATTCTGTGTCTCCATCCGGTGAACGTACTTTCACTTTGGTGTTTCTGTCGAGAATCGTTATTGCTGCTACGGTTTCTTTTGGTAGGCCGTATGCTTGTAGGATTTGTTCCATCTTCCCTCTGTGACTGGAATCGAAGGCCTTGATAAAGTTGACAAATAGTAATGTCGCCTGTAGGTTTTTGATACACAAGTTTCTATAATGTTGAGGTGCTCAAATTTTAGCAGGAGCTATCGTTAGTTTTCGTTCTTTTCCCTCAAAAAACACATCTCAAATGCCTTCCTCACATACATTCAACAAAAACAAATCCTTTTGTGTGTGCAACTAGTCCCTATGAGATAATGGCTTAAATGCTGGACTGTGGCCAGGAAACAAACACGTTCGAAACAAACACGTTCACTTATGGAAAAATACCTTCGATAAAAGTATGAACCCCCTTATTCTCCCAGCAATGGGTTAAATAGTATCACTGTTATTCAGGGGTTGTCCTCTTGGTGGAATGGTTAAAGCGATGGACTGCAGAATCCCAGTACTGGAGTTCGAACTCCAGTCGCGCTATTATGTTCACTTTCGGACAAATGCCCTTAGAAAAGGTATGAATCCCCTTATTCTCCCAACTATGGGTTAAATAGTACCACTACGGTTCTTCTACAACGATAGCTTCGACATTAAATAATCTACAAAGATTGATATGCCAAGAAACCAACCAAACTATTGCTATTCATCTATAGGGAGGGCTTTTGCATTAAATAACACACAAAGGTTGATATGCCATTAAACAAAGAAACCGAACCTTTTGTGTAAGGTGTATTTCAAAATTAAAATAACTAATCGAATATTAAAGATAAGGTCGTATCTATTCAAGGTTTTGTAAATGTGAAAATATGATTATCCTTAGTCCTTAACGGGTCTGGATAATTTCTCATAGCACAGTGGTCAATGCGCTGAGCTGTGACATTGTAGTCAGCGAGTTCGAACTCCAGTCGCGCTATAACATTCCCTTTCAGACTAATATCTTTCAGAAAGGAAACAGCATCTCAATGGAAGTTCCGATGGTGCAATGGTTTGTAGGAAATGGACACGGTGACTCAAGTTCAAATCCTGGACGAGGCTGTTTGCATTTCATATAGTTAATAACCTTGGGAAAGGTATGAATCCAATTATTATCCTTCCAGCTATCGATAAATAGTAGGGCAGATTTAGCTCTTTAACCTAGGTATGGCAACGCATCAAGGAGAAGAAAAACTGAATTCAAACCAGTTAAATTCCACTTAAAAATGACTTTGAGTCGTATCTTGCTCGTGCGGAGGGGTTGGGTAAATACATACACGAATATGGCTGGGGAATACCTTCGGATACTAATCCATGAGAAATTCCATACATGAATACATGTGTGGGGCTGACTAGACTCTGATCAGAAGAATACCGTCACGTTTTCACACACACACGCATGCATACACACACATACACACACACACGCGCACACACAGACTGTTCTTCTAAAAAAATTGGTTTTGGCTTTAAATAACCCACGAAGGTTGATATGCTATTAAACAAGGAAATTAAACTAAATCAAAACTGTTTGCTGTCGGCTTCAGTTGGTGTATGATGCCATGAATATGCAAACCTTGACTCCGGCAGTATGTAACCTAAAAGGTTTAGAAAATCCAACCAACCAACCACTTTTATTAATTCTGTTCCGTTATATCTATATATTTATATGTCTACATCTCTAATTCTAGTACTCACACCCCCTGGCTTAACTGTGTTGTCTAATATAGCATCCAAATTAACATATTAACTTCTACTTGAGGCATAAACAAATTAGATGAATATTACTCTACATTTTCAAAATACGTAAATATTTTTATTTATTTAATTATTTCCTTATTTTTTTATTTTATTTTAGATATATTCTTCGTCACTTTGCTTTTGCTCTTTGCTAAAATTAAACAACTAAATGTCTGTAATTAAGCACTACTCGAAAGCATTACAAACAAAATGCAATATTTTTCCTCGTATTTTTTTAGACTCTCTAAGTATTCACACAAGTGACTGGTGACTTTTACGGGAAATCAAGTGCCAGTAAATCTTATATACCTTTTACCAACTACTATCCCACGGGCAGGATGTAACACAAGATGAATTTTTAAGCGGAGTAAATCTGATTAATTTTTTACGGTATGTCAACACTCTTGGGTTATTTTAAGCATAAAAGTTAAAGAAACACCTTCTTTGCATGTTCATATTTACATTATTTTGTAGTCGTTTCTTTAGAATTTTTTTCACTCAGCTATATGATATCAAGTATTCTTATCTAATACAAATAATTTACATACATTTCTATGGTTTAAAGTACTCCTATCTAATATTGACAATTATAAGGTTTCAGATAACTAATAATAACCTTTGCTAAACAATTATAGCTTTAAATAACGCTAGTTGCAAGTAAAAGTTTTCCTTCTGCTGGTTGTCTAACCAAGGTCAAAGAGTCCAACCTTCTCTAATATTTACCCATTGTGGGGTATATTTTCAAGTTTCTTCTTTGGACTCATCTCAAAAAGGAAGACGTGAGGTAGTTTCACCCAGTCGATGGAGGAATAGAGGACACTCTGTCTGACCTCTCACGCTTCCTAAAATATCCGACACATCCAACATCCAGTGTACTGATTGTGGTGGGATCCATCTCGTCACAATCTCCTCGATACTCCGGGACTCTGGATGGTTTTGATCCTTCTCGGTTGTCCCAGTTCTTCCAGCCTCTGCGTTAGGCGACTCAGTGATCCAGGTAAAATTGGTTCAACTGCCACTTTCATCTTGGCTTTCACTTCCTTTTTCTTTCACTCAATAATCCGTTGAAATGGCAATATCCACCCAGTGACACGTTATTTTCTTCTTGTTAATTGATTCTACCACGTGTAATCATATTTACCCAACCCCTCCGCTCGGGCAGGATATGACACAAGGTTAATTTTTTAAGCGGAGTTTAACAGGTTGGAATTCAGAGTAATTCCTTCTCCTAGACGCTGCCTCTCCAAGGCTGAAGAACCTAGTCTGCCCTACTATTTACCCATTGCTGGAAGGAGAATAATTGGATTCATACCTTTCCCAAGGGTATTAGTGCTATGTGAAATGTAATCAGTCTCGTCCATGATTTGAACTCGTGTCGCCGTGTCCATTTCCTGCTACGAAAACCATTACACCACGTGCACCTACCACATGTAATCCTAACCCAAAGTCCCAAAGAATTTTAATCTCAACATGACCAAATTTTAATCTCTTGCATAATTCCCACTGATCATCTTATCCACCCAATCATGCCTACTGTCGAATTCATTTTGTGCTAGTTTGACACATTTGCTGATTATGTGATTAACTATTTCTTCATTGTCCCCATATAACCAACACTTACTATTCTTATATATATATATATATATATATATATATATATATATATAAGGGGGAAAGGAATCCTCCATCGAGTAGTAGCTAAAATTTTGGATCACGGCCTGGAAGTAAGCGAGTTCGAACTCCAATTGTACTATTATGTTCACTTTCTGACTAATTCTCTTGGGAAAGATATTCACTCCCTTATCCACCCAGCTATGGACTAAATAGTACTACTATTCTTCTACAATTCTTTAGCATTAAATAACCCTCGAAAGTAGATATACCATTAAACAAAGAAACCAAACCGATCTAAACTTTCTATCTTCATAGGTTCCTAGTATTGATAATATTACCATTCATACTTTTTCAATCCTCTCTATTTCCAGCTATGGATATCTAATCCATAGCTGGAAATAGAGAGGACCATTACAGTTCTTCTACAAGGGTGACTTTGGTATTAAATTACTCATGTAGGTTGATATGCCATTAAAAACAAAGAAACCAAACTAAACCAAATCTATTTGTATGAACAGGATTTGGCATTAAGTCACTCACAAAAGTTGATAAGCCTTAAAACACCACCAAACTATATGCAGTCTTAATATTCTAACTCATCTAATCTGAAACCTATTGTTTTTGACACAGTTCTAAATGCGCCTATTATCATGGGAACCCCTGCTATCATCACCATAATCTTATAATAATTTTGTTCATTTGAGAGTTTTTCACAGTAGTGTTATCTGATGATTTTCAACTAGAGTCTGAGTAACAACAAGTCTGCTCAATTCTCCAGGACTCTTCTTAGTATTCTGTCCGATCTTAATAATGCTGCAGTTTGGATGGTCTCCACTCGTCCTCTTATTTCTAAGTCTTCCAGTCCCTGTACCAGTCCTTTAGTAATTATACGGAGTCCGGCAATTACAATTGGTATCACCATCAGTTATATGTTCCATAGTGTTTTCAGTTCTCTAGCAAGGTCTAGGTACATATTTCTCTTTTGCTTTCCTTCAGTTTGGCTCAGTGATCAGCCGGAACGGCAAAGTCCACAATTCGGCAGGATCTCTTTTTTTGTTGTTGACTATCGCGGATACGTTTGAATTTCTATACGACCTTTTTAGATGAATTCAATGAAGTGGGGTTTTTTAATTACCATCTTGGTTTCCATCTTAATACGTCATTTACTTAATTCGAGTGACATCGAGCATGTCTCATGTTATCAAAACAAGTAATTTTCTTATTACTCTAATCGCCAATTGTTAACATAAAAAAACGTTTGATTTTTTATTCTCTCTCTCTCTCTCTCTCACACACACACACACACACACACACACTATATATATATATATATATATATATATTATATATATATATATATTTACCAACCTCTCCGCTCGGGCAGGATATGACACAAGGTCAATTTTTGAAGCGGAGTTTAACAGGTTTGAATTCAGAGTTTTCCTTCTCCTAGACGTTGCCTCCCCAAGGCTGAAGAACCCAGTCTTCCCTATTATTTACCCATAGCTGGAGGGAGAATAATTGGATTCATACCTTCCCCAAGGGTATTAGTGCAATGTGAAATGCAGTCTCGTCCAGGATTTGAACTCGTGTTGCCATGTCCATTTCCTACGACGATAACCACTACACCACAGGTGGTCCACATATATATTGTGGTCCATATATATATATATATATATATATATATATATATATATATATATATATATATATATATATATATATATATATATATATATATATATATATATATATATATATATATATATATATATATATATATATATATATATATATATATATATATATATATATATATATATATATATATATATATATATATATATATATATATATATATATATATATATATATATATATATATATATATATATATATATATATATATATATATATATATATATATATATATATTGTGGTCCACAGACAGACAGTTTCGTTTTATCACAATTCTTCAGTATGACTAGACAAGATGGACGGTTCAAGCTGGGATCGAAACTCGCCTAAATTTACGTTAGATCGATATATATATATATATATATATATATATATATATATATATATATATATATATATATATATTATAACAACAGTGTTGGTTGTCACTATCTCAGTTCGTGGGTTTGTAGCAGACCAAATGCGGTAGACTTGGGCGAGTGCTCAATATCTGTGATAGAGCTATTATATTATTATACTAATAATAATAATCAATAAATATACATTAGTTTTTATATATTTAATAGCATGGAAACTTATCTGCAACCACAGGTTTCATACACAATACGCAAATATTATCTACACACACATACACACACATAAAGAGTTGTATACAACCCTAACGTTCGTTTGACTGTATTTTTCGATTTTTTCAATTTCTCCAATATCTTTCTTTCTCGGTCTGATTGGTGTTATAAGACGACATAAAACCTGTGGTCACAGACAAGCTTCCATCCTATTAAACATATATAAAAACTAATATATATTTATTCATTTATTACATATATATATATATATATATATATATATATATATATAAAGACCTCTCTTATATTCGTTACATGATTAAAACTTTTATTTATCGTTTTAGATACAATCATCACATGAAAATCAGGCGTCTCAATTAATCTCAATTTCTTTTAAGTTTTCACCTACACCCCTGGCGAACAATTGAACACCTTTTGATATGCCAAAACGTTTTTATTGTCCAGTTGGCTAGGGCTGCAGAATACACCGACTGCATCTCTGCAGAGGTGTAAAACTTCCCCCTCAACGAGTGTCCTGTGTATGACACAAAAATAATCTGATGGTGATGCTCGAGTCCTGAAGCATTGGGGAATGCGGAGTAGCCCTTTATTGTTATCCCTCCCATGTCCACTCTGGCCAGGAGTAATAGCACTTGATAGGGTCCTATATTTTGGTCAAATAGAACTAAACAGCGTACTGAATTGTTTGAAATAAAACTGTTTTGACATTTAACTGTGTGTAAACAAAAAAAAACTGTAGCTATGCTACACTGAATTGTTTGAAATAGAACTGTTTTTGACATTTAAACTGTATACTTATGCAAAACTCAATTGTTTGAAATTTTTATCGAAATGAATCAACCAAAAACGTTTTTTAACGATTTTTTGTTCACCTGTTATATCTTTCTATATATCTATCAATCAATCCATCTCTCTCTCTCTCTCTCTCTCTCTCTATATATATATATATATATATACAGAGAGAGAGGGGGGAGATAGAGATGGGTCTACACAATTGAAATTACAACAATGACAAAAATTATGCAACGTACTGAAAATGTGGAGCAAATACAATATTTTTAAAAAATACAAATGAAAATAGTAATTTATTAAGCGATTTGCGCAAGGACGTATGAATGGAGCACCCAGGGAGAATCAAACTCACTCGTGAAGGTTTCCGAGTCTAGCTTGCCAACCATTACACCACCAGAGGCGCCCAATAAATGTGAAAGTAACATTAATAGCCCACGACTCTTAGTTTAACCTGACAGATTATCTGGTAAGATTTGTCAAACCAAGTCTATTCGAATTATCATTTACACACGCACACACATACATACATACATACATATATATATATATATATATATATATATATATATATATATATGGTCCAGTTAAACTGGAGTTGGGAGTAATTCCATCAGGACAAGAAGTTATTCAAGCATGAATATTTAAAATTTTCCTGGTAAAGAGCTCAATGTACCAATAATACAGAGCAATAAATTCTTTAAGAAAAACAACGAAACCGGTCACAGGAAAATTTTAAATTATCCAAAATGATCTGAATAAGTCCTGTTACTTTTTTCGTGTTTTTGAAAACCTCAAAAACGCGTAACAGGATTGAAATAAATTTATAATCCTATGTGACCGGTTTCGTTGTTTTTCTTAAAGTATATATATATATATATATATATATATATATATATATATATATATATATATATATGGGAAAGGTATGTGTTTATGTGGATACATATTGTGTTTTTACGTGAATCAATACTATCATTATTTACTCTTTGAGAATTTTTCACATCAGCGTTAGCTGATGGTCTTTCACTGGAGTTTGAGTGACAACGAGTCTTCTCAAGTCTCCGATCCCAATGATGCAGTAGTTTGGATCGTCTCCACTCGTCCTCTTATTTCCAAGTCCTCCAGTCCCTTTTTTTAATCCTTTGGTGACCGTACAAAGAGTACTAATTACAACCGGTAAAACCGTCACTTTCTTGTTCCAGTTTTTTTCAATTCCCTACCAAAATCGAGGTATGTATTCTTCTTTTCACTTTCTTTCAATTTTACCCTATGGACAGCCGGGACTGAAAAGTCCACAATTTTGCAAGTTCTCTTTTCTTCTTTTTTTTTTTTCTTTTTTTCTGTTGATTATTATATTGTCTGGTCTTCTGGCTGAGATAAAGGGATCCGTTTGTATGTCAAAATCCCATCAGAGTTTGTGCATCTCATTCTCCAGGACAGATGCTGGGTTGTGCATATACAATTTGTTCGTATGGTCAAATTTAAATTTCTTGCACGATTCCCAGTGGATCACCTTGCCCACCCAGTTGTGTCTAGTCTTATATTCTTTCTATGCTAATTTGCTGCCTTCGCTTATATTATTATTATCATTATTTTTATTGTTGTTGTTGTTGTATGCTCGTAACATGCCAGGGTTTACAGTGGAGATAAAGTGACTCGGGTTCTTTTCAAGTCGACATCACGCATCACATGCTGGTTTATCGTTGGAAAGGAAGATTGTTTTCTCTTGGATTCAGACTCGTATATTCAGAATATAAGTTACTTGAATATATATAAATATATCCTTACAAACACATATTTCGGTGGCCCAGTCGACTGGAGCTGCAGAATACACCGACTGCATCTCTGCAGAGGAGTAAAACTCCCCATCCAACGAGTGTCCTGGATATGGCACGAAACAATTTGATAGTGAGGCTCCAGTAATGCTGGAGCTTTGGGGAATGCAGAGTAGCCCTTTATTGCTATCGCTCCGAGGTCCCCTCTGGCCCGAAGTGGTAGCACCTCATGGGGTCAACGAGAACTAAACTGCGCTTATGATAAACTGAATTGTTTGTAATATAACTGTTTTGACATTTAACTTTTTGTAAATAAATGACTGATGTTTAATTGAATTGTTAGTAATACGTCGCAATAATTGAAACCATTTACCTTTTTGATTGAACTGAATTGTTTGAAATAGAACTGCTTTTGACTTTTAAACTGCGTACTTATGCTAAGCTTAATTGTTTGAAATAGAACTGTTTATGTGTATAAAAATGGATTTGACATTAAATAACCTACAATAGTTGTTATGCCATAAAACCAAACCAAAACAAACCAAACTAAAACAAAGTTTTTATCAAAATGAGTTGATTAGGCATTAAATGACCCGGAAAGTGTTGACATGCCGTTAAACAAAACAACCATCCAACATATTTCGGTTTATTCGAATGTACATCTGTGTATGTGTGTGCGAATGTGTTCGCGTGTCTGCTTGTCGAAGGAGAGATCACCCACGCAAATATGGCTAAATATAGACAAAGCTTAAACTCATTCATATTGATATAACTACACACACTCATACATACGCGCACGTACGCACACACAAATACACATGCAATCACATACATACATCGATGAATTTATATAAAGGCAAATATCTTTTATATCACAGCTTAAAGCGTGCAGACAGACACACACAGAGACACGTGTGTCCGTTCTGTCAACGACACACTGTGATTCGACAATCAAACTTTCCATTTCGGGATTAAGTTTTGCTCGTTTTTTGTTTTGAGGGGTTTTGTTTGTTTTTGTTTTTTTTTGTTTTTTTTGTTTTTTTGTTGTTGTTTTTGTTTGTTTGTTTGTTTGGTTGGTTGGTTGGTTGATTGGTTGGTTGGTTGGTTTCATTCTGATGCATTTTTTTGTTTACTGTTGTTTTTTGGTTCGTTTGTTTGGGGGGGGTGATAGTTTGTTTTGTTTTTTTTTTTGGTTTTTGTTTGGTTGGTTGGTTGATTGGTTGGTTGGTTGGTTGGTTCCTTTCTGATGCCTTTTTTTGTTTACTGTTGTTGTTTTTTGGTTTGTTTGTTTTTTTGTGAGGGGTGTTTTTTTTTTTTTTTTTGTTTTTTGCTTTTTGTTTGTTTGGTTGGTTGCTTGGTTGGTTGGTTGGTTCCTTTCTGATGCCTTTTTTTAATTTACTGTTGTTGTTTTTTGGTTTGTTATTTTGTGAGTGCGGGGATTGTGTGTTAGAAGTCAGTCTGACTGCCAATTGCTCGCCGAAATTAATAGTCACGGAAGAGTTCATTACTGACCGCAGGTTGGGCACCAAAAAAAATTGTCAAAAACATTTCTATTTCAAGTTATTCAGTTCAGTCAAACAGTTCTAATTCAAACAATTCAGTTTAGTATAAGTAAAGTTTTTTTGTCAAAACAGTTCTATTTCAAACAATTCAGTTTAGCATACAAAACAGTTCTATTTTTGGCATTTCAGTTTATCTTAAGTACAAAATTTAGTTCTATTTGACCCTTAGATAGGACCCTAAGAGGTGATACCACTCCGGACCAGAGTGGACCTGGGAGCGAAAGCAATGAAGAGGTACTCCACATTCCCCAAAGATCCAGCATTACTGAAGCCTCATTATCAGATTGTTTAGTATCATATCCAAGACACTCATTGGGTGAGTCTTACCCCTCAGTAGAGATGTAGGCAGTGTATTCTACTGCACCAGCCGACTGGGCCACTTAGGGGGGCGTCTTACCCCTCTACAGAGATGTAGGCGGTGTATTCTACAGCCCTAGCCGACTGGGCAAGGGAATTGAAAGGATTGAAAAGGCAAAAATAACAATGTCATAAATACTACGACCCTATGAAGATAGATGTTTGGTGAGGTTTCTTTGTTTAATGGAATATCAACCTTCCTGGGTTATATAATGCCAAATCCATCCGTGTAGAAGAACAGTAGTGGTACTATTTAACCCATAACTGGGGGAATAAGGGTTTCGTACCTTTAGTTTCTTCCAGACAGCGGTCACATCGATACTGCTATATGGATGCACTACATGGACGCTAACAAAATGGCTGGAGAAGAAGCTAGATGGCAATTACACAAGAATGCTGCGTGCAATCCTGAACAAGTCCTGGCAGCAACACCCCACAAGACACCAACTGTACGGCCACCTGCCCCCTATCACGAAAACTATTCAAGTTAGACGAACCAGACATGCAGGACACTGCTGGAGAAGCAGAAATGAACTCATAAGAGATGTACTCTTATGGATCCCCACACATGGCCGCGCAAAAGCAGGACGACCAGCTCGAACGTACATTCAGCAGCTATGTGAGGATACAGGATGTTGTCCTGAAGACCTACCTAGGGCGATGAACGATAGGGAGGAGTGGAGAGAGAGGGTCAGGGATATCCGTGCTACCAGCGCGATATGATGATGATGATGACCTTTCCCTTGAGTATTAGTCGGAAAGTGAACGTGGTAGCGCGACTTGAGTTCGAACTCGCTTACAATTAAGTCACATCCCAGCACGTAAGCTACTATACCACGTGGACTCTTCACAGACTCCGATTGTAGTGGTATCAACAGATGGGCTTTATCAAAAATGTGAGATTTTTATTTTTCAGGTTGGCAACCCTGATTCTGAATAAGTATGACAATATTCAGTTCACGTTTGTCTCTCGAAATTTACATTCAGTTGAACAATCTTGGATTATAGTGAGTGTGTTTGATTAAATGAATCACCATAAGGGAACACAAGAAAAAGATTTCACAAATTAACACAGGCTCATTGAGACCAAGTTCTACGTAAGACACAAGTTTTCTAGATGGTACATGGAATTTTTTGAATGGGAGAGAAACTTTGGAAGATGAACAGTATTTATTCATTTATTTATTATAATGTTCCAAGCTCAACAAATTTCTACGGATAATTATCAGAGAAAATTTTTTTAAAGATTTTCATAATAAAGTATTCGCCTGTATTCTTCCCTAAGATTTAAAAAAATTCAAACACTATCAGAAGAAACTCATAAAGAGTGAAACGTTATAAAAATGTTCTTTTTCGTGGCACATTTTTTTTCGTTCTGATAAGTATTTATTCTTTTATGCACGTGCGTATGATGGTTGGTTGGTTGGTTGGTTGGTCTGGTTTTTATGGCAAATCAACCATTGTAGCTAATTTAATGGCAAATCTTATTCTTATATTATATATGATTTGCAAACACATATTTTCCTGATAACATTTTCAAACGAACCAGCGCGCATTTTTTGCACGCAGTTAAATGGCTCCAAGTATTGCTATGTAATGACAATAATTCAATTTTTACATTGCTAAATGATTCCAAGTATAGCTATGACTAGTTAAATTGACGTCACTTGTATGCGATGTGGATTGATGGCTCAGTGATACAGTTTTGGCTCTGCATTCTGTAGTTGCTTGTTCGATCTCCAGTGGGGGAGATCACGATATACACTGCTGAAGAGACCTAATAAGGTCGAAACTGCTGTCCAGGGTTTCCGTATGTCGCACCCAAGTGTTCGCCGGATTTTCTGGTCATGGTAATTCAATTCACAATATAATTCCTCGACATAAAAAAGAAAATCTACTTCCAAGCATAGCTATGTAACAGTAATAATTCAATTAGTATAAGTCATTTGTTTGCACACAGTTTAAATGTCAAAACAGGGGGAGTCCTAGTGGTGTAATGGTTAAATCGATGGACTGCAGAATCGTAGTAAGCGAGTTCGTACTCCAGTCGCATTATCACGTTCACTTTCGGGCAAATACCCTTGCGAAAGGTATGAACCCCCTTATCATCCCAGCTATGGGTTAAATAGTACCACTACTGTTCTTCTAGGAGAATAGCTTTGGCTTTAAATAACCTACAATGTTTGATATGCCATTAAACAAAGAAACCAAACCAAACAGTTCTATTTGACTCATAAATAGAACCCTAACAGATACTAACATGTCGGGTCAGAGTGGACCTAGGATTAATTGCAATGAAGGGGTATTCCATATTCCCCAAAGCTCCTGGACTTGAGCCTTGCTATCAGATCGTTTAATGTCTTATGCAGGACACTCGTTGCCGAGGGGTCTTACCCATCTCCACAGATGCAGTTGGTGTATTCAGCAACCCAAACCGACTGGATTGGATGGCTGCTTGACTGATTCATTAATTTGGTACAAATATGAAATGAAAACATCAATAAAATACTATTAACTTATTTTGCTGTAATCAAATGCTCCCAACTTCAAACAAAGTAAAAAGGCAACAAAAAATCTTATGAAAAAATGTATTATATATATATATATATATATATATATATATAGGTGTGTGTGTGTGTGTGTGTGTTATCTATTGATCCAAGGATTACATTTCATCTCCAAAATAAAACATTCAATGATATTGAGCAAAAATGATACATTGAAAAAAAAGGTCAATCAAATCTTGTAATATATCTGTTCTTTGTTTTAGATATTAAATTAATGATGATAATAAAAAAATAACCTTCCTTGATGACTTAGTGAATTCTAATATCCCTGACTTTGCTACCTCCTATATATATATATATATATATATGAATGCCAACTGAAGCAGAAAAAATCTACCTAGGTTTCACCTAAAAGGATCATTAGGACAATTCTGCCCAAAGAAGGGCCAGACCAAAACTACAATTTATTGATTAAAAGACCGCTAGAAAGAATAAAATTAGCATATAAAACAATTTTTTAAAATAATAAATAAATAAATGAATTATGATAAATAAAAGAATAAATAAATAAATAAGATAAAATTTATTCGTAACTTATCTACCAAGAAGCCAACTTTTCTTATGTCTACAAACATTTCCGACTTTTGATTAAGTAATTCTTTTGGGATTATTGTAGGAAGTTTCTCCTCTGTAGATAAATTACAATATTTATTCTTCGCTTTATAGTTACGACATTTTATTTACTATCTCCCATTTTAGTACGGTGTGTGTGTGTGTGTGTGTGTGTATCATCACCAAGTCGGGCTAATAACACGATGTTCCGTGACTCTCTCTCTCTCTCTCTCTCTCTCTCTCTCTTTCACACGCACACACACACACACACACACACACCATCCGTCCCTCTCGTCCATGATTCCTGGTAGGTCTTCTAAACAGCACCCAGTGTCCTCACAGAACTTATCTATGTAAGTCCTTGCTGGTCAACCAAATGATGCTTTACAAAAACACGAAAGAAATGGGGTTCGCACACCCGATGGTGACGCTTAGTTCTTCGACATTGTCGCTGGAGTCTTGTAAGGAAAAGCATTAGCACCATATCGGTTTATGATCTGTCTAGATTACCGACTACGAACGTCAATAGGTTAAGAAAATGGTTTCACATTAAAAGAAACAGGTTATCATATTTACCCAACCCCTCCGCTCGGGCAGGATATGACACAAGGTCAATTTTTTAAGCGGAGTTAAACAGGTTTGAATTCAGAGTTTTCCTTCTCCTAGACTAGTTGCCTCACCAAGGCTGAAGAACCTAGTCTGCCCTACTATTTACCCATAGCTGGAGGGAGAATAATTGGATTCATACCTTTCCCAAGGGTATTAGTGCTATGTGAAATGCAATCATATATATATATATATATATATATATATATATATAAGCAGAATATGTATATTGAGCTAATTCAAAATGGCGGCAAATCAAACACGAAGACGTATATATATATACATATATATATTTACAAAAATGAATGTCCTTAAACAGACAGAAATAAGCTAAGCTAATCTCCTCTTTGAAAATAATTTTCTATAAAGTAATATTTTTACATAAAGTAATATTTCTTTCTATAAAGTAAAATTTTTAATAATGGCTTCCCAAATAATATCATTGAAGCATAAATGAAATTATTCTTAATTCATCACCATCATCATCATCATCCATACATGACTACAAGAATTTCTTTGACTCTCTCTCTCTCTCTCTCTCTCTCTCTCTCTCTCTCTCTCTCTCTCTTTCGACACCCGTCCCAACAGCCATCTCTCGTTGTAGATCCTCTAGACGGCAACCAGTGTCGACACGGAGCTGTTTAATGAAAGTTTTTGACGGCAAAAAATTGCATGAACCAGCACTAGTGTGTCCATGCGTATGAGTCTATCCTTACTTGACTTACATGTCTTACATAGATGATTTGTGTGATGGGTGGTAAGTGGCCGTACAGATGCTGTTTTATTGGGTGCTGCTCCTAGGATTTGTTCAAAACCGCCCGTAGCATCTTTGCGTAATTCCCATTTAGATTTATAATCTCATAGACTGAACATTAAACAGTCAACATCTAAGACCCATCTTTTTCTTGAAAAGGGTGAACCTGTAAAAAGTGTTTTCTTTATAATCCTATAGACCGAACATTAAACAGTCAACATCTAAGATCCATCTTTTTCTTGAAAAGGGTGAACCTGTAAAAAGTGTTTTCTTTATAATCCTATAGACCGAACATTAAACAGTCAACATCTAAGATCCATCTTTTTCTTGAAAAGGGTGAACCTGTAAAAAGTGTTTTCTTTATAATCCTATAGACCGAACATTTAACTGTCAACATCATAGACCCACCCTTTTCTTAAAAAGTGTGGAAACTGTAAAAATTGCTTTCTTTATAATCCCATAAACGGAACATTTAACTGTCAACATCATAGACCCACCCTTTTCTTGAAAAGGGAGAAACTAAAAAGTACTTTCCATTGTCAATCCTTGGGGCAATATTTTACTTTATTTATTGAATGACCCTCGTATATGTCTCTGTGTAATGTTTGCATATTTCAGTCAATGTATGAGTGATACAAATTCGCAAGCCTAGCATCCCTCGACTTCGCTTTTTCCGAGCCACTCACATCCCACGAAAAGGCTGTGTTTATGTCAGTTCGGTTTCTGGTCCGGAACATTCTGTTAGCTCCTCTGCAGATTTTTTTAAATTTAAAAAATTTTTTTTCAACATCTGCACGTCTATCCCAACCACTTGACAATATCTGGTTCATATTCAGATCATTACATTCTAAACCTGTTGTACCCGATGATACATATCGAGCCACCGTATTACACTAGTAAGTCAACGTCAAGGATTGTGTTTATCCGAGATCAAATGTTGATCTGAGATCAGATGCTGATCCGAGATCAATTGAATAAAATGGCGAGTTTTTTAATCATTTTTTTAATCTGTTGAATAATTCTAAAGTAGAACAGTGTCTCATCAACCGAAAATGACATCAATACGCGACTAGGAAAGGCATGGACAGCTAACTATAGTCTATCGGTCATATGGAAGTCAGACCTGACCGATAAAATAAAATGCATTTTTTCCAAGCAGCTGTCGTGTCGATACTGCTATATGGATGCACTACATGGATGCTAACTAAACGTATGGAGAAAAAGCTTGACGGCAACTTCACAAGAATGCTGCAAGCAATATTGAACAAGTCCTGGAGACAGCACCCCACAAAGCAGCAGCTGTACGGCCACCAACCACCCATCACGAAAACTATCAAAATTAGACGAACCAGACATGCAACACACTGCTGGAGAAGTTGGTTCGAGATCATAAGTGATGTACTCCTGTGGAACCCTTCACATGGACGTGCAAAGGGAGGACCTATATACAACAGATCTGTGCCGATACGGGATGTAGCCCGGAGGACCTTTTGGAAGCAATGAACGATAGGGAGGGGTGGCAAGAGAGGATCAAGGATATCTGTGCTGATAGCGCGACATGATGATGATGATGATGATATGATCTAGTAAATAGAATTGATCTATTTCTAAAATCGATCAATATCGTTTGAATTTATCACACAATCGATCAATATCGTTTGAATTTATCATACAAAGGCTTTGATCTTGGGATCTTAGAGGTGGGAGTTTAAAAATTTTTTCATCATGCTTTTTTCACAGCTGAGTTTAATGTTTCTTAGTAACACTTGACAACACTATTCTTTGTTGGTTTTCTTTTTTTCATTCACCAACTCCTGAACAAAATCATTTCGATTTAATTTCTAAATTTATCTAAGTCCTATCGGCAGGGGCAGTAGAATACACCGACTGCATCTCTGCATAGGGGTAAGACCACTCACACTTGTGGCCCTGTCAGCTGGGGCTGTAGAATACACCGACTGCATCTCTGCAGAAAAGGTAAGACCCCTCACACTTGTGGCCCTGTCAGCTGGGGCTGTAGAATACACCGACTGCATCTCTGCAGAAAAGGTAAGACTCACCAACATCACCACCAACGATTATCTTGATATGATACTAAACAATCTGATTATGAGGCTCGAGTAATGCTGGAGCTTTGAGAAATTGTGGAGTACCACTTAATTGTCATTGCTCCCAGGTTCACTCTGACCCGGAGTGGTAGTACCTGAAAGAATCCTCCTGGGGATTGGGCTGTTTGACATTTAAACTAAGAATAAACAAATGACTTATACTAAACTGAATTGTTAGAAATATAACTGTTTGATCATTGTGTAAACAAATGACTCATGTTTAATAGAATTGTTAAGATACATAGCAATAATTGGAATTATTTAAATGTGTGCATTGGCCTAGCGGTTAGTGTGTTCACCAAAGGCTCAGGAAACCATGGTTCATTCCCAGGTCGAGTCATACCTAGGACTCAAAAATGGTACTTGATGCCTCCTTGCTTAATACTCAGCATTATGAGGGTAAAGTGGAGCAATACAGCGAAAATAATAGCACCTTTCCCTGTACCTTGTTGTAGTAGCTATTGAAAAGGGAGCCTTCGGATCACCCTCGACTAAGGGAGACAACTTTTACTTAAATTTATACAAAAGAATGAATTTCGACTTATTTAAAAGCGTTATCAACAAAATGTGTTTACAAATCCTATATATTTAATATAAAGGTGCTCGTGGTGTAATGGTTATCGTCGTAGGAAATGGACATGGCGACACGAGTTCAAATCCTGGATGAGACTGATTGCATTTCACATTGCACTAATACCCTAAGGACAGGTATGAATCTGATTATTCTCCCTCCAGCTATGGGTAAATAGTAAGACAGACTAAGTTCTTCAGCCTTGGTAAGGCAACTAGTCTAGGAGAAGGAAAACTCTTAATTAAAACCTGTTAAACTCCGCTTAAAAATTGACCTTGTGTCATATCCTGCCCGAGCGGAGGGGTTGGTAAATATACATATGTTTAATATATATGTATAAAGAGGATTTGGTATTAAATCGACTGTAATGGTTGACATGCCATAAAACCCAACCAAACCAAAATATACAAATCTAATATATATGTATAAAGAGGATTTGGCATTTAATAAGCCACAATGGTTGATATACCATAAATCCCAACCAAACCAAATAATATATATTTAATATAAATGTATAAAGAGGATTTGGCATTGAATAGCCAACAATGGTTGATATCCCATAAAACCAAACCAAACTGAAATTTATCTACCTTTTAATGTTTATAAAAATATGAATGCGTTGCTCCGAAAAAAGAGTCTCATTTCTTCGGCTAATCGTCTTAGAACCAATCTGATGGAGTAGGGAGGTAGTTTGTGGGCTTAGGAAACAGCAATAGGTACGAAAAGACATCATTTCGAACGCGACGAGCCGATTTAACCAAATTACCACCAGAAAAGAAGCCGTTACAAATCGCATCCCAAATAAGAAACCTTTCATTTTATTAAGACAATTTAATTCCTCTTTGTTTTTGTGATTCACAAGATATTTTGACCAGTATATTCTCCCTCTGTCTATCGTTGTAATATGCAATTTCATAGGGAAAGACATTCTTGTCCTGGGTTCCCTCTTCAGTAACATAAAGCAAAATTGGCATCAAAGAGTTGCAGGGTGGGGATTGGGCTGTTCGTTTGTGGTTTGATTTGGTTTGGTTTGGATTGGTTTGGGTTTTTTGTGTTTTTATTTTGTTTTTGTTTTCTTGTTTGTTTTCTTGTTTGTTTTATTATTTGTCTTTTGTTTGTTTGTTGTTGTTTTTTTAATCTTAGAATAAGGGAGGAGAACATCTGGCCTTAACTGGATGCAGTCCTCTTAAAGTTCAAGTGCGGCCTTCCATGACCTTGATACAAGATGGATTGAAATTTCTCACCTCCATTTAAGAACATGTTTTTGTTGATTTGGTTATGTTTTATGGCATATTAACTATTGTGGGATATTTAATGCTAAATCCTATTCACACACACACACACACACATATATATATATATATTGTCATCCACAGAGAAACTGTTTTGTTGTATCTCGTCTTTTCAGTGTGACTAAGATGGGATCGAAACCCGGCTGACTTTACCTCAATCGGATATCTTACCCAAGAGATCGTCATTCTCTGCGTTAGCAAAGAAATTTTTTACGAATAACTTATTACATATACGTTATCGGCAACTGGGAGTGCTCAATTCTTAAGAAGAGCAATTGCGTTTCAGGTTATGTAGTAGCCGGCAAATTATGTATGTATGTATGCATGTATGTAATTAAATTAGATTATTAGTATTTGATAGCAATATTTGAAACTATTTACTTATGTGTAAACAAGGGAGGTGTCCTCGTGGTGTGATGGTTAAAGCGATGAACTGCGGAATCGTAGTACGCGAGTTCGTACTCCAGTCGCGCTATTACGTTCACTTTCGGGCAAATACTCTTGGGAAAGGTATGAACCCCCTTATTCTCCCTCCAGCTATGGGTAAATACTAGGTTCTTCAGCCTTGGTGAGGCAACTAGTCTAGGAGAAGGAAAACTCTGAATTCAAACCTGTTAAACTCCGCTTAAAAATTGACCTTGTGTCATATCCTGCCCGAGCGGAGGGGTTGGTAAATAGTACCTATGTGCAAACAAATAAACTCTGGCTTGTGTAAAAAATGTTAATAACAAACTATTCGCTTATATATATATATATATATATATATATATATATATATATATATATATATACAGGATTTGGCGTTAAATAACCATTAAGGGTTGATACAGCATTAAAACAAATAGCATAACCTAATCAATCTCGACGTATGAGGCTCAACATTTCTGTTAAAGGTAAGAACAGTCACATTTCTTGGGTAAGCTGATTACAGAAGAATGGTTCACTAATGTGCCACAGATTCTTCCGAACAATACTCCTCAGGTTTCAATTCAGAGTTTATTTTTCTTCTAGATCGGTTGCCCGACCAAAGCTAGAAAACCACAACTGATCTACTATATTACTTATTGCTATATATGTGTGTGTGAATGTGTGTGTGTGTAAGTATGTGTGTGTGTGTTTCGTTATATATATATATATATATATGTATATATGTACATATGTGTGTATATATATATATATGTGTGTGTGAATGTGTGTGTGTGTAAGTATGTGTGTGTGTGTTTCGTTATATATATATATATATATATATATGTACATATGTGTGTATATATATATATGTGTGTGTGAATGTGTGTGTGTGTAAGTATGTGTGTGTGTGTTTCGTTATATATATATATATATATATATGTATATATGTACATATGTGTGTATATATATATATGTGTGTGTGTGAATGTGTGTGTGTGTAAGTATGTGTGTGTGTGTTTCGTTATATATATATATATATATATATGTATATATGTACATATGTGTGTATATATATATATATGTGTGTGTGAATGTGTGTGTGTGTAAGTATGTGTGTGTGTGTTTCGTTATATATATATATATATATATATATGTATATATGTACATATGTGTGTATATATATATATATATGTGTGTGTGCGTGTGTGCATGTATATATATATTTATATATCTGTATGTATACTTATATATGTATATATACATCCACATATATGTGAGCATCATTCAAAAAGTTCTAAGCTTCACCGAGAAAGTTGATTACAGCTGAATATTTCCACTGTGGTTATACACTCCCAGCTGTTATAGAACAAGAAAAACCAATTCAGATTTTCCTAGTTTTATAAGTGCATTGCTACAACAAAAATATTCAACTATGGCTCTTCTTTCAAATATATATATATATATATATGTGTGTGTGTGTGTGTGTGTGTGTGTGTGTGTGTGTATACAGCCCTTTCGGCTGGGGCCGTAGAATACACCGATTGCAACTCCGCAGAGGGGTAAGACACCATCGACATCAGCGAATGGCCGAAATATGAGACTAAACACACTGATAATGAGGCAGTAGACCTGGAGCTCTGGGGATGGTTTGGTTTGAATGGTTATTATGGCATATCAACCATTGTAGGTTATTTAATGCCAAATCTTGTTTAAAGTAAAGATCAGTCATTTGTTTACACACAGTTAAATGATCAAACAGTTCTATTTGACCCATAGATAGGATGACTCTATCAGTTGCTACCACTCCGGGCCAAAGTGAACCTGGGAACAATTGCAGTGAAGGAGTACTTCACATTCCCCAAAGCTCTAGCATTACTGGAGCCTCGCCATCAGACTGTTTAGCGTCACATCTAGGACATTTATTGTGGGGAGGTCTTACCCCCTCTGCAGAGATGCAGTCAGTGTATTCGACGACCCTAGACGACTGGGCCGAGCGTTATTGGAGTTCGAACTCGCTTTCTGCAATGTCGTAGTCCAATACCGTGACCAACCTTCAATAGATAGATAGATAGATAATCAATAGATAGATAGATAGATAGCAAATCAGA
>OY757939.1:20495832-20498332 GCA_963585895.1 Sepioteuthis lessoniana
AGGACTATAATTTGCAACAAGTACGGAACTCATAAATGATCCGCCAATACGCCTCGGTGTGTACAAGTGTGTCCATGTTTATGCCTATGTGTATGTATGTATACTTGATGCGTGTGTAATTGTGTTCGTGTGTCCGTATCTGCCTGTGTGTGTATGCTAGTACAAGTGTATACTTGAGTTTGTATCAATCAGCATGTAGACATATGCTCTTACGCGTGAATGTGTATGGATCTGTATATGTGTGTGTAAATGTGTATATCTATGCATATATATTCATATGTGTATGTCTACGAATGTATACTTCTAAATGTGTGTATCTATACATGTATGCTTGTATATGTGTATTTGTGTCTTCATGTACGAATGAGTGTGAATGTGTAGGTATGTATATTTCTAAATGTATGTATCTGTGTATGTATGCTTGTATGTGTGAGACCATGTGTGTGTATACGTATGTGCCAATATATGCTCCTGTGTACATATAATTGTTTGCGTGTATATACATGGTCTTATATATGTGTCTATATTTACGCAATCTACCCAGCTATGGGTAAATAGTTCTAAGTTCTTCAGCCTTAGTGAGGCAACTACCCTAGGAGAAGAAAAACTCTGAATTCGAAACAGTAAAACACCGCTTAAAAATTGACCTTGTGTCATATCCTGCCCGAGCGGAAGGGTTAGTAAATATGTATTTACGCAATCCAAAACGAGTAGGATGTGACACAAGGTCAATTTTTAAGCGACGCACAACTGGTGTGAATTCAGAGTTTTCCTTCTCCTAGACTGGTTGCCTTACCAAGGCAAAGCTAGTCCGCGGTACTATTTTACGCGTAGTTAATAATGAAAGGAGATAGATTCATGCCTTTTCTCGAGAGAGAATTTGCGCGAAGTGAAGCACAAACAACCTCGACCAGGATTCGAACTCAGGACAACGATTTCAATCCTTATAACGCTGATATGTATGTGTGAACTTCTAGGTCTCTCTATGAGCGCACAAGTGCGTATTTGCGTGTGTATATATGTATGTATGTGTATGTGCTGTGTATGTGAGCGTGTGTGCGTATCTTGCGTGTGTTGTGTGTGCGTGTGTATGTGCATGTATCTGCGTGCCTGTATGTGTACGTGCGTATGAGTGTGTATGTGTGAATGTACGTGTGTGTGTGTGTGTGTTGTGTGTGTGCATGTGTGTGTGTATATGCGTGTATGTGTGCGTGTGTGTGTTATGTATGTGTGCGTGTATGCTCGTGTATGTAAGCATGTCCTATGTTTCGTGGGTGTGCATGTGTGTATGTGTATTTTGTGTGTAAGTGTATGCATGTGCATGTGCATGTGTGTGTGTGTGTGTGTGTTTTCCGTACTTGATATCGACTTCATATTTCTTCGAGCCAGTGAAAAGATCTCAATCAAATAGTTTCTATTCCTTCTTTCTTTTACGAACTCTTCAAGAAAGTAAGGTAAAAAAAAATAAGAAAAGAAAAATGTAATAACAATTAGCTCAACGTAAAACAAATATGTCTGCTCGCTTAGAATTTTGTTGTGATTTTTTTACTCATCTTTTTTTATTCGTTGTTCTTTGTTTTTGCCGTATTTCAAAATCCCGATTGAAATAACAATACTTTTACAATATTCGGAGGACTTTCACACACACACACACACACACATATATATATATATATATATATATATATATATATATATATATATATATATATGAATATACATATCTATATATACGTATATATATGGTAGAGGTTTATGGTTCTCACTAGCTCACTGGGTGAGTTAATGGTGGACCACATTTTGCGGTATTATTAAATAGTGCTCAATATCAATGATAGAGCTTATATATATATATATATATATATATATATATATATATATATATATATATATATATATATATATTACTTGGTAGTGTCTGTGACCCTGGGTTTCATGCTTTACGCATTCGTCCAATAGATTAATATATATATATATATATATATATATATATATATATATATATATATATATATATATATATATATTCTTAGTTGTGTTTGAAATAAATATAGATATATATATATTGTCAATTTTGTTTAAATATATATGAGGGTGAGTATAGGATGAAAACTGGTGGGTTGAATTTGAAGAAAGTTTTGGAGAGAAAATAAAAAGAAGGAAAATTTTGAATAAACAAATTTGTGAATGAATGAAATAAAGAGAAAAGAAAAAGGAGATAGAAAAAAAAGTTAGCTTACCTTGCAGAATGATATCAAAATTCTCGGGTCCGAATCTACGAATGAAAAAAATCCAGATATTCCGTTTGTTTTGTTTTGTTTTAAAATTATTTATTTAATTATTCATTTATTTATATTGTATCCTCGGGTTTGTTTCCTGGTCTTTTTTCATTTTTTTTAAACGTGTTTGTTTTTTGTTGTTTATTTTTATTTTTTGTATGTTTGTTTCTTTTTGCTTTTTGTTTTTTGGGGTTGATTTGTTGTTTTTGTTTCTTTTTTTT
>OY757939.1:20503332-20708332 GCA_963585895.1 Sepioteuthis lessoniana
CCTTAACATAGTAACCCTAACCTAACCCTTTGGCCAATCAACTGTGGTGTATTGACTTCCCTACTCCTCCCACACGTCTCATATATATATATATATATATATATATATATATGACTCAGATAGATAGATTGATTTCATTCATAATAACTGTTTTTTTTTTCATCATACAACGTGTGAAAGCACGTGTGATACCCTAGCCTCATCAGCCGCCAACCAGGGTGATAACACAGTTTTGGTAGCTCAAGGCGGTACTGCCACTCCTGGCGCTACCGAGCAGCTTTTGCCACCGGATAGGGTATTTAAAAGAATATATATATATATATATATATGACTCAGATAGATAGATTGATTTCATTCATAATAACTATATATTATTACTACGCTCTTTGCACATTCAAAGATGTATTTGGACGCATGCGCGGATGTGTATGTGTGCATGTCTATGTATATGCGATTGTATGTTGTGTATGTGTGCGTTCGTGTGTGTCCATTAGAATCCATGTTTTTTGTTGGTCTTTTTGGGGAGGGGGGTTCTTTCTGAGGGAAAACATTAACAAGATTCCTTACCTTTTGCACGGAAATCGAAAAATAGAATTACACCGTTTTAGTTGGTTTTATTTCAGGTTTCTTTCTTACTTCAATTTTTAATTTTTCTTTCTTTTTCTTTTTCCTTTCTTTCTTAGTTCTTTCTTTCTTTTTCTTCTTTTTTTTTTACTCTTTCTTGTCTCTTATTTCTTTTTCTTTATTCTTCCTTCTCTCTTTTCCTTTTTTGTTTTTCTATAATTCATTCTTTTTTCTTCTTTCTTTTTCTTCCTTTTTCCTTCTTTCTTTCTTCTTTCTTTTTTTCCTTCGTTTTTTTTTTCTCTTTTTAATCATGAAATTAAATCCTTTGTTGCTTTCACAAGAAACAATTCGATTTGTTGCGACATATATATATATATATATATATATATATATATATATATATATATATATATATATATATCCCCAAACAGATCTGTATCGTTCTACCATAACTCTTCAGTGTAGCTACACAGACAAGACTCCCGAAGCTGGGATTGAAACCCGGTTGACTCAAACGCCAATCCAAGATTCTACCACTCAGTCATGAAGAAACTAACGCAAGCGAAGGAAATTTAAACGATTATGTATCACAATTGTTTTTGTTTACATATATCCGCTTAATATATATATATATATATATATATATATATATATATGTATATATATATATATATATATATATAGGCAGATAGCAGACAGGTTGGTACAACTGTGAATATATATATATATATATATATATTCACAGTTGTACCAACCTGTCTGCTATCTGCCTTCTTCCTGGAGATTTACTGTTTGTCACTATACAGGAAAAGAAGTGATTGATAAAGCCAGGTGAAAAAATAACCCCTACGAGACAGCCGAACCGGGTTACAAAATTAATTCATAGCATATCTGTGCTTCCATGATTATTTCACCCCGACACCTGTTGCCCCCGTTCCAACCCAAGCTCTCCCGCTTTTGCTTAAATACTACAGCAGTATTAAAATGTGGATTATTCCAAGCTGTAGCCGTGTCAGTACTAAAGTATGGCTGCACCACTTGAATTCTAACGGATATGTTCCGTTAGAATCCAAGTGTTGCAGCCACTTTTTCTTGAGAAAAGATTAGAATTTTGCGTGCTGATTTGAACAAATCTTGGAAGCAGCACCCCACAAAACAACATATGTATGTCCACTTAACTCTCATCTCACAAACTATTCACGTAAGACGAACAAGAAATGTTGAAGTAAGGACGAGTTTATAAGTGACGTATTCCAATGGACTCCTACCCATAGACACACCAGTGTTGGTTGACCAGCAAAAACTTACATTCATCAGCTCAGTGTGGACACTGGATGCCGTCTAGAGGATGTACCAAGAGCAATAGCCAGTAGAGACGAAGAGTGAGAGAGAGTTAAAGGGATTTTTGCTGTCACCTTGCCTGGATGAGGGGATGAAATGATTATTTCCTTTTTTTAATTTAACTCTACAGAAAAAAAAATCCACGATCACATATTGTAGTCTACCGGGGGATGACGGAAGGCAATAACACATATATGAAATTAGCATCTCTTTCCTTTTTTTTTATCACGAAAGGTCCGAAATTAGTTGGCGAAACAGTCATCTGAAGAGAAAGACACAAACCGCTAAGATTAACACTTTAATCTTTTTCTTCAACTTATTTATTCGGCCGGATTCTCATATCTTCTACCAGGGAGCTCTTTGGGTTGTCTTGGGATTATCTTGAGGGTGTCCTCGTGGTGTAATAGTTAAAGCGATGCACTGCGGAATCGTAGTACGCGAGTTCGTACTCCAGTCGCGCTATTACGTTCACTTTCGTTCACTTACCTTGGGAAAGGTATGAACCCCCTTATTCTCCCTCCAGCTATGGGTAAATAGTAGGACGGACTAGGTTCTTCAGCCTTGGTGAGGCAACTAGTCTAGGAGAAGGAAAACTCTGAATTCAAACCTCTTAAACTCCGCTTAAAAATTGACCTTGTGTCATATCCTGCCCGAGCGGAGGGGTTGATAAATAGTGTCTTGGGATTATCTTGAACATTTTCAAAAAATTCTATTATCCAAATTTAAGGGAACATATTTAGACTTTCTATATTATTATTATTACTCTCCTGGCGAGTTTTTCATACTATTACTAGCTGAAGGTCTTTCACTGGAGTTCGAGTAACAAAAAGTCTCCTCAGGTCTCCAGGACTCTTCTCTGTATTCTCGTCGATTTCAGCAATGTTGTTGTCTAGACGGCCTCGATTCGTCCTCCGATTTCCAACTCTTCCTGCCTCCTTTCCAAGCCTTTGGGAAACCATTCTTAACGTGCCAATTTCAATTAGTATACCGGTCCTCTTCATGTTCCATTGTTCTTTCAGTTCTCGAGCAAAGTCTCCGTATTTACCTCTTTTTTTTTTTCTTTTTTCTTTTTTTTTTTTTTAATTTTATTCTGTGGTCTGCCGGGCGGCTAATTCTTCTCTCTAAGCTATCCTAACTTAGATATAAATTTCTCACACTAATATTGATCCCTCACACTGATAGATATAAAAAAAACTATATATATATATATATATATATAATGATAATAAATAAATACATATTAGATATATATATTTAATCCATGGAAAATATTCTGAAACCCTACGTTTAATGAAGTTTTTTGTAAAACAACAATCATCTAGCTGTTAATAAGATAAACTTCATGAACCTAGGGTTGCAGAATATTTTAATTATATATATATATATTATATAATATAATATTATATAATATATGTATATATATATTATAATTATATATACGACTACCTGTCTCCGTTACGAAAACTATACAAGTTAGACGAACCAGACACGCAGGACACTGCTGGAAAAGGAAGGACGAACACATCAGTGATGTACTCCTATGGACCCCCGCATATGGCCAAGCAAAAGCAGGACGACCAGCTCGAACATGCATACAGCAGCTATGTGAGGATATGGGATGTAGCCCTGAAGACTTGCCAGAAGCGATGAATGATAGGGAGAAGTGGTGAGAGAGGGTCAGGGATATCCGTGCTAGCGGCACGACATGATGATATATATATATATATATATATATATATATATATATTATTATTATTATTATTATTATATTTTAAATATATCTATATCTGATATATATTTATTTATTATCATTATTTTATAATAGCTCTATCCTAGATATTGAGCACTTCTCCATATTATATTGCACTTGGTTCGACACATAACCACAAAAGGATTTAGTGACGACCAACACTATATATATATATATATATATATATATATATATATATAAGAAGAGCATACCTGAATATTTTTGCTGTGGCAACACTCTATCACTTCTTATAAAACAAGAAAAATCTGAATTAATTTTTCTTGTTTTATGAGAAAAAAATAAGATAAATGAATATGTGTGTGTGTGTGTGTGTGTGTGTGTGTACCATATCTGCACTAATCAGATGTTTTGCTTCCCTTGCCTGCCTGTCTGTCTCTCCATCTCTATCTATCAGTCGACATTAACAAGATTCAGCCATTATTCAATCATTGTATCTATTCTGGATCGATCACTCCTCCAAATCGATTTCTCGTATTATTGATAGCAACAAAAACTGTCACTCAGCTGATAGTAGCCTGTCCGTGCTCGACTCAAAAGTAGCGGCATAGACAGACGTTGTTTGACTCATAGAAAAAGTTTTTAAAAATGACTTTGTAGTAGGATTACTAGTAATTATAATAATTCAAGTTTTAAAAAACACTGAATGTATGTATCCGTGTATAAGTCGACTTCGTCTATAAGCCGACCCATTTGATTTATGGTCACGTGACTGTTAATACTGAGTCAAAGGTTGCTTTTCGTCTTTCTCATCATGTTTAAATTGATTTGATTTAAATTCTTTGTTTAATGGCATATTAACTTTACTGGGTTACTTAACGCCAAGCCCAACCTTGTAGAAGGTGTAATATTTAACTAAAAAGCTGGGAAATATAAGGAGGTTCATATCTTTTCACAAGGGTATTTGTCCGAAAGTGAACGTGAGAGCGTGACTGTAGTTCGAACTCGCTCACCACGATGTCACAGTCCAGCTCGTTAGCCTCTACACTACAAAGATTTCCCTATGTTTGAATAACAGCCTTACAAAGTTATTATTCATAGATCGGTGAACGTCATTTCTTGTCGTAAAGATCAAGTCTTCAAAACCCGAATTATATATGAATATACAGTACACCAAACACACATACATACACACACATGTATTTAAACAAACTCGCGCATATATATACACACACCTGAATGCATATACATATATAAAAGCATAAACACATTCAAACGCATACGCACACACACACACATATATATATATAAAAGGTTATGTGAGTTAATGATTATCTACATTTAGTTATATTTTTCTTGGCCGTTCGGATAATTCGAGTCAACGCCGTATGTACGAGGTGCCTTCAATAAGTTTCCAGACTTTTTTCGTATAGGCACTTTTATTGATAGTACATACGTGAAACTCTAGTCTCCTTCGAAGTAATATCCTCCGGCTGCAATGCACTTGTTCTACCGTTCCAACAACTTCTGGAAGGTCCCATAAAAGTCCTCTTGTGTGAGCGTGTCAATGACCTTCGTCACAGCCTCTTTCATCTCCTCAATTGTCTCATAACGACAGCCTCTGAGCTTAGGGAATAACCAAAAGTCACAGGGAATAAGGTCTGGACTATGGGGAGGCTGAGGAACTGTCTTGGTGCCCATCTTGGTCAAATAGTCAGTGACAAGGATGGAGTTGTGAACTGGAGCATTGTCCAGGTGGAAATGCCACTGACCCGATTTGAAGAGTACTGGCCTCTTCCCTTGGAATCTCTTCCTGAACTCCCTTAAAACCTCAACATAGTAACCCTAACCATAACCCTTTGGCCAATCAACTCTGGTATATTGACTTCCTTACTCCTTCCACACCTCTCATCATCCCTCACAGACTCCCTGCCTTCCTTGAGTCTCTTATGCCACTCAAAAACCGATGCTCGATTCATGCAAGATGCTCCAAAAGCAGTCTGAAGGATTTCATACGTTTCTGTGGTAATTTTCCAAGTTTAAAACACAATTTTATTGCATATCGTTCTTCTAAAGTGTCAGATTGCATTTTTGAAATTCACCAGCTGTGACAATCAGGATTTAGTAGGGTGTATTCCAATTGCTGTTGTAGCTGTTCACTTGAAGCTGAAATCATAAAACTTGGTTAGTGATCTTGTAATATATGTACTTGAGTTAGGTTATTTGAGATAATATATGAGAAGTACAAATATTAACTATAAAAGAGGAATTTTATTCTTCGTATACAACGTCACGTGTTGGCTAGAAAAATGTCCGGCGGTCAACACACGTGTTTTGTATCTGGAATCTCTTCAGCAACTGCTTCCTCTTCTGTTCTTGGGTCGTCTTCGGCAACTGCTACTATCTCCGCTGATTGGCCAGAGGGGGAGCGAGAGCGAGAGAGAAAAGGAGAGAGAAGGAAAGAGAGAAGAGTGAGAGGCGATGGATTCTGGGATAGCATTCTTTGGCCGAGGTGGGAGTAAGGACCAAGATTTCTATTGAGGTAGTATTGACTGCCCCATTTACTGACCTTAGTAAGGGAGGTGATACAACAATCTCATAAGATGTATAGCAATAACATACTGAATTTTCAAGAGTCTACGACAATGTTAAATACCCATGCAAAAAAAGGGCTGGAAACTTATCGTAGGCACAACGTATATCGTTATCATATCACGCGGATTTTATTGCGACCCTTCTTCGTATTCTAGCAAAGTTCACTAGTGCTATCACTTGGATAGACAATTCTTCTTTGTATTTTCAAATTTCACTCTGTTTCTTTACCAGGTGTTCGAGATTTATTATTCGACAGCCTGTAAGTATTTCTTTTCTCGAATCTTCCGTTGAAAATTTGAAATTTTTAGACTGTTCTACTTTAAAAAAAACAGCAACTTTAGAAAAATATATATCCCACTGAACGACCGAGAAACATAGAATGGAAAAATCTGAACTAATCAATGCCCAGATTTGCAAACTAAAATAAAAACTACAATATTTATGTAACAGGGCAAGGGATTGCCGACTGCCACATACGCGTAAATACAAAGATCTTCTCATGAACTGAGCACCCCAGTAGTGTACATATGAATATATACTTAAAAAATCCCTTCGCTTATGCTGACATGGACAATACCTCAGAGGTAGGATATCCGACTGACGTAAAATCATCCGTTTCGAGTTATCCTCCTTGTACAACATTCTGACTTACGGGATGATATTAAAATAGAGGCAAACTGCCATCTTGTACATATCTAGATTCTCGTTCCGTCTTTTTATTACACTTCTTCACACAACAGATTTACGCCCAAAATATCACATGGTGTCAGTTGTAGGATAACTCTACAATTCGGGTTTCTATCCCAGCTTGAAACATCTCATGTACCTAGCCATACTAAAGAGTTGTGATGCAACGAATCAATCTGTCAGTTGACGGCAATATTTATATATTTATATAGTCATCCACAGACAGATCTGTTTCGTTCTATCAGAACTCATCAGTGTGGCTAGACATACTAGCTTTCTGTAGCTGGGATCGAAACCCGGTTGACTCAAACGCCAATCCAAGACTCTACCCCCTCAGCCACGAGGAACCAGTAGCAGCGAATTAAATTTTAAATGGTTATGAATCACAATTACTATTGTTTACTTCATACATCCGTTTAACGGCTACCGAGATCTCAATTCATATATGAAGAGCCTTGCAATAAACGCTAATGGCAACGCGATTACCATAGGGTAAGGGAGTATATATATATATATATATATATATATATATATATATGGTATGATAGGTAAATTGTCACCATTTTGAATTATCAATTTCTCGCATGCGCTTCATTTGTTTCAGGTTTTGCCTACTGTGTAACAAATAGGAATCAGTTGAACACTGTCTGTTAGAAAAGCAACACGTAAACCACTCCTCCAGTAATATGGAAACGGTATGCTGTACTAGTTGGCATTCACGGTGGAAGTTCTAATACGAAGATTTCAGAGTATCAATCTAAGGACAGATTCATATTCACATTGATGAGAAACAAACACCCAGTCCACATCTTGGTGTTTGGGGTTGTCACAAACAATGGTGACCTTATGCCTCCATTTAATTTCCCACTTGGCCATTGTCTCAAATAAAAGCGTACAAATGCCTGGAGGAGGTAGTGCTACCCTGGATCGAGAGGGTATTTACCAACCCCCTCAGCTCGGGCAGGTCAATTTTTAAGTGGAGTTGAATAGGTTTGAATTCAGAGTTTTCCTTCTCCTAGACTAGTTGCCTCACCAAGGCTGAAGAACCTAGTCTGCCCTACTATTTACCCATAGGAGGGAGACTAATTGGATTCATACCTTTCCCAAGTCCATTTCCCGTGTCCATTTCCTTCGACGATAACCATTACACCACGGGATCGAGAGGGTAACTGCTGGAAGATCCTTCGTCAGACAATTGTTGTATTGTCATCTTCTGATTCATGCAGAAATATACATATATATGCTGGATACATGCCGACGCAATGATAACAGACAGACGCACACAGAAAGACGCAAGAAGGAAGACACAAGAAGGAAAACGCAGGAAGACTTCTTTAACAACATTTTACCTCTCACTTTATTGCAAGGGTTCGAAAGGGTTGTTCAAGGTTTGCACATGAGAGGGAGCTGGAGACCGAACATAAACTTAATATTTTGACCCCACTGTTCTGACCGTCACGTTGTGTCTTTCTTGTTCTCCTGTTGCTCCCTCCATCGGGGTTTCCGAGGGCCCCCTCGGTCGGGTGTGGCTTTCCCTACCACATCTGGTCTCTAGCTGTCTGGAATTCTACTGGCCACTGCTTCTTGGTCTCGAACTCAACTGAGTTAAATAATAATTCAACGCCCACACGATCGCCCACTGGATCTTTGAAATCGAATGTTTAATCGTCATCAAGCGGAAATAACTGTCATGCAGTTCACAGATCACTCTCTTCCGGTGCATCACTGTAGTGGCACCGTGGGACCTTCACCTTGTCCCATATTATAAGCCTTAATCCGCCCACGCGATCTCTTTCGATTACAGGCCATTGGAATGTGTCACTTCCTTCCGGTGCATCACCTTGGAATAGCATTTTTGGGCCGGGTCGAAGGTCAAAATATAACACAATTAGACTATGTGCCATGCTACACATGCAGGAGAACCCAGTGTTGGGTGTGAGAAAATTTCTAACATCTGGCCACCTAAAACCCCAATTTGTAATCCCATGATTATCATAAGAGGGGTGCGGTTGATCAAGAGACCCACAAAACTTCATAAACTGCCAAGATAAATTTAAGGAAAGAATAAAGTCAGCATTAATCAATTTTAAAAAAGGGAAGACCGTCAGAAAGACTTGTAGAAGATTCTAGATTGTAGAGATCCAGGTTGAAGCTAATAGCGATTTCTTTAAACAAATTTAATCTACAATATTTCAAGATATTTTCATGAAATTTTGGTAAATATATCTGATAAATTTAGAGGACAGATCATCCACCGCAACACACACACACACACACACACACACACACACACGTGGGCACGCGCGTCCTCGTGGTGTAATGGTTAAAGCGATGGACTGCGGAATCGTAGTAAGCGAGTTCGAACTCCAGTCGCGCTATTACGTTCACTTTCGTTCAAATACCCATGAGAAAGGTATGAAACCCCTTATCCTCTCAGCTATGGGTTATATAGTACCACTGCTGTTTTATAGACTATGTGCTTAGAACTTCGATCGACAAAATCAGAGAGAACGGCTTCGAGCTGACAAAGAAAAGAAGCAGAAGGTAGCCCGCAAAAACAATTACCGACGCCAACTACGCCGATGACATAGCGTTACTGGCGAATACACCTAACCAAGCCGAAACACTACTGCATAGTTTGGAACGAGCCGCCGCAGGCATTGGCCTCCGTGTCAATGAATATATGTGTTACAACCAAACAGGCGACATTTCCACACTAGACGGAACCTCCCTGAAACTAGTAGACAAATTCACCTACCTAGGAAGCAGCGTCTCATCAACCGAAAAAGACATCGACACGCGACTAACGAAAGCATGGACAGCTATCGATAGGCTCTCGATCATATTGAAATCAGACCTGATCGATAAAATCAAACGCAGTTTCTTCCAGGCAGCAGTCGTATCGATGCTGCTATATGGATGCACTACTTGGGCGCTAACTAAACGGCTGAAGAAGAAGCTAGACGGCAATTACACAAGAATGTTGAGAGCAATATTAAACAAGTCCTGGCGGCAACACCCCACAAGACACCAACTAAACGGTCACTTGCCTCCCATCACAAAACTATACAACTTAGACGAACCATACACGTAGGACACTGCTGGAGAAGCAAAGACGAACTCATCAGTGATGTACTCCTATGGACCCCCGCATATAGCCAAGCAAAAGCAGGACGACCAGCTCGAACATACATACAGCAGCTATGTGAGCATAAGGGATGTAGCCCTGAAGACCAGCCAGAGGCGATGAAGGATAGGGAGAAGTGGAGAGAGAGGGTCAGGGATATCCGTGCTAGCGGCACGACATGATGATGATGATATATATATATATATATATATATATATACGAGGATCATTAAATAAGTTTCCGGACTTTTTTCGTATGGGCACTTTCATTGATAGTACAGCTCCCTTCAAAGTAATCTCCTCTGGTTGCATTGCACTTGTTGTACCGTTCCAACAACTTCTAGAAGGCCCCATGGAAGTCCTCTTGTGCCACTCAAAAACTGATGCTCGATTCAAGCAAGATGTTCCAAAAGCAGACTGAAGCATTCCATACGTTTCTGTGGCATTTTTTCCAAATTTAAAACAGAATTCTATTGCATATCTTTCTTCTAAAGTGTCCTCACGTCCAGATTGCATTTTTGAAATTCACCAGCTGTGACAACCAGGCTTTAGTAGGGTGTATTCCAATTGCTGCTGTATCTATTCATTTGAAGCTGAAATCATAAAAATTAGTCAGTCATCTCATAAGAATATATAGCAATAACATACTGAATTTTCAAGAGTCTACGACAATTTTAAATGCCTGTACAAGAAAGTCTGGAAACTTATTGAAGGGCGAACGTATATATATATTGTCATCCACAAACAAACTGTTAGGTTGTATCACAACTTATTGGTGTGAGCGAGATGCTTCAAGCTGGGTTCGAAACCTGGCTGAATTTACACCAGTCGGGTATCTTGCCGTACAGCCATCTCAGCGCAAGTGAAGGTATACGTATATATGGGGCAACTTTCTTTACAAATTCGCGAATTTTGGTAATTCACTGCTGTTGTAGCGTCTCGATATTAAAATGTCTACCTACAAGAGAGGGACAATAAATTATTCAATTCATTCAATCTGCATCAGCAATATAAATAGATAAATAAAAAGAAGAATTTGAATGAGAAAACGTGGGAAGTATATTAACTGGATTCATCGACGGTGGGTTTTTTTTTTTGTGTGTGTGTGTGTGTGTGTGTGTGTGTGTGTGTGTGTGTGTGTGTGTGTGTGTGTGTGTGTGTGTGTTTTGGGGGGGGCGGTTTGTTTCCGTTTTTTTTTTTTACTTTAATTTGTTTTCCCACTCTTCATCACCCTGATATAAAATGGATGATGTTTTCCTGGTCTGCTTACATTTGTCATCTGTTGATACAAATAGAATTATCCGTAAATACAAGCGGAATTGAAATTACAAAAAATTAAATAATGATAATAATAATCATGAGGTTTTAGTGTGGATTCTGGGACACAGAAAAGTTTTCCTCCTAAATGATTCACACTTGGATATAAAAAAAAAAAGATCTTATTGGTGCGTGTGGATTAATCCACAATGGCAGTCTGTAGTTTGCTCGCAAGTGCACACTTATACACACGCATAGACATAGCCACACATACACACATAAACACACACAGATGGTTAAGTTTGAAAGATATATTGCTACGCGAGAGGGTGTAAAAAAGTGTTGCGTCGCACTTTCAGGTGACTGGTTTTCCAGTCAGACTACCAACGACAGTTGTGAAAATAGGCTACTATTGCAACCGTATACTTGTTGGTAAAGATAGTCATGTGTGTATATATATATATATATATATATATATATATATATATATATATATATATATATATATAATACTACACTCTCTTCTGTCCCTGGGAACACACATTTATGAGTTGGTTGGTTGGTTGGTTGGTTGGTTGTGTTTTATGGCATATCAACCTTTGTATGTTATTTAACGCCAAATTCATTTTTATGCAAATAGTTCTATTTCAAACAATTTAGTTTAACATCAGAACACAGTTTAATTTTCAAAAACACTTCTATTTCAAGCAATTCAGTTTAGTCAAACAGTGCTAATTCAAACACTTTAGTTTAGCGTAAGTACAGTTTCAAATGTCAAAAACTGTTCTCGTAATTACAGTTTCAATGTCAAAAACAGTTCTATATCAAACAATTCAGTTTAACATCAGTACACAGTTTAATTTTCAAAAACATTTCTATTTAAAGCTATTCAATTCTTTTAAACAATTCTAATTCAGTTAATTCAGTTTAGTATTAGTATAGATTTTGTTTACACACAATTAAATGTCAAAACAGTTCAGTATCAAACAATTCAGTTTAGTGTAAGTACAGTTTCAATGTCAAAAAACGGTTCCATTTCAAATAATTTAGTCCAGCATAAGCACGCAGTTTAAATGTAAGTACACAGTTTACTTGTCAAAAATATTTCTATCTCAAGCTACTCAGTTTAGTCAAATAGTTCTAATTTAAACAATTCAGTTTAGCATAAGTAAGCATTTAGTTTTATTTAACACATACATAGGGCCCTATCAGGAGCTAGGCCAGAGTGGACCTGGGAGCAATAGCAATGAAGGGGTGCTCCGCATCCTCCAAAGCTCCAGCATCACTAGAACTTCACCATCAGATTGTTTAGTGTCATATCCAGGACTCTCATTGGGAGGGGGGTCTTACCCCACTGCAGAGGTGCAGTCGGTGCATTCTACAGCCCCAGCCGACTGGGCAAATACATTTATGAGAAACAGTATATAGGAGTGAAGGTGCGAGCGTGTCCATATGAGTATAGGCGTTGCGTATACGAAGGTAGGCTGAAAATTTCATTAGTTAAAAACTTCATATCTGCTATTGATGACTTTTTTACCAATTGGATCCAAGCCTTGAAACACCGATTGAAGAAGTTTGTGAACCACAAAGAGGACTATGTTGAAAAAGAGACCCCATTTGGTCACATTTCATGGGAGTATCTTGTTTATCCTATGATTTGGTTGGTTGGTTGGTTGGTTGGTTGGTTGGTTTTTATGGCATATCAACCTTTGTAGGTTATTTAACGCCAAATCCATCTTTATGTAAATAATCAGTTCTATTTCAAACAATTCAGTTTAACATGAGTACATGTCAAAACATTTCTATTTCAAGCTATTCAGTTTAGTCAAGCCGTTCTAATTCAACTAATTCAGTTTAGTATAAGTACAGATTTTGTTTACACACAGTTAAATGTCAAAACAGTTTATGTTAAACAATTCAGTTTAGTGTAAATACAGTTTTAATGTAAAAAAAACAGTTCTCTTTGAAATAATTCAGTTTAGCATAAGCACGCAATTTAAATGTAAGTAAGGTTTAATAGTCAAAAACCTTTCTATTTCAAGCTATTCAGTTTAATCAAACAATTCAGTTTAGCATAAGTATGCCGTTAGTTCTATTTAACCCATAGATAGGGCCTATCAGGTGCTACCACGCCGGGCCAGAGTGGACCTGGGAGCAATGGCAATGAAGGGGCGCTCCGTATTCCCCAAGGCCCCAGCATTACTGGGACCTTACCATCACATTCTTTAGTGTTATATCCAGGACACTCGTTAGTGGGGGGGTCTTACCCCTCTGCAGAGGTGCAGTCAGTGTATTCTACAGCACCAGCCGACTGCGCAACATTTATCCTAAGAATTTTTAAGCCAACCATCATATGTGTGTATATCCAAGTCGATGTTAGTGTATTTGTATGTGTTGTATGGGGACATAGGAGTAGTTTATATCTATGAATGCGTTGTTGTATCTATAAGATAGCGAAACAAGTCACGTATGGCAGTAGATTTTGATGGATGACAAAATAGAAAGATGAAGATTTCTCGATGGGTAAGTGTTATGATGACCTCTCTACACGATAATGAACTCTTCCTCCTTCATAAATACTAACCCCATTCTTTCTCGGAGAGACTTCCTCCCAGTAGTCGAACCTGACAGTTTTCGGACGGACATTTCTACCTGTTGTACAACCACTCTTATTTTGTATAAATGTTCTTTTTATTCAATCCACTTGTTCCACCTACTTTCTCTTCTTCCGTGTCTTCTTTCTGGCCCCTAACAGGCCCCAACAGTAAGAAAGAGTTAGATTTTAATGATAGAATGGTTGGTTCTGTGGGTTTTATGGTATATCAACCCTTATAGCTTATGAAATGCCAAATCCTCGTCATACATATATATAAAATATATGATATGGTTTGGTTGGGTTGGGTTGGATTTTATGGCATATCAACCATTGTAGGTCATATAATGCCAAATCTGTTTTTATACATATATATTAAATATATATGATTTGGTTTGCTTTGCCTTTATGGCTTATCAATTCTTATAGATTATTTCATGCAAAATCCTCTTTATACCTATATATTAAATATATATGATTTGATTTGGCTGAGTTTTATGGTATATCAACCCTTATATGTTATTTAAAGCCAAATCCTCTTTATACATATATTAAATATATGGGATTTGTACGTCAATTGTCTGTAGGTAACATTATTTTTAAACGAGTCAGAGATCTTTTGTTTACACACAGTTATGTGGTTTCAAGTGTTGCTATTTTAGGGTATTAGAAAATGAAGTGTTACTTGCTGAACCTTCACCCCTCACACCTGGATAAATCTGAAGAACAAATAAAGAACTGACAAGTGTATTCTGGAGTGTCTTCTCTTATTTTTATTTTTATTTTGTTTTTTTTGTTTGTTAATTTGTTTATTTGTTTGTTTGTTTGTAGTCCACTAATCTTTTCTTAAGAACATATATATATATATATATATATATATATATATATATATATATATATATATATATATATATATATATATATACGAGGATCATTAAATAAGTTTCCAGACTTCTTTCGTATGAGCACTTTTATTGATAGTACACACATGAAACTCTAGTGCCCTTCGAAGTAATATCCTCCGGATACAATGCAATTGTTCTACCGTTCCAACAACTTCTGGAACGCCCCATGGAAGTCCTCTTGTGTGAGTGTGTCAATGACCTTCGTCACAGCCTCTTTCATCGCCTCAATTGTCTCATAATGACAGCCTCTGAGCTTAGGGAATGACCAAAAGTCACAGGGAGCAATGTCTGGACTATAGGGACAGTGAGGAACTGTCATGATACCCATCTTGGTCAAATAGTCTGTGACAAGGATGGAGTTGTGGACTGGTGCATTGTCCTTGTGGAAATGCCACTGACCCGATTTGAAGAGTGCTGGTCTCTTCCGACGGAAACTCCTCCTAAACTCCCTTAAAACCTCAACATAGTAACCCTAACCATAACCCTAAGCCTTTGGCCAATCAACTCTGGTGTATTGATTTCCTTACTCCTCCCACACCTCTCATCATCCCTCATAGACTCCCTGCCTTCCTTGAATCTCATATGCCACTCAAAAACTGATGCTCGATTCATGCAAGATGTTCCAAAAGCAGTCTGAAGTATTCCATCCGTTTCTGTGGCATTTTTCCAAGTTTAGAACAGAATTTTATTGCATATCGTTCTTCTAAAGTGTCCTCACGTCCAGAGTGCATTTTTGAAATTCACCAGCAGAGACAATCAGGCTTTAGTAGGGTGTATTCCAATTGCTGCTGTAGCTGTTCATTTGAACCTGAAATCATAAAAATTGTTCAGTCATCTTATAAGATGTATAGCAATAACATACTGAATTTTCAAGTGTCTACGACAATTTTAAATGCCTGTACAAAAAAGTCTGGGAACTTATTGAATGCACCACGTATTTATATATATATTCGATTTGTGTAACGTCAGCCAGGATTTGATCACCCCAGTTTCAAGCATCTAGCGTGTCTAGCCACACTGATGAGTTGCGACACAATGAAACAGTCTGTCTGTGAATGACAATATATATGCTCCCTCCGAGGTGCAATTGAGCACTCTCTCGAAGGAATTATCGGTTACCAGTTGCGTAATGCAAAGCTCTTCTAATGAATTTATCACTCAGTAGCCGTTAAGTGGATATATGTAAACAAAACAAAAGTGATACACAGGCGTTAAAATCCTCTCACACTAATTTCCCAGTTGGCTGGGCCAGTAGAATACACCGACTACTTCTCTGCAGAGGGGTAAGACCCCCTCCAACGAGTGTCCTGGATATGACACTAAACAATCTGATGGTGAGATTCCAGCAGTGCTGGAGCTTTGGGGAATGCGGAGTACCCCTTCATTGCCATCGCTCCCAGGTCCACTCTGGCCCGGAGTGGTAGCACCTGATAGGGCCCTATCTATGGGTTAAATAGAACTAACAGCATACTTATGCTAAACTGAATTGTTTGAGTAAACCGAATAGCTTGAAATAGAAATATTTTTGACAATTAAACCGTGTACTTACATTTAAACTGCGTGCTTATGCTTAATTGAATTATTTGAAATAGAACTGTTTTTCGACTTTAAAACTGTATTTACACTTAACTGAATTGTTACAGATAACTGCTTGATTAGTTTGAAATGGAAATGTTTTTGACAATTAAACTGTGTACTTATGCTAAACTGAATAGTTTTAAATAGAACATATTATTTACATAAAAATGGATTTGGCGTTAAATAACCTACAAAGGTTGATATGCCATAAAACCCAACAAACCAAAACTTAGACTGAATTTGTTGGTGGCTGAGCGGTAGAATTTCCGACAGGCGTAAAATCAGCAAAGTTTCGATCCCAGCTTCAAGCATTTCGTGTGTCAAGTAACACTGATGAGTAGTGGTATAACAAAACAGTCTGTCTGTGGATGACAATATATATAAGGTCAAAATTAATGTAATATCCAATTTTCTAGATGAACGTTTTAGGCAACATTTTTTGAAAAATTGCCTATCTTATCGTTTACGAATGATACGATGAGTAATTTTTATCTTTTCCTTTCAGATTGTTAGAATAAAGAATATTGTTCCTAATCTTCTTCGGTATTTATACCTATGTTCGTCCCAACTAAAGAACACATTAGCCATGTAAACTCTCTCAGTTTCTTTAAAGGTGTCAATGCAAGTATTGCAGCAAAATATATTCAGAACATTCTTGGGGATGGTACATTGAATAAAAGAAATTGTAAAAGATAGTTTTCCTGTTTTCGAAGTGTGGATTTCAGGCTAAAAAACGAGCCAAACGAGAATCGCCCAAAAAATCTTATTCTTAAGAGTTGGAAATTGTTGTAACACCAAATCTTGTCACAACTGCTAGAGAACTTATACAACTGTCCGACTCCAACTTGAAAAAAATTAGAAAGGTTTCAGTGGTTGGGAAATGAGTCCTGCTCGACCTGTCCTAAGAGAATTTGGAATAGCGTGTTGCTTGTTGCCAGTCAATTGACGAGAGATCTCTTAGAGGAGCTCGGTTAGGAAAAATTGCTTCATCCTCCTTATTATTATATATATATATATATTAACAAGAAAATTACTAGATACATTCCATTATAAATTTATTTCACCAGCTCAGCAACTGGTTCTTCAGATGGAATTTGTACAGAAATTCTCCTAAATTAATTCGTTCCGAATATTTTGCTGGTCTTTTCCACTGAATGAGAGTATTCGACTTTCTTAAAGTGACTAGATACCGGCCCATCGCCATAATGGGTCAATCCCAGGTCGAGCGCTACCAAAGACAGAAAATGGTACTTGCTTTACACTGAGCATTATAAGGTATGGACCAAGGGAAAGGAATTGCGCTTTCCCTTACACTTCGGGGTAGTAGCAAATGAATAAGGAGCCTTCAGGTTACCTTCGACTACGATCGCAAACTTTCCTTACCTATATATATAAAGGTACGTATCAAGGGTAAAGTGGAGCAATCCGGAAAAAGGAGTAGTGCCCTTCACTACTCCTCAGTGTAGTTGCTATTAAAAAGAAATCCTTCGGGTCACCCTTAACTACAGTCAGCCAACGCTTATAACCACTAAGCTATGGTTCCGTAGAACAATTCGGTAGTAGCAGCCTGTAGACTTAAAGCAAATATTATTCCCTCTGATTTTTATTTGAACCAAAGTGTCTTTATTTTCGGGTTCATCTTATAATTACGTTGTAGAATTTTTTAGTCTAAAGCTTACTGTTTTTTCTTTATTAATTAGAGGTTCACGTATGGCATTAATTTCTATGCTAGTGTGACAAAGGTTATTAAAGCTTCGTTTGGAACTCATGTTGTAATTTACTAAGCTTTTTGCTTAGATTTGGCACCAGGCCGTAGGAATGGGGCACCTAATGAGACTAGAGCTCACTCGTGTAGGTTTGTTAGGTTTGGTTTGGTTTGTTTGGTTATATGGCATATCAACCTTTGTAGGTTATTTAACGCCAAATCCATTTTTATGCGAATAATCTGTTCTATTTAAAACAATTCAGTTAAGCATAAGTACAAAGTTTGTCAAAAACATTTCTATTTCAAACGATTCAAGCAGTTATATGTAACAATTCAGTTAAGTGTAAATACAGTTTTAATATCAAAAACAGTTCTATTTCAAATAATTCATTTAAGCATAATCACGTAGTTTAAATGTGAGTACGGTTTAATAGTCAAAAACATTTCTATTTCAAGCTATTCAGTTTACTCAAAACAATTGATTGTAGCATAAGTATGCTGTTATTCCTATTTAACCCATAGATAGGGCGCTATCAGGTGCTACCACTCCGGACCAGAGTGGACCTGGGAGCGATGCCAATGAAGGGGTACTCCGCATTCCCCAAAGCTCCAGCACTGCTGGAACCTCACCATCAGATTGTTTAGTGTCATATCCAGGACACTCGTTGGGGGGTGGGTCTTACCCCTCTGCAGAGAAGAAGTCGGTGTATTCTACAGCCCCAGCCGACTGGGCAAGTAGGTTTGTTAGTCTAGCTTGCTAACCATTACACCACCTGAGGTATTCAGTGCTGAACTTTTGTTGAATGAACCACTGATCTGAATATTTTTAGACACGCCTCTGGTGTAAAGTAAATTTTACAACTCTTGACGCTTATATTTCCGTTCGTCCAAATTCCATCTGAAGAACCAATAGATGAACTAATGAAATAAATCTATAAGGAAGTATATTTTAAACTGGACCTTGTGCAACATTCTACCCTCGAAACTGATGAATATCTATCTATCTATCTATCTATCTATCTATCTATCTCAACAAGTGGGGATTTCTCGTAGCGTAAAGGCTAAAGTTCTGGACAGCAGCCTCGAAGTAAGCGAGACAAACTCCATTCACGCTATTACCATCACTTTCGGACTCATCATCATCATGTCGCGCTGGTAGCACGGATATCCCTGACCCTCTCTCGCCACTCCTCCCTATCGTTTATCGCCCTAGGTAGGTCTTCAGGACAACATCCCGTATCCACACATAGTTGCTGAACGTATGTTCGTGCTGGTCGTCCTGCTTTTGCGCGGCCATGTGTGGGGGTCCATAAGAGTACATCACTTATGAGTTTGTCCCTGCTTCTCCAGCAGTGTCCTGCATGTCTGGTTCGTCTAACTTGAATAGTTTTCGTGATAGGAGGTAGGTGGCCGTACAATTGGTGTCTTGTGGGGTGTTGCCGCCAGGACTTGTTCAAGATAGCACGCAGCATTCTTGTGTAATTGCCGTCTAGCTTCTTCTCCAGCCGTTTTGTTAGCGTCCATGTAGTGCACCCATATAGCAGTATCGATGTGACCACTGCCTGGAAGAAACTGCGTTTCATTTTATCGGTTAGGTCTGATTTCCATATAATCGATAGCCTATTGATAGCTGTCCATACTTTCGTTAACCTCGTTTCGGACTAATACCATCGGGGAGAGGTATGAACACCCCTTATTCTCCTCATTAAATAACCCACTACGGTTGATATGCCATTAAACAAAGAAACCAACTCTGTTCATATCTATCTCAGTCCGCTCATATCTATATATCTATCTATCTGTGTCAATCTGTTCATACCTATTTATCTGTCTGTCTGTCTATCTTGAACTGTTCATCTCTATCAATCCAAACCTGTTCACACACACACACACACGCACACACCCTCACACACATATATATACCGGCTCTTTGATCATGTAGGTAGAGTGTTCGGCAATGGTCCGGGAGGCCTGGGTTCAATCCCAGGTCGAGTCATACCAAAGACTTTAAAAGTGGTACTTGATACCCCTTTGCTTAACACTCAGCAATATAAGGTACGTATCAAGGGTAAAGTGGAGCAATCCAGGGAAAGGAATAGCGCCCTCCCCTACACCTCGGTGTAGTAGCTATTGAAAAAGGAAGCCTTCTCTTCACACTTGACTACGGTCGTCAATATATATATATATATATATATATATATATATATATATACCTATTGATATCTATCAATCTCAATCTATTCATATTTATCTATCTGGGGGCCTGGCCCAATGACGTTGTAACCATATTTACCCAACCCCTCCGCTCGGGCAGGATATGACACAGGGTCAATTTTTAAGCAGAGTTTAACAGGTTTGAATTCAAAGTTTTCCTTCTCCTAGACTAGTTGCCTAACCAAGGCGGAAGAACCTAGTCTACCCTACTATTAACCCATAGCTAAAAGGAGAATTATTGGATTCATACCTTTCCCAAGGATATTAGTCCTATGTGAAATGCAATCAGTCTCGTCCAGGTTTTGAACTCTTGTCGCCGTGTCCATTTCCTACGACGATAACCATTACACCACGGGCACCTCCACCCAATGACGTTGTAACCAACGTGCTAGACTGCAACATAGGAGTAAGTGAGTTCGAACTCCAGTCACGCTATAACGTTCACTTTCGAACTTTTACCCTCCAGAAAAGTATGAACCCCCCTTTTCCCCACCCCAGTTATCGTTTAAATTGTACCACTACTGTTATTCTACAAGGTTGCCTTTGGCATTAAATAACCGACGAAGATTAATATGACAAAAACACAGACATCAAACCAAACCAATCTATTTCAACCTATTCATATCTATCAATCTAACTATCTATCTGTTTGTCTGTCTGTTCGCCTGTCTGTCGACACTACTGAATAGATTAAATTCTACTTAGTTTTAACTCCTTATTTATTGATCACGACTGCATTTGCTTTTACGGACTGCTGAAAAATTCATAGTTAAGAATTATGGTGCAATTGTCTTCAATGGGATTTACCATTTTATTTGAATTATCGTTTTGTTTCTTGTCTTTTAATATTTAAAGGATGTAGAGAGTGTGTGTGTGTGTGTGTGTGTGTGTGTGTGTGTGTGTGTGTGTGTGTGTGTGTGTGTCATCCTACAGATTTTGTCATGAGGCTGCATTTGACACATGTGCACTCGGTATGTGAGGAGCTAAAAATATATTTTCACTTGGGCAAGTTTTAATGAAAATCAAGCTTGTATTTTGATAAAAAGCAACAAAAATTTAATTTCAGCGGAAAAATGTTAATCTTTATTTTAATGTGATTTATGAAGTGTTCTGATTAACGAAAGTAAATTTGAAATGAGTTCGATTATATGAAATGAAGAAGAAAAAATCGATCAGAGAGGCGTGCAAAAATCATTTGTGTAAGTGTGTATGCGCGTGTGCGCAAATGTATATGCGTGAAGATACACATGTGTGCATATCTATGTGTGTGCGCCAGTGTATACTTGCGAAAATGTGAAAATACGTCTGTCCGTGCGATTTTACAGGTAAAATATATATGCAACCCGTGAAGGTGTGCATGTGCGCGAGAATGTATGTATTTCTGATTATACTTACAAATGTGTAAATATACGTGCACGTCTATGTGTATTTGTTTGTTTGTTTAGGTTTTATGGCATATCAACTTTTGTAGCTTACTTAATGCCAAATCCATTTTATACAAATAAGCAGTTCTATTTCAGTTTAGCATAAATACACAGTTTAATTGTAAAAAAAACATTTATATATATATATTAAATATATATATAATTTATATTTATATATTAAAAAACATTTATATATATATATATATATATATATATATATATATATTATATATATAATTTATATTTATATATATATAATTTATATTTATATATATATATATATAATTTATATTTATATAAAAAAACATTTATATATATATAAATATATATAATTTATATTTATATATAAATATATATATAATTCAGTTTAGCATAAATACACAGTTTAATTGTAAAAAAAAACATTTCTATTTCAAGCTATTCAGTTTAGTCAAACAGTTCTATTTCAAACAATCCAGTTTAGTAGTATAAGTATAGATTTTTGTTTACACACAGTTAAATGTCAAAACAGTTCTATTTTAAGCAATTCAGTTTTAGAACAAGTACAGTTTCAATGTCAAAAACAGTTCAATTTCAAACAATTCAGCTTAGTATACAAAAACAGTTCCAATTCAAACAATTCACTTTAGCATAAGTATGCAGTTTAAATGTTAATGCACAATTCTATTTCAAGCAATTCAATTCAGCATAAGTACACAGTTTAGATCTGGTTGACCCACAGATAGGATCCTATCAGATGCTATCACTCCGAGCCAGAATGTACCGGGAGCGATGGCAATGAAGGAGTACTCTACGTTCCCCAAAGCCCCAGCTGACTGAGCAACGACTACGCGCACATATTTTGCGTGTGTATGTGTGTAGGTTTGTGTGTGTGTGTGTGTGTGTGTGTGTGTGTGTGTGTGTGTGTGTGTGTGTGTGTGTGTGTGTGTGTGTGTGTGTGTGTGTGTTAAGAATAAATGCAAAGATACGATTGTCTGTAAATGTGTGTGCGAGTGTGTGCCCGCACGCACATGAGCATATGTTTGAATATACTTTTAAAAATACGTATGTGCGTCTGCATATGTGTATGTGTGGGTATGTGTGCGTGCATGTGTTTGTTCGCTTGTCTGCATGAGTATTTGTATGTATACTTATTAAAATCTATCTTAATATAGAGAAAAATGGAAAGTGCTGCATGTTCCAAATATATATAGATATATAGATATATATATATGTGTATATGTATGAGTGCACACACACACACACACACACACAACACACACATATATATATATATATATATATATATATATATATATATATATTAAATTATGAGAGTGTTGGTCGTCAGTAAATCATTATGTGGTTATGTGTCGAACCAAGTGCAATATAATATGGAGAGTGCTCAATATCTATGACAGAGCTATAATAATAATAATAATATATATAATATATATATATATATATATATATATATATATATATATATATATATATTTAATCCATGGAAAATATTGTTCTGCAACCAAAGGTTTCTTGAAGTTTATAACAACATTCGTCAGGCAGTTAAGAAGATGGAACTTTTTAACAGCCTGACGAATATTGTTATAAACTTCAAGAGACCTTTGGTTGCAGAACAATATTTTTCATGGATTAAATATATATATAATATATATTTATTTATTATCATTATATATATATATATATATATATATATATATATATATATATATATATATATATATTAAACATCCATCGTTGATTTAACATCTCTAATATCATCCTCCCTTTTTTATGATGGTTCATTAGAACCGAAATTCTATAGAGTCGACTTTGTTTCTCAGTAAATCTCTCCTTCTGCGTGGATTACCTTGTTATCAATTTTTTTTCTCTGTATATTAGGATTTTACTCTATTATATACTTCCATATATATATATATATATATATATACCCACACGTTGTGTAATAGTCCGTCGTAGGGAATGGACTCGGTAAACCGAACTCAAATCCTGGACGAGATTGCATTTCAGAAAAGTTATGATTTGCATTATACTCCCTCCAGCTATGGGCAAATGGTTTGGGCAGACTGAGCTCTTTACCCTTGGTATGATAACCGGCCTGAGAGGTAGGAAAACTCTGAACGCAAACCTGTTAGACTTCGCTTAAACATTTGACCTTGTGTCGTATCTGCTTGTGTATAGGTTGACATATATACGTGCACACACACATACAAAGAGTTGATGCCGGACAACTCGACGCTACTAAAAATTTATTTTCTGCGGTAATACTTGCAAGTACTTACTTAGTTTATTTAATGTTGAATGATTCTTGACTTTTTTTACAAGTTTTTTTTTTTTTTTATTCATAATCTTAGGTTTTTCTGAAATTAGTGCAGTCTAATAATTATTCACTCTGAGTGGAATTAGAAATAATACTGTTTTAAGACAACTGCTTTTTGTGAAAGTTTTTTTTAGAGAGAGAGAGAAGCTCCTTTCTTTCCTTTTTATTTTATTTATCTTTTATTTTTTCTTTATTTTTCTTAATTTGACATTTAACACAAGCACTCTTTAAAATGAAATAGTATTGACCTGATTCCATAACATTCTGAAGGTTCAGAAGAACACATAATGTGAATGCAACGTATCACGTTTACTCATTTGTTCAGCAACCATGATGAAGTCTACTCAACCTGACAAGAAGTTCCGAAAAGAAGATATACAGCACTTTCCAATCATTTTAATGTCCTAGATTGACAATTCGGAAGATTATCAAGAAGTACAACGAGGTTCATTGTGTGGAGAATAAGTTAAGGACTGGCTAGGAAACGGTTAATTTCTGAGAGATGGAAGGAAATTATTAAAGATGTCTCGAAGAATCCTCACTTAACGAGAAAGGACATTGTTAATGACGTCAATGCAACAGAGAAGCATTTGTCGATAAAACATTCAGACATCCTTTATCTAGCATGTCTTTCAATTTGCTGTCCAAGGAAAACTCCCTTGTTTAAGGCTAAACAGCTAAAAAGCAAATTAGAATATGCTAGCGATTCTCACGAACATGGAAGAATATTCGATCTCTGTTTTACAGTCAGATGAGACCAAACTAGAATCATTAGATCAAATGAACTTCGGTGTGTATGGAAGAAATCAAACGAAGCTCACAAAATAAAACAAAAAAACCACTCCCCCAACAAGTAAGCACTGTGGTGAGAGTGTTATGCTTTTGGGAGATTTTGCTGCTTCTGGACAAGGAGGACTAGGGAGACTACTGGTATCTATGATAGATAAAGATCAGCATTTTAGCATTCTTAAAAAAATCATAGAAGTGTACGAAAACTGTTTTTAGGGTGTTACTGGACGTTACAACGTAATAAAGACCCAACCACACGGTCCAAATTGGTTCAAAATGCTTAACGCACAACAAATTAAGGTATTGGTGTACCTCTGCACAAAATCCTACACCCCATTGAAAATTATTTGGCCTATTTGGAGAAATGTTTGGGAGAGAGAAATCATTCATTTTGGAGTGACTAGAAGCTATTTCAGGAAGAATGTCGCAAAATACTATCAGTGTGTGTCCGTGATATTGTATGGAACTATCAAAAACGATTTAAATAAATAATTGGGAAAAAACGTTATACAATTAATTATCGTTATACAAACGTTATAAAAAACATTATAACAAACGTTATAAAATTGATTATCGTTATACAAACGTTATACAAACGTTATAACAAACGTTATACAATTGATTATCGTTATACAAACGTATACAAACGTTATACAATTGATTATCGTTATACAAACGTTATACAAACGTTATAACAAATGTTTAACAAACGTTATAACGATTGATTATCGTTATACAAACGTTATACAAACGTTATAACAAACGTGATACAATTGATTATCGTTATACAAACGTTATACAAACGTATAACAAATGTTATACAATTGATTATCGTTATACAAACGTTATAACAAACGTTATACAATTGATTATCGTTATACAAACGTTATAAAAACGTTACAACAAACGTTATACAATTGATTATCGTTATACAAACGTTATACAAACGTTATAACAAACGTGATACAATTGATTATCGTTATACAAACGTATATAAACATTATAACAAACGTTATACAATTGATTATCGTTATACAAACGTTATACAAACGTTATAACGAACGTGATACAATTGATTATCGTTATACAAACGTTATACAAACGTTATAACAAATGTTTTAACAAACGTTATACAATTGATTATCGTTATACAAACGTTATACAAACGTTATACAAACGTTTTAACAAACGTTATACAATTGATATCGTTATACAACGTTACACAAATGTTATAACAAACGTGATACAATTGATTATCGTTATACAAAACGTTATACAAACGTTATAACAATTGTTTTAACAAACATTATACAATTGATTATCGTTATACAAACGTATACAAACGTTATACAATTATTATCGTTATACAAACCTTATACAAACGTTATAACAAATGTTATACAATTGATTATCGTTATACAAACGTTATACAAACGTGATACAATTGATTATCGTTATACAGACGTTATAACAAACGTTATACAATTGATTATCGTTATACAAACGTTATACAAACGTTACAACAACGTGATACAATTGATTATCGTTATACAAACGTTATACAAACGTTACAACAAACGTTATACAATTGATTATCGTTTATATAAACCTTATACAAACGTTATAACAAACGTTTTAACAAAGTTATACAATTGATTATCGTTATACAAGCGTTATACAAACGTTATAACAAACGTGATTATCGTTATACAAACGTTATACAAACGTTATAACAAATGTTTTAACAAACGTTATACAATTGATTATCGTTATACAAACGTTATACAAACGTTATACAATTTATTATCGTTATACAAACGTTATACAAACGTTATAAAAAATTTTTAACAAACGTTATACAATTGATTATCGTTATACAACGTTATAACACACGTGATACAATTGATTATCGTTATACAAACGTTATACAAACGTTATAACAAATGCTATACAATTGATTATTGTTATACAAACGTTATACAAACGTTACAACAAACGTGATACAATTTATTATCGTTATACAAACGTATACAAACGTTATACAATTGATTATCGTTATACAATGTTAGACAATCGGTTATAACAAATGTCTTAACAAACGTTATACAATTGATTATCGTTATACAAACGTTATACAAACGTTTTAACAAACGTTATACAATTGATTATCGTGGAAAACGAGCAAATGATTTTGTCTATGTTTGTTTGTTATTATTATTGTTTGACATTTGAATAAATTTAGTTGTACGAATAACTATACATTCTATCAAATCATCTATCATTTTGAAAAAACATATATATAATATATTATATATCATATTTACCCAACCCCTCCGCTCGGCAGTATATGACACAAGGTCAATTTTTTAAGCTGAGTTTATACAGGTTTGAATTCAGAGTTTTCCTTCTCCTAGACTAGTTACCTCACCAAGGCTGAAGGACCTAGTCTGCCCTACTATTTACCCATAGCTGGAGGGAGAATATTTAGATTCATATCTTTCAAGGGTATTAGTGCTATGTGAAATGCAGTCAGTCTCGTCCAAGATTTGAACTCGTGTCGCCGTGTCCATTTCCTATGACGATAACCATTACACACAGCGCATCCAATATATTATATATATATATATATATATATATATATATATATATATATATATATATATATATATATATATATATATTATATATATATATATATATATAATAATATATAGATATATATATATATATATATATATATATATATATATATATATATATATATATATATATATTATAAGAGTGTTGATTGTCACTAAATCACTTTGTCGGCATGTGTCGAACCAAGTGCAATATAATATGGAGAGTGCTTCAATATCTAGGATAGAGCTATTATATATATATATATATATAGTATATATATATATATATATATATATTATATATCAGGTAAAACTTAACAGATAAGTTGCATGATATAGTTATTTCAACAATTCTTTTTTAAGAATTGCTTCTTCAGATGAAGTACAATGTTTGGTGTATTTATTACCTCTATCCGAGTATACATTGTACATTAAGTTAGACATTCGGGTAATTATAAGTCAACATACATATTTTTTTTAAACTTACAACACAAACAAAATATATTAATTGGATATATTATAAATTAGACTTTGTTGCGTTAATGTCCGGTGTTTTATTTACAAACTTCACTGTTAAATTTTTTCAAATTTCTATGCTATTTAAAATTATACACTCCCTCATGGGGGTTGAGCACTCTGGAGAAGGAACTACGGCTACCGCTCGCATAATGCAAAGCTCTTCGAACGAATTGAGCACTCTGGTATCTGGTAAGGTATAACATGTAAACAAACGAAAGCTACGATTTAATGCCTTATAATTCCTGAGCTGACGTGGTACGCATGTTGGCTGAGCGGTATGATACTATGTCTAACGTAAAGTTGAGCGGGTTTCGATCCAGCTTAAGCGTCCAACGCGTCTAGCCACACTGAAGAGTTGTGATACAACGAAACAGTCAGTCTGTGGATGAGTATATATATATATATCAACTCAGTTCTAAGAAAGTAATTGTATTATCTTAATTCCAGTTTTTTTTTTCTTCGTTTTGTTTTTTTTTTTTTAGATCTAATCAATTATTTGGTTTGGTTTCTTTGTTTAATGGCGTATCAACCTTTGTAGGTTGTTTGATGCCAAGAAGAACAGTAGTGGTACTATTTAATAATATATAATATTTATAAGAGGTTCATACTTTCCAAGGGTATTTGCCTGAAAGTGCGTGACCGGAGTACGAACTCGCTTACTACGATTCCGCAGTCCATCGCTTTAACCATTACACCACGAGGCACCGCCTTTAATTAACATTGTTTTTAATATAAACTCATCATCATCATCATCATGTCGCGCCGCCTGCACGGATCTCCCTGACCCTCTCCTGCCACCCTTCTCTATCGTCCATCACTCCCGGTAGTTCTTCAATCTACATCCTCTATCAGCACATAGCTGTTGTATATATGTTCTAGCTGGTTGTCCTGCCTTTGCTCGTTCATGTGAAGGGGTCTACAGGAGTATGTCACTTATAAGCTCGTCCCTACTTCTCAGCATGATTCTGCACGTCTGGTTCGTCTAATTTTGATAGCTTTCGTGATGGTGTTAAGTGGCCGTACAGCTGCTGCTTTGTGAGGTGTTGCTCCAGGACTTGTTCAATATTGCTCGCAGCATTCTTGTGTATTTGCCGTTAAGCTTTTTCCCCATACGTTTAGTAGCGTCCATGTAGTGCATTCATATAGCAGTATCGACACGACCACTGCTTGAAAAAACTGCGCTTTATTTATCGGTCAGGTCTGACTTTCATATGACCGATAGTCTATCAATAACTGTCCAAACTTTTGCTAGTTGCATGTTGATGTCTGTCTCGGTTGATGGACACAGCTTCTAGGTAGGTGAACTTGTTCACGAGTTTCAGGGTTCAGAAGTGAACATTTCTTAAGAGATGGGAACAATATAAGAATGATGCGTGTTGTCTAGAACAATGCTGGGAGCAGCACCCCACAAAATAGTCGCTCTATAGCCACTTACCTCTCATCTTACAAACCAATCAAATAAGACGACAAGGCACATAAACCCACACACACACACATACATATATATATATGTGTGTGTGTATGTGTGTGTAAGTATGTGTGGTGTCATTATCTTCTTTGTCGACTCAAAAACCTTTAATACTCTCTTATATATATATATATATCCTATTTACCCAACCCCTCCGCTCGGCAGGATATGACACAAGGTCAATTTTTAAGCGGAGTTTAAACAAGTTTGAATTCAGAGTTTTCCTTCTCCTAGACTAGTTGCCTAACTAAGGCTGAAGAACCTAGTCTGTCCTACTATTTACCCATAGCTGGAGGAGAATAATTGGATTCATACCTTTCCTAGGGTATTAGTGCTATGTGAAATGTAGTCAGTCTCGCCCAGGATTTGAACTCGTGTCGCCGTGTTCATTTCTACGACGATAACCATTACACCACGGCAAACACCCCACAAAATAGTCGCTCTATGGCCACTTACCTCTCATCTTACAAACATATCAAATAAGACGAACAAGGTACATAACCCACACACAACACACACACACACACACATATATATATGTGTGTGTGTGTGTGTGTGTGAGGGTCATTATCTTCTTTGTCGGCTCAAAAACCTTTTAATACTCTTCTATAATATATATATTTATATATATATATAGCGTGTGTGTGTGTGTGTGTGTGTGTGTGTGTGTTACTTATCTCACAATTCCAGTTCACGAATCGATCGTCAGTGTATTAGATGCTTCTGGAGCTAAGCTCATTTGACGATCGATTAATAAAATTGGTTTTGTGAGATGAGTGACATTTTATTTTTCTATTTATTAGGTTGAGTCAGAAGTTTTGCAATATTTCGTGTGTTCTATTTTGTGCGCGTATATCTTGTGACAGAACTATTTCGAGAAGAGACTCGATGTGTTGGTAGTATCGTGGTACTTGGTGCCCTTACTCGTTTTGCAATGCTTCCTTCATACAGATAAACGACATATTGCTGGGACAACCAGGGACCTAGTAAATGTGTTATCGGTTAATTTCGTGATCATACCTTGAGCTACCACTAATACTGACACGATGTAGTTTTAAGCTGACCTTTTTTTCAATGCCCGTTTCCAGGTATTTCGTTCATTTCATTATATTCTTTTGAACGTTATGTAATTATCTTGTTGGCACTGAAATATAAATTACAAGACTTGTTTTTCATTTATAGTCCTTAATCACTAAACCTAGTTTATAGCTCTTTATTTCTATCTGTTCTGACAGCAAAATCCCAGAGAATAGTGGCTCCATTTGCTGCTGTCCATTAGTTCTGGTTGGTGCTTTGACCATTTTCAATTTTCCATATTATTTTACTCTTTGTGAGCTTTTTACATAACCTAGACTTGCCATTTTGTTGTGTATTATCAGTTTTTGCTTTGATATAAGGTTTGGTTTCTTTGTTTAATGGCATATCAACCTTTGTAGGTTATTTAATGCCAAAGCTATTCTAGAAGAACAGTAGTGGTACTATTTAACTCATACCTGGGAGGAACGCTATTACGTTCACTTTCGGGCAAATACTCTCGGGAAAGGTATGAACCCCTTTATCCTCCCAGCTATGGGTTAAATAGTACCACTACTGTTCTTCTAGAATAGCTTTGGCATAAAATAACCTACAGGGGTTGATGTGTCATTAAAACAAAGAAACCAAACTAAACCTCTGTCTTCACATAACCTACACTTGCTATTTTGTTGCGTATTATCTATTTTCGCTTTATATAATTGGTCCTTAAGGCGTTGTTTTGTTCTGCTATTAGAACGGATCCAAGGGAGGTGCCCGTGGTGTAATGGTTATCGTCGGTAGGAAATGGACACAGCGACACGAGTTCAAATCCTGGACAAGACGAATAGCATCGAAAAAACGGGTCACCCTCGACTACGGTTGCTAACTTATTATTTTCGGACGGTAGCCACTCAGAGACTTGTGGGGTGTTTTTTTTCGAGAGCTAAAGTTTTTCATTAAAAACTTTCCTTTTTACTTTTTTTCTTCTCCCCGCACCCTGCGGAGGAAATCACTCGGTACCTAAGTCCAAAGTACCTAAATTATTGTTATATTCTAACTTATCTTATTCTTGCCTTTTCTAGACACCACAACATTCAAGTCATTTCACTGCTGAGCAATTTCCATAATTAAACACAGATTTATTCCAACTTTATCTTCAGATTGTTTCTTCTAGTAACAACATTCCAATCATTTCTCAAAGATTAGGAATTGTCATTATAGTATTTGACTTTTTGGAATTGGTGTCATTTTTGGCGTGGGGATTCTAACATCATTCCAGTAAATTCTTAAATAAGAAATCAGGAACTCATAACCTTGTTTATTTTTTGTTATGATTCTTCAATCACGAGTTCAAATCCTGGACGAGACTGATTGCATTTCACATAGCACTAATACCCTTGGGAAGGTATGAATCCAATTATTCTCCCTCCAGCTATGGGTAAATAGTTAGGACAGACGAGGTTCTTCAGCCTTGGTGAGGCAACTAGTCTAGGAGAAGGAAAACTCTGAATTGAAACTTGTTAAACTCCGCTAAAAATCGACCTTGTGTCATATCCTGCCTGAGCGGAGGGGTTGGTAAATATGATTTGAAGGGATTCAATTTGTCGCACGAATATCCCTACAGTTGTTTTATTTATCATATAATTTTTGAATGTAGAGCACTGTTTTATTTTTCTCCTATTTTTTACTCGTATCTTATTTCTTAATCAAATGTTATATATATATATATATATATATATATATATATATATATATATATATATATATATAACACTTTCTTTTTATGCCATCAGAACATTACATGAGAAAAATAGGGATAAATTGATTAATAAAAAAATCCATTTTATCGAATTTATGAGACAAGCAAAGCGTCGCTGAAAGTGAACGTACGTTTTATCATCATAAAAAAGTTTGAAATAAAAACATTTGACAAAAATTGTAATTGCCTTTAATTGGAATCATTTTGGGATGAGGCTTCTTAATCTGAGAATTAATTTTTATTTATTGCGGACTTTTTGTCCTCATCTTGGTAGTTTTTGGGGGTTTTTTGTGTTGTTTCTTCTTTCACTACGTTTCGGCCAAATTTCATCTCTGGCCTTCTTCAGGTGATTTACCGCGACCTTGGATAGGAATGCTGAGTCTTATAACCGTATCCCCAGTGATTACTGCTTTCCATAGTTGTTGTCTATCGCGCCATGTTTTTGACCAAGTAAACCTCTGGCCGGCTTGAATAGGATTTGAAGCCGCTATCTTCAGACAATGCTCACCTGGAACCGTAGAGACTCAACGCCACTATCCGCTGCGCCACGGGCCCCGATGGGCGATCAAGGATGGATTTTTTGGTCTTATAAATCCAATTATTTGTTCTCCTTATCTGGTCTTCCATAGTCGGGTCCGTGCCAAATTTTTGTAATTGTCTTTAATTGGAATCATTTTGAGATGAGGCTTCTTAATCTGAGAATTATTTTTTATTTATTGAAAAAAATTGTTTTGGCAGATAGATATATAGAAATATGTAATCTGAGATAGATAGACAGATAGATAGATAGTGCTGATAGCTCAGTGTCCAGACTCTCTCTCTCTCTCTCTCTCTCTATCTATCTCTCTCTCTATATATATATCATCCACCGCTTCTGGCTGGTCCTCTCGGTTGCCTCCAGTGTTCCCACGGAGCTGATGGATGTTAGTCTTTGCTGGTCAAAATACCCTGCCACGCGTATGTGAAGGAGTATATAAGAGAACGTCACATATGAAATCGTTCTTACTTCTCCAGCATTGCCTAGCATGTCTTCGTTGTCTTACGTAGATAGTGAGATCGGAAGTAGGTGACTGTGCAACTGCTGTTTTGTGAGTTGCTGCTTCCAGGATTTGTTCAAAACAAAACGTAGCATTTTCATGTAGTTCCCATCTAGATTTACTCCGTGATTTTTGCTTAAATCCAGGTGGTGCTTCCATTAAGTAGTACTGATACAGCTACTGCCTGGAAGAGATATTGTTTCATCTTATCAATGATATCAGATTTAACATATGATGGACAGTCTGTCATTAGCAGTCCACCCTTTCCCTTCAATTGATGAGATATTGCTACCGATATATGTGAACTGGTCAACTAATTCCAGATGTTTCCCACTTGATGTGAAGATGGGTCCTTCTTGTTTAAAACATGTTTTATTTACGTTCACGTAGAGACCAATGCCACTTTCAGGCTATGTAGCGGGGATTCGGCTTGGGTATGTATATTTCCCAGAGGCACTATATCATCTGTGGTCTGCGTCTGTCATAGTTTCGGCGGGATAGCGTCTACTTCTTGTCTTTTTTAATGGGAAACCATTTTTAATTGGAAACCATTTTTTAATGGGAAACCATTTTTATGGGAAACCATTTTTTATAGGAAATCATTCTTTCTTGGATCTGTTGACGTTAATAATACGTTTTAAGTAAGTTGGCCACCCAAGTCGAGGATGACCCGAAGGCCCCCTTTTCAGTAGTGTAGGGGAGGGTGCTACTCCATTCCCTGGATTGCTCTACTTTACCCTTGAACTTTGCCTTATAATGCTGAGTGTTAAGCAAGGCGGCATCAAGTACCATTTTTTGAGTGTTTGGTATGACTCGACCTGGGATTGAAAACCTGGTCTCCCGGACCATTGGCAAACACTCTACCCATTAGGCCAATGGCTCGGTATAATACGAATAGATAGTGGAGGTGCCCGTGGTGTAATTGTTATTGTCGTAGGAAATGAACACGGCGACACGAGTTCAAATCTTGGACGAGACTGATTACATTTCACATAGCACTAATACCCTTGGGAAAGGTACGAATCCAATTATTCTCCCTCCAACTATGGGTAAATAGTAGGACAGACTAGGTTCTTCAGCCTTGGTGAGGCAACTAGTCTAGGAGAAGGAAAACTCTGAATCGAAACTTGTTAAACTCCGCTTAAAAATTGACCTTGTGTCATATCTTGCCCGAGCAGAGGGGTTGGTAAATAGGATAATACGAATAGATAGATAGATAGATAGATAGAAATAGTGGTGCCCGTGGTGTAAAAGTTATCGTCCTAGGAAATGGACACGGCGACACGAGTTCAAATCCTGGACGAGACTGATTGCATTTCACATGGCACTAATACCCTTGGGAAAGGTATGAATCCAATTCTTCTCCCTCTAGCTATGGGTAAATAGTAGGGCAGACTAGGTTCTTCAGCCTTAGTTAGGCAACTAGTCTAGGAGAAGGAAAACTCTGAATTCAAACCTGTTAAACTCCGCTTAAAAATTGACCTTGTGTCATATCCTGCCTGATGGATAAATAGAAATAGACTGAGATCGATAGAAATAAATAAATATGAAGAGGATGAGAAAGAAATATACAAACTTAAAAAGACAGAAAGAAAAGAAGAAATCTGACAGATATTTTGTTGTTGTTTTTTAATGGCATATCAACTTTCGTGGGTTATTTAATGATAAGAACATCGTGGGTACTATTTAACCCGATCAGGGTATTGTTTGGGTCCGAAAGTGAACATAATAACGCGACATGTGTTCCAACTTGCTTATTGCGATATCGCAGTCCAGCACGTTAGCCACAACACCACATGGATCTCACCCGACATAGATAGATAGATAGATAATGAACAGACTGAGATAGATAGATAGAGAGAGAGGGGGGGGAGAGAGAGATACGAACAGACTGAGTTTGTTTATTCGTTTGTTTGGGGTTTTATGGCATATCAACCTTTGTAGGTTATTTAATGCCTTATCCATTCTTATACAAATAAACAGTTTCAAACAATTCAGTTTTGCATAAGTACACAGTTTAATTGTCAAAACATTTCTATTTCAAGCTATTCAGTTTTGTCAAAAAGTCCTATTTTAAACAATTCAGTTTAGTACAAGTATAACTTTTTGTTTACACACAGTTAAATGTCAAAACTGTTCTATGTCAAACAATTCAGTTTAGCGTAAGTTCAGTTTCAATGTCAAAAACAGTTCTATTTCAAATAATTCAGTTAAGCATACACAAACAGTTCCATTTCAAACATTTCAATTTAGCATAAGTAAGCAGTTTAAATGAAGTACGCAGTTTAAATGTCAAAACAGTTTTTTTCAAGCAATTCAGTTTAGCATAAGTACACAGTTTATTTCTATTTGAGCCATAGACAGGACCCTATCAGGTACTTCCTCTCAGGGCAGAGTGGACCTGGCAGCGATGGCAATGAAGGGGTACTCCACATTTCCCAAAGTTCTAGCATTACTGGAACCTCACCATCAGATTGTTTAGTTTCATATCCAGGACACTCGTTGGTGGGGTCTTACCCCTTTGCAGAGAAACGGTCGATGTATTCTACAGCCCCAGCCGACTGGGAAAGAACAGACGGAAAGAGAAATATGCAATTTTAGATATAAATGAGCAATCTGAGATAGATAGATAGATAGATAGATATTAATAGAGTAAAATAAATATGCAAAGATTAATGTAGGTAGATATGAAGAAACTAAGATAGATGGATAGATAACAAGAAAATTCATTCGCTAAAATGTATCTCATACTTTTTCAATTGATCGGTAAATTTTCGATCAGAAAAAGCAGTTATGTTGAACGTCGATAATAAGATTTGTATTAACGTCATGAAAATACGACATCGAGGTAACTTCATTATGGCCACGTGACGTCAACACACACCAAAATTCGAATGATATATTTAAAATATATCTACGACTTATGATATGGTCGAAATAAATCGATACACTCGCAAAATCAGGCGGAAAATTCGATGGCGTCATGTTTACAGAAATGAACAAACGTAGATAGGTTTCTTTTTAGATCATGACAACGATCAATTAATATCTTTATAACCCAAAGAGATTTAAATAATTAAACCACAAAATTGTGATTGAATTTAAGATAGTTTTACTTGGCGTCAGTATTTAATTTAATCCTCATACAGGAAGAGTCGCCGTGGCAACGTGGATAGCGTATCGGACTACGACATCATAGTGAGTTCGTACTGTTGTTGTGCGATTACGTTCAATTTCAGAGTAATACCCTAGGTAAAGGCATGAACCTCCTTATACCCCCAGTGATGGGGTAAATAATACCACTGCTGTTCTTCTATAAGGACGAGTTTTGCCATTAAATAACCCACAAAAGTTGATATCCCATAAAACACCTAAACCAAACTGTAAACATACACCTGCGTGTTATGAGACTAACCTGCATCCGATGCTGAGGACCTAGTTCTGGATCTATGCAGTGGGTAAAGTCAGGACTTCGTTGCCATTAATCCCAGGTCAATTCTGAAGAGAATTGGCAGTAGTCAGCAGGGTCCGATTTATGGGTCAAACTGAACTTTTTGAGATGATGTTAAAAATTACTTTGAAATACATTGATATATTAGCTCTTAAAATATTAATATTACAACTCAGAATCAAATGTTCCCAGTCTGAGATGATTGTGAACTTTATTGATATATCAGCTCTAAAAAATCATTACAACAAACTGTGAAAGGTTTACCAATTTAAAATGATTGTGAACTTTATTGATGCATCGGCTCTTAAACATTAATATTACAACTAATTATTAATGTTTACCAATTTAAAACAGCCTAGTCAGTTGAGGCTGTAGAATACACTGACTCCATGTTTGCAGGGAGGTAACTCCCCACCCCAAAGAAGGCTTCTATAAATGACATTCAAGTGTTGTGTAGCCATACGTATACATATTTAAATACAGTCAAATACAAAACACAAATACACAGGTGGGACTCTTTAGCTTCAAGTACGAACTTTTTATTAACTTCTGACTTCAGGTCTTCGACACGAGGAAAGAGATACGATTCTTAAAAGTCTTTTGTACTCATACTGTGCTAACAACACCCCCAACGTTCGGCACATCCCGTGGTCCAATCTCAATTTCTGAAAACTATGGTCGGACCCCAACTTCTCACCATCATGGTCGGGCCCCAACTTCTCACCATCATGGTCGGGCCCCAACTTCTCAACATCATGGTCGGACCCCAACTTCTCACCATCATGGTCGGACCCCAACTTCTCAACATTATGGTCGGACCCCAACTTCTCAACATCATGGTCGGACCCCAACTTCTCAACATCATGGTCAGACCCCAACTTCTCAACATCATGGTCGGACTCCAACTTCTCAACATCATGGTCGGAACTCAACTTCAACCCAACTGTCTACCTATATGCTCCACAGTCAACTCCCAACTGACTCTTTTTCAAAATCTTCAATTTCTCAGGCCCATCACTTTCGGACATGACGTCATTCACACTCCAGCCTCATTTCCTATCTAGGGTTTATTATGATAATTGTGATTGTCATATCTTTTGCACGCGGGCGTAAAACTGTACCCAATGTCTGTGCACCTGAACTAAGAGCCGAATTGTTCTAAGCCCAACCAAACTGAATTATAAAAAATGATTAATGAAAAATGATTAAAATAAAAGAAAATCATTCCTTATTATATAACACAGCGATCTGATAGTGAGGCTCCAGTCCTGGTGCATTGGGGAATATGGAGTACCCCTTCATTACCATTACTCCCAGGTCCACTCTGACCCGAAGTGATAGTACCTGTTAAGGTCCTATGGATGGTTTAAATTGAATTGTTAAACCATTTAACTGCGAGTAAACAAGTGACTGATGTTAAATTGAATTGTTGTGTTACATAGAATTACTTGAAACATTTAACTATGTGCAAACAAATTAGCTCTGGCTTGTTTAAGATGCTTCTGCATTTACAAACCATATGTATTTAATGTATATGTATAAATAGAATTTAGCATTAAATAGACAACGAGGGTTAATATGCCATAAAAACCAACCAACCAACCTATTTAAAAAGATTATGAACTACATTAATCTTTCAACTTAATACAAGGTGGAACGATAAAATTGTCGCCCAAGAAAAGACGACATGATTCCATTTCCGTTTAATGAAAACCGGTTTTCTTTTTTTATTGCAGACCATCTACTAGTTGACCAGTTGTGTACAAATCCAAAGAGCGATAGGAGCCTTCTACAGGGTGAAACGATAAAATTGTCGCCCTAGAAAAGACGGCATGATTCCATTTCCGTTTAATTAAAACCGGTTTTCTTTTTTTGTTGCAGACCATCTACTAGTTGGCCAGTTGTGTACAAATCCCAAGTGCGATAGGAGCCTTCTATCATGTCTGAAGGTGGCACAATGTTCAACGAGCGAGATCAGAGATGCGCCGCTGTACAACTCATGCTCTCTAGCGATCCAAGTTATGACAACAGGACCATTACCAGCACCCTCAAAATGCAAATCCGGGCAGTTCAACGTGCCCAGGATGACGAAAACAAAGTTTCCGGCAACGGTTATGGTCTTTAGTGTGGTTTCAAATGAGGGCCACATCATGCCACCTCACATCTTCGAAATCGGCTTGAAAGTCAACACCAAAGTGTACCTGGATGTACTGAAGAGTGTGGTGATCCCCTGGTGCAATCAGGTGGCCGGTGGCAGACCCTGGGTGTGGCAGCAGGACTCGGCGCCGGCCCACAAGTCCAAAGAGACCCAGGCTTGACTTCAAAAGGAGGGCTACGACTTTGTACCCTTCTCTCACTGGCCCCCCTCCTCCCCCGACCTGAACTCGCTGGACTACTTCGTTTGGTCATACGTCGAGAACATCACCAACATTACCTCCCACAACACCAAAGCCAGCCTGATCGCCGCCATCAGCCGAGTATTTAGCGAACTCCCGCCGATGCTTGTGGAAAAGGCATGTTCCCAGTTCCGGATCCGTATCGAGGCGGTGATTGAGGCTGAAGGTGGCTACATTGAATAGATATCAGCTCTACTACATAATCAAGTTAGCTGAATTGATTTTTTCAATAAAAGTTTTAAAATAAAGCTGTAGTGTTGTTTTCTTTAGGACGACAATTTTATCGTTCCACCCTGTAGATTTCAGCTCTACTACATAATCAAATTAGCTGAACTGATTTTTTCAATAAAAGTTTTAAAATAAAGCTGTAGTGATGTTTTCTTTAGGACGACAATTTTATCGTTCCACCCCGTAGATGTCAGCTCTACAACATAATAAAGTTACCTGTCGGTTAGGGTTGTAGAATAGACCGACTGCATCTCTGCAGAGGTGTAAGACTCCCCCAACGAGTGTTCTGGATATGACACTTAACTATCTACCATCGCTCACAGGTCCCCTCTGGTAGCACCTGATATGGTTCTATCTATAGTCAAATAGAACTGTTTTGACATTTAAACTGAGTGCAAACAAATGACAGCGGCTAAAATAAATTGTTAGAAATAGAACTGTTTGATCATTTAACTGTATGTATCTACAAAATGTGTTTACAAATCGCATTTTTGATACATAAGAAAAAACAGGATTTGGCATTAAATAAACAACAGTGGTTGATATGCCATAAAAACAAACCAAACCAAACCAAATCATATATTTCTAATATATATGTATAAAAAGGGGTTGGCATTAAATAACCTTTAAAGGTTAATATGCCATAAACTCAAACCAAGCTATTTAACTTTGTTGACTTACGTTAACTTGAATTGTTTGAAATCGAACAATTTGACCATTCAATTGAGTAAACAAATGCCCGATATTTTATTGAACTGTTAGTGATACATAGCAACACTTGGAACCATTTAACTGTACAAAAGAAACGGTATGCACAAGATGTGTTTACAAAACATATTTGATATATACGTATAAAGAGGATTTGACATTAAATAACCTACAATGGTTGATACGTCCTAAAACTAAACCAAACCCAACCCTCAATGTTATCGAGTCCTCTTCCACCTTATTTTCTTGGTACATAGAGTCTATGTCATCTCTCGAATGTAAAGCTTAGTGCATCGTCATCAATTTCAATGTTCTTCTCTTGTCCATTTTAAGAAGGGTCCAGAGTATCTTATAAAGAAGACTACCCCGATGTTCTTTCCGCTGATTAGATTTTAGTTGTAGAGTTTGCTCTCGAGAAGTTTTCTTATTCTTCCTAGACACTCTTTTCTTACTTTTTTTTTTCTTCCATCTCTATTGATGGCATCCGCAACTTATATTTCCAGGAATTTGAAGTTTACTTTTTCTCCAAGAGTTCTAATGCGTTCCTGATTCAGCAGTTGTAATAATTTCGTTGTTTAACTTTTCCCTTTTATTCATAATGAGAATAGCTTATTTTTAACAGCAAATTCCATTCCTATATTTTCGTTATAGATTCTCATACTTTGTAGAACGATTTCTTGTTCATTATCTTTCTTAATATAATTTTAATATTTAAATATCTTTTTGACACTGCTTCCCAGGTAGGTGATACAGACATTGATACGTGACTAGCAAAGGCGAGGACGGCTAACTATACGGCCACTTACCTCCCATCACCAAAACTATCCAAGTTAGACGAACCAGACATGCAGGACACTGCTGGAGAAGTAGGGACGAGCTCATAAGTGGACCCCTTCATATGGCCGAGCAAAAGCAGGGCGACCAGCTCGAACCTACATACAGTAGCTCTGTGAGGATACGGGGTGTAGCCTTAAGGACCTGCCGGAAGCAATGAACGATAGGGAGAGGTAGCGAGAAAGGGTCAAGGATATCCGTGCCGATGGCACGACAAGATGATGAAATATCTTCTTAATATCATCCATACATGTGACGTAGTTTACCTTTTTCAGTGGCTCAGTAAATTTGTGGCTGTCTTTTCATTTTTAGTATCTAATTTAGCGGCATCAGTAGTATAATAAAAGAAGCGGAGAGAGTGAGTCTCCCGGGAAATTTTTCAGATTTTAACTACTCAATTTTCTCCTCCTGCTGCTTATTCCACTTTCCAGATAACAATAGCTTTCTTACTATCTCCTTACATTAACCTTCATCATCATCATCATGTCGTGCCGCTAGCACGGATATCCCTGACCCTCTCTCGCCACTTCTCCCTATCATTCATTGCCCCTGGCAATGATTTCAACATTGCTATTATAGCATCCTCCCCTACACCTCGGTGTAGTAGCTATTGAAAAGGGAGACTTCGGGACACCCTCGACTGCAGTCCTCAACTTTACTTTTTATTTATCAAATATTTGTACCTAAAACGAAAAACTAGCACACAGTTTCAAATGATAATCATCATCAACATCATGTCGTGCCACTAGCACGGATATCCCTGACCCTCTCTCGCCACTTCTCCCAATCATTCATCGCCTCTGGCAGGTCTTCAGGGCTACATCCCGTATCCTCACATAGCTGCTGGATGTATGTTCGAGCTGGTCGTCCTGCTTTTGCCTGGCCATATGCGGGGCTCCATAGGAGTACATCACTTATGAACACATCACTTATGAGCTTCTCCAGCAGTGTCCTGCATGTCTGGTTCGTCTAGCTTAGATAGTTTTCGTGATGAGAGGCAGGTGGCCGTATAGTTAGTGCCTTGTGGGGTGTTGCTGCCAGGACTTGTTCAATATTGCTCACAAAATTCTTTTGTTGTTGCCGTCTAGCTTCTTCTCCAGCCGTTTAGTTAGCGTCCAAGTAGTGCATCCATATAGCAGTATCGACACCACAGCTGCCTGGAAGAAACTGTGTTTCATTTCATCGGTCAGGTCTGATTTCCCAACCTTAGAAAAATTATTTTTATCATTATTTGACTCATTTGAGAATTTTTCCCACCAGCGTTAGCCGATGATTTTCTACTGGAGTCTGCGGGACAGCAAGTTTCCTCAAGTCTCCAGGACTCTTCTTAGTATTCCGGTCGATCTTAAGAATGCTGTAATTTTGATGGTTTCCACTCGCCCTCTTATTTCAAAGTCCTCCAGTCTCTGTACCAATCCTTTGGTGACTTTACCGAGTGCGCCAATTACAATTGGTAACACCGTCACTTTTACGTTCCATAGTTTTTTTCAGTTCTTTAGCAAGGTCTACGTATTTATCTTTCTTTTCGCTTTGGAAAAGTCCACTAATCGGCAGGTTCTCTTTTTTCTATTCTTTTTCTTTTTGTTGAATATCTCTAGGTCTGGTCGTCTGGCCAAGATTAGATTATTATCATTTACTCATTAGAGTTTTCACATCAGCGTCAGCTGATGATCATTCACTGGAGTTTGAGTGACAGCAAGTCTTCTCAAGTCTCCAGGACTCTTCTCAGTATTCTGGCCGTTCTCAATAATGTAGTAGTTTGAATGGTCTCCACTCGTCCGCCAACTTCAAAGTCCTCCAGTCCCTTTAGTAATCCTTTAGTTACTGTTCCAAACGCACCAATTACAATTGGTATAATTGTCACCTGCATGTTCCACAGTTTTTTCAATTCCCTAGCAAGGTCAAGGTACTTATCCTTCTTTTCACATTCTTTCAGTTTTATTCTGTGGTCAGCCAGGACAGCAAGTCGACAATTTTGCAAGTTCTCTTTTTTTTTCTTTCTTTCTTTTTTTTTTTTTTTTTCTTTTTTTTGATGATTATTATTAGGTCTGGTCTTCTGGCCTTGATTAAGTGATCCGTGAGTATGTCAAAGTCCGATAGGAGTTTATGTGTGTTATTTTCTAGGACAGGTGCTGGGTTATGCATATACCATTTGTTCGTATGGTCAAATCTAAATTTCTTGTACATCTCCCAGTGGATAACCTTGCCCACCAAGTCGTGTCCAGTCTTATATTCCTTCTCCGCTAATTTGCTGCATTCGCTTATTATGTGATTTATAGTTTCATCTCTGTCACCGCATAGTCTACATTTACAATTTTGTTGCGTCTTATCTATTCTCGCTTTGATATGATTGGTTCTTTCAGCGTTGTTTTGTGCTGCTATTGTAATATAATGGCCGAGGGATTTCGGTTCAAGCCTTTCGGTTTAGTTAGGCTGAGAACCTTTCGGCTCGGAGCATGGGTTACTTAGGTGCAACATTAACACAGGTGTTCACGCGCGCGTGCGCAGAGCGGACGTATCACTCAGAAATGTCACAATAGCCCGAGATGGGAAACGGGGTTACACAGTGCGAATGACGTAATGCACCGGAAGCACGCGGAGGAATTTAGGAATTTGAAGAAAGTTGAGGAGAGTTGAGACTAGACACCAAACAAGACGGTTGACTTGCTCGCGGAGACCTTTGTGGCGGGTGCCACACGAGATGGGGGGCGCAGATGAAAAGGCCAGAATAGAAAGATTGTGCCTCTCTCTCCTTATGTCGAAGAACCTTTAAACTCTAAGGTAATAAAAAGTTTCGTACCTGAACAAAGAAGTCGTTACGTATTTTTCGAATTTCGAGATTCCTATGTTCTATCTTTATGGACATTCGATGTACGTTTCACACATAGCCATATCATGGCTATGGTACACTATTAGGAGAGATTCTGTTTCTCTCTTAAAATTTATTATTATTATTATTATTATTATTATTATTATCATTTATATGTTTGTTTTTTTGTTATGCCACCTAGGACATCACTCTACTTTTTACTATCTCCTCACAGCAACCTTAGAAAAAAAACTGTCATTATTATTATTTGTTTGTTATGTCTACTAGTTCATCTCCCATTTTTACTATTTTCTCGCATCAACCTAAGAAAATTGCAATTTTTGCTATTCTTCCAAGGGCATCTCCCCTTTGTATAATTTCCTTATATCAACCTTAGAAAAAATTATTATATACTCTTTTAGAGTTTTTCACATCAGCGTTAACTGATGGTTTTACACTGGAGTTTGAGTGACAGCAAGTCTCCTCAAGTCTCCAGGACTCGTCTCAGGATTCTGGCCGTTCTTAGCAATACTGTCGCTTGGATAGTCTCTAACCGTCCGCCAATTTCCAAGTCTTCCAGGTCTTTTAATCTTATTTACCAACTCCTCCGCTCGGGCAGGATATGACACAAGGTCAATTTTTAAGCAGAGTTTTAACAGGTTTCAATTCAGAGTTTTCCTTCTCCTAGACTAGTTGCCATCACCAAGGCTGAAGAAACCAGTCTGCCGTGCTATTTACCCATAGCTGGAGGGAGAATAATTGGATTCGTACCTTTCCCAAGGGTATTAGTGCTATGTGAAATACAATCAGTCTCTTCCAGGATTTGAACTCGTGTCGCCGTGTCCATTTCCTACGACGATAACTATTACACCATGGGCACCTTCCAGGCCTTTTTATAATCCTTCAGTTATTGTGCCTAACGCACCAATCACAATTGGCACATTATCATCATTATCCTTATTATTATTATAATCATTATTGTTTGTTTGTTTGTTTGTTTGTTTGTTTGTTATGCTTCCTTGGCCATCTTCTCATTTTTATCATCTTTTCAGGTAATTCTTAAAGCACTAGTATTTAATCTCTTGGAAACTTCCGTTGACACTTAATCACTCAGACATGTCACTATTAGTTGTACTTAATCTTTTGGAAAACTATAATTGGAAATTAGAACTTAGTGCCTTAAATTTTCTCCTATTTATTAAAATATGAATCCATTATTCATCACGGTTAACTTAAATAAAAAAAATAAAAAATATATATCTTCCTCATAGAAATAACTAAAAGTTAGTTACGAAATGTCTCTGAAATAGACATTTAGTTAAATCAATATTAATATTAAGCATCTAAAATACTTGACGATATCATCGAATATTTAACACCAACATTAATTACATAGAAAATGAGAAATCAAATATTATCTTTACTTTAATTATAGTTTGTTTTTTGTTTTGTTATTGTTTTTTGTTTCTTGTTTTTTTTGTTTTTTGGTGGAGGTTGTTTGTTTGTTTGTTTTGTTGTTTAACAAAGTCTCAACTCACGAGGAACATCCTCCGAAATTCACCGGTTTAAAAAGACAAATAGCAATCTAAATTATTGGTTGTTGTTAGTTGGTTTGTTGGTTGGTTGGGTTTTTATGGCATATCAACCTTTGTAGGTTATTTAACGCCCAATCCATTTTTATGCAAATAGTCAGTTCTATTGCAAAAAAATCAGTTTAGCTTGAGTTTTGATTGTCAAAAACATTTCTATTTCAAGCTATTCAGTTTAGTCAAACAGTTCTAATTCAGCTTAGTATAAGTACAGATTTTGTTAACAAATCGTTAAATTTCAAAAACAGTTCTATATAAAACAATTCAGTTAAGTGTAAGTACAGTTTCAATGTCAAAAACAGTTCCATTTCAAACAATTCAGTTTAGCATAAGCACGCAGTTTAAATGTAAGCACAGTTTAATTGTCAAACATTTCTATTTCAAGATATTCAGTTTAGTCAAGCAGTTCTATTTCAAACAATTCAGTTTGCCATAAGTATGCAGTTAGTTCTATTTAACCCATAGATAGAGCCCTATCAGGTACTATCATTCCGGGTCAGAGTGGACCAGGGAGCAATGACAATGAAGGGGCGCTCCGCATTCCCCAAAGCTCCAGCATCACTGGAACCTCACCATCACATTGTTTAGTGTCATATCTAGGACACTCATTGGGGGGAGGGTCTTAGCCCTCTACAGGGGCTTAATTGGTGTATTCTACAGCCCCGGCCGACTGGGCAATACACAGAGTTAATGTCCAAACAGTTTTATTTCAGATAATTCAGTTTAGCATAAATACACAATTTAGATGTCAAAACAGTACTATTTCGAGCAATTCAGTTTAGCATAAGTACGCCGTTTTAATGTCAAAACAGTTCTATTTTAAACAATTCAGTTTAGCATAAATATGCAAAAAAAAAACAATAAACTCAAACCACCGTTTAGTTCTATTTAACCCATCGATAGGACCTTATCAGGTGCTACCACTCCGGGCCATAGGAGTACATCACTTATGAGCTCGTCCCTGCTTCTCCAGCAGTGTCCAGCAGTGTCCTGCATGTCTGGTTCGTCTAACTTGGATAGTTTTCGTGATGGGAGGCAGGTGGCCGTATAGTTGGTGCCTTGTTGGGTGTTGCCTCCAGGACTTGTTTTATATATATATATATATATATATATATATATATATATTGTAACAGTGTTGGTTGTCACGAATTCACTAAGTGGTTTTGTGGTGAACCAAATGCGATATAATTTTGAAAGGACTCAATATCTGTGATAGAGCTATTATATACTAATAATAAATATATATGTGTGAGATTTATATATTTAACGCTATGAAAGTTTGTCTGCGACCTTAGGTTCCATGAAGTTTTACATATCCAGAAAATAACCTAAGTTTACCGCGCTGCGTATGTATCTTCACTCACACATACACTAAACATTACTAACACGTCCACACACAATAATACACAACTGTAACCCACCACATACACACACAAGCACACATAAAGATTTGTACAGAATTCCAGCGGTTTTTTTTTACTGTATTTTTGTTATATTGTCATACGCATATACATCTACATACATGCAGAATATATACATATATATGCTGATTCATGCAGAATGGATCGCAACGACACAATAATAAAGACGCAGGAAGACTTCTTTAACAAAATATGTACCTCTCACTTTATTTGTAACGTTTGCTTGTGAGAGGGAGTTGGCGACCGAACATAACTGCAATATATTGACCCCCACTCTTATGGCCGTCAGCGTTGTGTCTTTCTCGTTCTCCAGATGCTCAACCGGAGGCTCAGCGGCCCAGCTCTCTGCTGGATGATGGCTTTCTTTACTGCATCTTATCAGCAACTTCTCTGGACCCCAACTTTTCTGGGCTCCAAGGGTCCCCTCCACCGGGCTTTCTCTACCACATCTTTTCTTCTAACTCGTCTATTCTCCAACTGTCTGACTTCTGTCTTGACTGAGTTATATAATAGTTCAACGCCCACTCGATCGCCCACTCAATCTTTGGAATAGCATGTTTGATCGTCATCAAGGGGAAATAACTGTCATGCAGTTCACAGGTCACTCTCTTCCGGTGCATCACTCTAAAGTGGGACCTTCATCTTGTCCCATATTATCAGCCGAGCTCACCTGCGCGATTTCCTCTCATAACTGCCATTGGAATGTGTCACTTCCTTCCGGTGCATAACTTTGAATGGCATTTTTGGCCGGGTCGAAGGCCAAAATACAACATTTTTCGATTTTTTCGATTTCTTCATTTCCTTTCGTTATCAGCTTGGTGTTTGTTGTTTGTAAAACTTCATGAAACCTAAGGACGCCGACAAACTTACATGGCATTAAATATATAAATCTAATATATACATGTATATATATATATATATATATATATATATATATATATATATATATATATATATATATACCATTTTTGAGGTAACACAAACGATAACCAATTCTTTTACAACACATGGAGAACAAAAAACAATCTAAATAAGATATATAAGAATTGGCCCATTCGGCTGGGGCTGTAGAATACACCGGTTGTATCTCTGCAGAGGGGCAAGACTCCCCCAACGAGTCATGATATGACACTAAACAATCTGATGGTGAGACTCCTGTAATACTGGAGCTTTGGGAAATGCGGAGTACCCCTTCATTGCCATAGCTCCCAGTTCCACTCTGGATCATAGTGGTAACACTTGATAGGGATCAATCTATGGGTCAAATAGAACTGTTTGACATTTAAACTGTTTACTTTAACATTTAAACTGAGTGCAAAAATGACTTATGCTCTACTGAATTGCTTTAAATCGAACTGTTTAATCATTCAATTTAATAACTGATGTTTAATTTTGTTAGTGACACATGGCAATACTAGGAACAATTTAACTTTGGCATGCTAAATTGAATTGTTTGAAATAGAACTGTTTGATCATTTAATTATGTGTAAGCAAACAACTGATGTTTAATTGAGTTGTTAATGTCGAATAGCAATACTTGAAATTATTTAACTTTGTGCAAACAAATGATTAATATTAAATAGAATTATTCGTATTTGATAGAAATAAATGAACCCATTTACCTCTGTGCAAAAAATGACCTCATGCTCATTTAAAAATGTTATTTACAAAATATGTTTAGAAATCATATATTTAATATATATGTATAAAAAGGATTTGGTATTAAATAACCTACAATGGTTAATATTCAATAAAACAAACCAAAGTAACAAGACTAACGACATAAAACGTAAAATTATGAATCTGTCAGCATACAAACTAAAAACAAATCAAATTAACTTACTGAAACTTTGTCTAAAATTTTGCCCAACTCCAAAAGGCGATATAGGAGAATCGAAAACAGACCTCAAAGAATTTGAATGAAAATTTAAACTCATAGAAAAATTTAATAATAAAAAAAAAACAGATGACTCCCAGGTAAAAAAAATAGATCCAAATTCTTCCCGGACAAATATAACAATAGTGAACTAAACACAGTCTTTGAAAAACTATGGACTATTAACCTCAAAGAAAAATCAACACCAAACAACCTCTCGCACAATGAAAGACAAGCCTTTAAAATATAGGGGAAAGCAGACAAGGGAAGCACCGTAATCATTTTAAATAAAACATATTACAAAACACAATTCCAAAAAATACTAAAAGATAAAACGACAAATTACTTGAAACAAACATATACAATAATATCATATCAAAAATTATAAAATTCTGCAAAACACAATGAAGCACAAACTAAAAAAGAAAGATTTCTTAACTTACTACATCCCTAAAACTAGTAATTTTTACGGATTACTAAAGATTCGCAAATCTGAGGAAATAAAGATAGTCGTAGAAATACAAAAATCTAAATACATAGCAGTCCCAAGCCCCAGTGACCTCTAATTTAAACCAATAGTAGCAGGCCTGTAATGCACCACAAATAGACACAGCAAACTAATAGATATTTTACTACAACCTTTTCTAAACAAGATAAAAAGCGACTTTTGAGACGGCATCCATTTTTTAAATTCCATAATACAAAAAAACTGATCCCAATACATTCATGGTAACATTTAACGTCACAAACCTATACAGTAATATACCCTATAAACTAGAAAAAACAGACCATCTAATTTTGGATAGAAAAATACCCAGAAACCCTACATTCAAAATTTAACAAAAAATTTATTACTGATGGTATAGAAAATAATAACTCTTTCTGATTCGATAAGATAAATTACATCGAAACTTTAGGAACAGTTATGAGAACAAAAATGGCACCAACATATGACACCATAACTTTAGCATATTTAGAGGAAAATCTATACAAAACCATAGGTAAAAAAATACAATATAAAAATAGAATTTATTAGATCATGGAAAACATACCTAGGTGACTATTTCATATTTTGGAAATGCCAATGGGGCATTTGCAAAACTTACTCCGAAACATACACCCTAAAATAAAATTCACCATGGAACACAGCTTTAAAGAACTACCATTTTTAGAAATCCTCATTAAAACTAAAATGGCCAAATTTTCACAGAAATTTACCACAAACCCACTGACACCTAACAATACCTTCATTTCAAAAGTCATCAACCCCAAAAACTGCATAACATCCATCGCTTACACCAAAACACGTACAACATGCACCAGTCACTAACAAAAAACTCAGACAAGCTCGCCTAGAAGAATTACGCGTAACCCACCACCAGAGTGGATATCCAACAACACTAATAAATAAGGGATTCGAATTAGAAGAAAACTACTATTAAAAGATCTACGAACTCAAAAAAACAGCAACGAATCCTTAGCAGACGTTGGTTGATTGTTTGGGTTTTATGGCATATCAACCTTTGTAGGTTATCTAAGGCCAAATCTATTTTTATACAAAAAATTAGTTCTATTTCAAGTAATTCAGTTAGGCAAAGAGTTCTAATTGAAACAATTCAGTTTAGTATAAGTATAGTTTTTGTCCACACACTGTTAAATGTCAAAATAGTTCTATTTCAAGTAATTCATTTTAGCATAAGTACGCAGTTTAGTTCTATTTGACTCATAGATAGGACCCTATCAGGTACTACCACTCCGGGCAAGAGTGGACCGGGGTGTAATGGCAGTACTCCACATTCCCCTTAGCTCCAGCCTTACTGGAACCTCATCATCAGATTGTTTAAGTGTCATATTCAGGACACTCGTTGGGGGTCTTACCCCCCTGAAGAGGTGCAGTTGATGTATTCTACAGCCTTCCCAGTCGACTTTGCAATCTTAGCATATGTCTCAATATACAACAAGAACTAATATCCGAAATAACAAAGAATCTCGAACAATTTAAAGCGAAAACAATGATAGAATCAAAAACATAGACACAACAGAAATAATTAAAAGCGGGAGACAACCAAAAAATTTTAAAACACTCTCACCACGTTTACATTTAGGAACACACAACAAATTGAGTCACAAAATGCCAGAGTAAAAGATATAGAGTATGTAATATAATTATAGAAGGAAAATCTTACACTTTCGAAAACACACTGACAACATTCATAATATATAAAAATCTTAGCGGCAATTCAAAAAACGTTGTCTACGTAATCGAATGTAAAAGACTATATATCCTATTTACCAACCCCTCCGCTCGGGCAGGATATGACACAAGGTCAATTTTTAAGCGGAGTTTAACAGGTTTGAATTCAGAGTTTTTCCTTCTCCTAGACTAGTTGCCTCACCAAAGCTGAAGAACCTAGTCTGTCCTTCTATTTACGCATGGCTGGAGGGAGAATAATTGGATTCATACCTTTCCCAAGTGCTATGTGAAATGCAATCGGTAAAAGACTATATATCGAATGTCATCATCATCATCATCATCATCATGTTGTGCAGGTAGCACGGATATCCCTGACCCTCTCTCGCCACTTTTCCCTATAAAAGACTATATATCGAATGTAAAAGACTATCATCATCATCATCATATCGCGCTGGTAGCACGGATATCCATGGCCCTCTCTCGCCACTCCTCCCTATCGTTCATCACCCTAGGTAGGTCTTCAGGACAACATCCCGTATCCTCACATAGCTGCTGAATGTATGTTCGTGCTGGTCGTCCTGCTTTTGCACGGCCATGTGTGGGGGTCCATAAGAGTACATCACTTATGAGTTCGTCCCTGCTTCTCCAGCAGTATGATCAACGTAATCGAATGTAAAAGACTATATATATGATCAACTCAGGCCCTCAACAACAGGATGAATTGTCAGAAAAGTAATATTTGATTACAAAAAAATCGAAAATTCAATGTTACAAAATATCTTTACGTATGCAGTGATGGAATGTTTAAAAAAAAGCCGATATACCAAACCGACGACTACTCATTTCTCCAAATAAAAGAAAAAAACGTCATAAATTCACACCTACATTAAACAAAAACTAATCTCTCTCTCTCTCTCTCTCTCTCTCTCTCTCTCTCTCTCTCTCTCTCTCTCTCTCCACACACACACACGGGGGGGTCCTTGTGGTGTAATAGTTAAAGCGCTGGACTGCGGGATTGTAGTAAGCAAGTTCGGACTCCAATCGCGCTATTACGTTCACCTTCTGACAAATACCCTTGGGAAAGGCATGAACCCCCTTATCCTCCCAGCTATGATTTAAATAACATCATTGCTGCTCTTCTAGAAGGATGGTCTTGGCATTAAATAACCTACGAAGGTTGATATGCCATTAAAACAAAGAAACCAAACCAAACACACTCCCGCACACACAGAATCAAACTTCACTCACAAATATGTACATATACATACTCATATTCAACTAAGAGAGAGAAAGGAATTCGACAACCCTGAAAATATATATGTATACATGGATACAAGCACTGACAGATGCACAGAGACACACAGTACATTCTTGTAAACATAATACCAGAAAAATACATACGGAGGCCGAAGGTTTTCACGAACAATTATCTTCCACAGGACATTTACAGACACAAATCTTGGAATTAAAAAGAATCACAACCCTGTCAAAATAATCTTCACTAGAACAGCCCAAAAGACTTCTCTAACCATTATTAGCCACCTGAAGACGACTACAAAGTCTGACACAAATGTAGAGCAAAGTCATAAAAGATAAAATCTAAAATACCAAATTCATTAGCGGACAAATTCATTTTATAACACACACACACACACACACACACACACACATATATATACAACGTCTTCTCTTTTAAACATGTTTAATTAGATAGAATTGACACTTCATATTTGCCTATTTTATCTTTGATCCATTCAAATTTTTGTATAAGTCGCTTGACTCCTGAATGGAATGAATTTAAGAAGGCGCCGTATTTTTCCTAAGTACTTTTGCATTGGTCTAATGAGTAGAGTGTTCGCCAATGGTCCGGGAGACCAGGGTCCAATCCCAGGTCGAGTCATACCAAAGACTCAAAAAATGGTACTTGATGCCGCCTTGTTTAACACCCGGCATTGCAAGGTAAGGATCAAAGGTAAAGTGGAGCAATCCATGAAATGGAGTAGCACCCTCCCCTACACCTCGGTGTAGTAACTATTGAAAAGGGAGCCTTCGGGTCACCATCGACTACGGTCGCCAACTTTACTTACATACTTTCGTATTGTTTTCCCGCCAATTCTTCCTCTTACCACAAGTAAAATTCTTTTCTTCCGTAAATTTCCCTCCCTCTAGTTCTTCCTCCAACTCTTTAAATAAATGTATACGAAAACTTGAAGGGATTAAATATACAATAAGCAAATACATAGTGTCTGTCCAATTTAATTAAGCATATATATCAAATCTCTGAAAAGAACTTTCTGGACTCATTAATTTTTATTACTGACCTCCCAGTGTTTTGAACCGTCTGGTCAGACACTTCCTCTGATGCACTGATGGCTGGTGGCACCCAGAAAACCAAAACAAACTCTGACGTCATAACCTTCTAACACGAGTTTCGTATTTTTCAGGTCACAAGTGACATTCTCAGGTTATATATATATATATATATATATATATATATATATATTTAATTCATGGAATATAGACTGCAATCCTGGGTTTCGGGGTGTGTGCAAAACAACAATCATCAGGCAGTTAAGACGATGGAATGAATCGAAAATCGAAAATACGAAAAAATACAAAAACCGTTGGGATTTCGTTTATGTGTTTATGTGTGAGCGTATGTGGGTGGGTGCGTATTCGTGTATGTGTTATAGTTTCGTATGGATGCGTATTATTATTAATAATAATAATACGAGGTGCATACGATAGGTTTCCAGACTTTTTTCGTATGGGCATTTAAAATTGTCGTAGACTCTTGAAAATTCACTATGTTATTGCTATACATCTTATGAGATGACTGACCAATGTTTATGATTTCAGCTTCAAATGAACAGCTAAAGCAGCAATTGGAACACACCCTACAAAAGCCTGATTGTCACAGCTGGTGAATTTCAAAAATGCAATCTGACACTTTAGAAGAACGATATGCAATAAAATTCTGTTTTAAACTTGGAAAAAATGCCACAGAAACGTATGGAATGCTTCAGATTGCTTTTAGGCCATCTTGCATGAATCGAGCATCAGTTTTTGAGTGGCATAAGAGATTCAATGCAGGCAGGGAGTCGGTGAGGGATGATGAGAGGTGTGGGAGGAGTAAGGAAGTCAATACACCAGAGCTGATTGGCCAAATTGTTAGGGTTAGGGTTACTATGTTGAGGTTTTAAGGGAGTTCAGGAAGAGATTCCTAGGGAAGAGGCCAGCACTCTTCAAATCGAGTCAGTGGCATTTCCACTAGGACAATACACCAGTCCACAACTCCATCCTTGTCACAGACTATTTGACCAAGATGGACATCAAGACAGTTCCTCAGCCTCCCTATAGTCCAGACTTTGCTCCTAGTAACTTTTGGTTATTCCCTAAACTCACAGGCTGTCGTTATGAGAGAATTGAGGAGATAGGAGAAGCTGTGATGAAGGTCATTGACACGCTCACACAAGAGGATTTCCATGGAGCCTTCCAGAAGTTGTTGAAACGGTAGAACAAGTGCATTGCAGCCGGAGGATATTATTTCGAAGGCGACTAGAGTTTTATGTGTGTACTATCAATAAAAGCGCCCATCAGAAAAAAGTCTGGAAACTAATCATATTCACCTCATATATATATATATATAGAGAGAGAGAGAGAGAAACTTGATTATCATGTTCCTAAACAGGATACAGCACATGTGGTCAAAACATTTCTGGAAGGCAAAAAATTAGCCCCTATATAAAAGAGATACTTTCTGGGAAGAAACCTAACAGAACTCTTTCAACAAAAGAGTGACAAAAGTGGAATCTTTTTAAAGAAAACAGGACTATACAATAAATTATGAAAATATATTCAAAATACAAAAATAAAAATTCTGATTCGGCATAATATTACCTTTGATGAGTTAGCATGCCATAAAACCCAACGACCAATTCCTTTAGAGGAGGGGTTTTACCCCTACAGTCAGTATATTCTAAGATTTGTCAATTATTGGCAATAATGTTTAGATTCAAATGATTCTTATTTTGACTAATCAATTTTATCCTAAGCTATACAGATATACAGCTTTAAAGTGGGTTGAAAAAAGCAATCATTTTTACAACAATCTAATAAATTGATTGATTTTAACGTCATGTCAACCTGTCTAGTGTTATTCTATGCCTGGAGGTTTGGGAATTGCGTTCACTGTACACCTATATTTACATTCTTTGTGTAATTTTTAAGTTTTTTGTTTTCTGGGTGGGGGCTCACCGCCCTGTTGAATATAAATAGTTAGCAAACAGATCAATTTGACCCATAGATAAGACCTCAACTGGGACTAACACTTTGGGTCATGGTCAACCTGGGAGTAATAGCAATGAGGAGGTACTCCACGCTCCCAAGGTCTTCAGAACTGGAGCTTTGCTATTTGATACAATTTCCTTTCGGAACGCAGAAAATTATCCCCTATAAACAAGAGATAATTTCTGGCAAAAAAAATAACAAAATGGTTTCAACTGAAGAGAAACAAAATTGTAGGCGTCAAAAAAAAAGGAATTATACAATGAATTAGAAAAAAATATAATCAAAATACAAAAACAAAATCCGAATTTGGCATAAAATAACCTTAAAAAGGTTTCTTTACCATCATGTTTCCCCATCAGCACAGATATCCCTGACCCTCTCTCGCCACCCCTCCCTATCATCCATTGCTTCTGGTAGGTCTTCTGGGCTACATCCCGTATCGGCACAGAGCTGCTGTATGTAGTTTCTAGCTGGTCGTCTTGCCTTTGCACGTCCATGTGAAGGGGTCCACAGGAGTACATCACTTATGAGTTCGTCCCTACTTCTCCAGCAGTGTCCCGCATGTCTGGTTCGTCTAACTTTGATAGCTTTCGTGATGGGTGGTAGGTGGCCGTACAGCTGCTGCTTTGTTGCGTGCTGCCTCGAGGACTTTTTTTAATATTGCTCGCAGCATTCTTGTATAGTTGCCGTCAAGCTTTTTCTCTATACGTTTAGTTAGCGTCTATGTAGTGCATTCATATAGCAGTATCGATACGACCGCTGCTTGGAAGAAACTGCATTTTATTTTATCGGTCAGGTCTGACTTCCATATGACCGATAGTCTATCGATTGCAGTCCATGCCTTTGCTAGTCGCATGTTGATGTGTGTCTCGGTTGATGAGACACTGCTTCCTACGTAGGTGAATTTGTCAACTAGTTTCAGAGAGCTACATTTTCGTGTATAGATGTCGCCTGTTTGATTAAAGCACATATATTCCGTCTTATGTGCATTGACATGGAGGCTAATGCCTGTAGCGGCTCGTTCCAGTCTATGTAGTAGGGTTTCAGCTTGGGTGAGTGCATTTGCCAGAAGCGCTATGTCATCGGCGTAGTCGGCGTCGGAAATTTTTTTTGCGGGGTACCTTTAGCTTCTTTCCTTTGTTAGCTTGAAACCGTTTAAAAGGTTTACATGCTGTAAAACCCAACAACTGACCATATATATATATATATATACAGACTGTCTGTGGATGACAATATATATATATATATATACATATATTGTCATCCATAGACAGACTGTTTCGTTGTATCACAACTCTTCAGTGTGGCTAGACACGCAGGACGCTTGAAGCTGGGATCGAAACCCGCCCAACTTAACGTTAGACTTAGTATCATACTGCTCGGCCAGCAAGCGAACCACTTCAGCTCGGGAATGATAAGGCATTTTGTAGTAGCATTAGTTTGTTTACATTTTTGCCTTACCGGATACAAGAGAGCTCAATTCATTCGAAGAGCTTTGCATTATGCGAGTGGCAGCCATAAATTATTTCGGCAGAGTGCTCAAACCCCCGTGTGGGAGCGTATATATATATATATATGTGTGTGTGTGTGTGTGTGTGGGTGTGGTTATATATAGTGAATCATACATATACGATTCACACCTCATGACATTATTGCAACACCTTTGCCATTTTTGTCAATAAGGTGACATGTGTCAATAAAAACGCCCGAAGTTTCCAACATGCTTATTTCGTTGAAATAATTCCGTGATTCTTTTACAACTATATCTTCACAATGTTTTGATTTGAAATTTTAAATACAAAAGTATAACACTGAGAAGATTTTCTCTTAGGTTTTGTATTTAGTAGTAAATAAACTAATAAAAAAAACTAATTACACGTAAAAGATTTTTTTCTTTCAGAGTTGAACATTCTGTTATCATAAAATATTCCTTAAGCAAAGCAGATTAAATAATCAAAATAATGTTGGGTTTTTTTTAAAGCTATGTACAGGAAGATATATGAAATAACCAAATGTTTGGGAAAAAATTGTGGGATTCATTAACAAAAAATTTGAATTAAAGTTGCCCTTCTTTGAAATTTTTTCAACAATCTTAATTCTTTCAGGTCTGAATTTCTCTAATTTAAAGCAATATTCTTTATCAAAGTGATTGCAACTTTTCCAAATGGGCATTATTAGATCTTCTTTGATGGATAGAAACTTCTCATGGGCCTTTATTTCTTTTTTAAATTTTCACCATAAATTTTTAATTGGATTTAGATCCAAATCGTTTTACGGGCCATGTTACTGATTTTTATTAGCCGTTTCTAAAAAAAAAAAAAAAAAATGGTTTAATCCTCTTTGCCCCGTGTCATGATGCATTATCGTCTTGAAAAATGGCTTCATCATCATCAAACCAGTTTTCTTACGATAGAATGAGATTATCAAGGATTTATTTGACAATATTCATTATCGTGATTAATTTAAACCTGTATCTTCTAAACGTTTTGATTTTGTTTTTTAAGTATAATTCTGCGCTTTATTTCTGTCTTGCTTGTGTTTCGATTTTAAGCTCAAAATAAAAATGATGAATTTGAAATTAGCTGGTGCATGTGATGATGCTATTTTTATATACTTGCTGCCCTCCAACTTGAAAACCTGGCAAGATCTTTGCTTAAACCCCACACTCTACCACTGAGCTCTAGATACATTTACTTTTCATATTAAATAATGTTGACTATAGCATCGTCTGCCGTATTTATGAATAGCGATGTTTATATTTAAATGAATAAACAAATAAATAAAATGAAATGTCAAATGTTTTAATATGGGTACCCGAGGCGGTACACAACGCGATAATTATTTAATGGAATCTAATGAAAAAAAATTTTAAATATAAATTACCCGGATTGAATAAAAGGGAAACTGGCTAGAAGGGAAGAGGGAAGGGGGGGAGAGGAAAAATGGCTACGAATCAACTTTGTAATTAGTCATTGGAGATATTGTTTGAAAAGTATTTTTGACATTTCGGCTGGATGGCATTTTTATAAATGGAAGTTTAAATTTCTGAGACAAATTTTTGTTGTTCTTATTGTTATTGTTGTTATTTGTTGTAATTATATGTTGATTTTTTTTCGGGTTAGTTTTCTGGTCTTTGTTTTCTTTATTATAATCCATCTACTTCTTATTGGTGGGGAAGGGTGTCTGGTCTAACGGTTATCGTCTTTGAATATGAACACGGAGACCCGTGTTCGAAACCTGGACGAAGCTGTTTGCGTTTTAATTCTGGACTGATGCCCTAGATAAAGGCATGAATCAGACTTGTCCCATTCATCTAAAAGCAAGTAGAGCAAACTGAACTTTGTAGGTTGAGTACGACAACCAATCTAGAAGAAGGAAAACTACGAATTAAAACCGCTTTAAAAATTAGCTTGTGTCGCATCCTGTCTGCAGTGAAGAGGTGGGATAAATACGTATTTGTCAAGGTGCAGAACCAACCTTACATTATGTAATGGCTAACAAGCTTGGCTAGCATACCATGGCAATTGAGTTCAGTTCTCAATGAGTTCCTCTCATTTCTGGTCATGTTCTAAACTAAGCTAAGGTTAGTAAATCATTATTTGTCGAAGTGTGATTGGCTTAAAGGTCAATTGGGCGAAAAATAAAATTGGTGACTCGGGTTCAAGCTCTAAAATAATACTCTTGAAACATGAACCTTATCTCCTCGATATGAATAAAAAGTTGAGTATTTGGAGTCTTTTTAGCTTTGAAATAGGCAATCCATCATAGATATTAAATAATAATACCTCTGGTAAAAAGTACAGGGTGGAACAATAAAATTGTCACCCTAGAAAATACGACATGATTCCATTTCCGTTTAATGAAAACCGGTTTTCTTTTTTTGTTGCAGACCATCTACTAGTTGGCCAAGAGTGATAGGAGCCTTCTAATATGTCTGAAAGTGACACAATGTTCAACGAGCGAGATCGGAGATGCGCCGCTGTACAACCCATGCTCTCTACCGATCCAAGTTATGACAACAGGACCATTGCCAGCACCATCAAAATGCAAATCCGGACGGTTCAACGCTTGAGGGCACAGCTCAACGCATCGGACAACCCTTTGGAAGTGGTGGAGCGGAAGGATACCGCCAGGAAGACCCGGACCAAGGAGTTCATCGAAAAGGTCCAGGCAATCATTGATGAAACTCCCCAGCGGCCTATTCGGCAGATTGCCAGAGATTTAGGCGTCTCACACACAACTGTGAATGCATGTGTGAAGGAGGACTTGAAGTGTAGGTCCTACAGGCGCCACAGAAGCCAAATCTTGACCAAGAAGACAAAGAACCTCAGGGTAATCAATTCCGACCTGAAACCGCTGGACTACTTCGTTTGGTCATACGTCGAGAACATCAACAACATGACCTCCCACAACACCAAAGCCAGCCTGATCGCCGCCATCCGCAGAGTATTCGCCGAGCTCCCGCCGGCGCTTGTGGAAAAAGCATGCTCCCAGTTTCGGATCCGTATCGAGGCGGTGATTGAGGCTGAAGGCAACTACATTGAATAGATGTCAGCTCTACTACATAATCAAGTTACCTGAATTGATTTTTTTCAATAAAAGTTTTAAAATAAAGTTGTAGTGTTGTTTTCTATAGGACGACGATTCTATCGTTTCACCCTCTATTGAATTAGCACACACTTCGGTCTTTCATTTACCATCAAGAGGAGCTGACAGCACAATTTGCGCTCTCTCTCTCTCCATCGCTCCCGACATGTCTTCCAAACTACATTTTGTGTCTGCATAGAGCTGATGTAAATAAATTCTTGTTGATCGGCTAATACTGACATGTCCATATGTAGGGGTCAATAGAAGAACGCCACTTATTGGTTTGGTTTGGTTTGCTTTTATGGCATATCAACCATTCAAGAAGTTTTAAGACCAAATTCTGTTTATACATGGCATATCAACCATTCAAGAAGTTTTAAGACCAAATTCTGTTTATACATGGCATATCAACCACTCAAGAAGTTTTAATGCCAAATTCTGTTTATACATGGCATATCAACCATTCAAGAAGTTTTAAGACCAAATTCTGTTTATACATGGCATATCAACCACTCAAGAAGTTTTAAGGCCAAATTCTGTTTATACATGGCATATAAACCATTCAAGAAGTTTTAAGACCAAATTCTGTTTATACATGGCATATCAACCATTCAAGAAGTTTTAAGGCCAAATTCTGTTTATACATGGCATATCAACCACTCAAGGAGTTTTAAGACCAAATTCTGCTTATACATGACATATCAACCACTCAAGAAGTTTTAAGGCCAAATTCTGTTTATACATGGCATATCTACCACTCAAGAAGTTTTAAGACCAAATTCTGTTTATGCATGACATATCAACCACTCAAGAAGTTTTAAGACCAAATTCTGTTTATACATGGCATATCAACCACTCAAGAAGTTTTAAGACCAAATTCTGCTTATACATGACATATCAACCACTCAAGAAGTTTTAAGGCCAAATTCTGTTTATACATGGCATATCTACCACTCAAGAAGTTTTAAGACCAAATTCTGTTTATACATGGCATATCAACCATTCAAGAAGTTTTACGACCAAATTCTGTTTATACATGGCATATCAACCATTCAAGAAGTTTTAAGGCCAAATTCTGTTTATACATGGTATATCAACCACTGAAGAAGTTTTAAGACCAAATTCTGTTTATACATGGCATATCAACCACTCAAGAAGTTTTAAGACCAAATTCTGCTTATACATGGCATATCAACCACTCAAGAAGTTTTAAGACCAAATTCTGTTTATACATGGTATATCAACCACTGAAGAAGTTTTAAGACCAAATTCTGTTTATACATGGCATATCAACCACTCAAGAAGTTTTAAGACCAAATTCTGTTTATACATGTATATCAAATATACATGATTTGTAAACACAGTTTTATGATAATAGTTTCAAATGAGCCGGACCTTTTTTTTTTGGCACACAGTTAAATTGTTTCAAGTATTTCTTTGGTTTGGTTTGGTTTTACGACATATCAACCATGCCGAGTCCATTTTTTTACGTAAAAACAATTCTATTTCAATCAATTCAATTTCGTATAAGTAAAGTTTTTTGTTTACACACTGTTACATGTATTAAACAGTTATATTTCAAGCAACTCAGTTTACCATAAGTACACTGAGGACCTGGGAACGGTGGCAATGAAAAGGTATCCCACATTCCCCAAAGCTTCAGTATTACAGGAGCCTCACCATGAAATTGTTTAGGGTCACATCAGAACACTCGTCAAGAGAGTCTTACCCCTCTACAGAAATGCAATCGGTGCATTCTCCAGCCCCGGATGACTTGGCTATCAAGTATTTCAATCAAATACGAATAATTCAATTTACTACTGATCATATGTTTGCTCACAGTTAAAAGGTTTCAAATATTTCCATCTAATACGAATAATTTTTTTTGCTATTAATCATTTTTTTGCACACAGTTAAATGGTTCCAAGTATCTCTATGTAATAGTAACAATTTACGTGGAATCAGTCATTTTGTAAAATTCAGCTTGGCTGACAATATGGGACAAGGTTAAAATCCAACGGTGCAGTCACAAACTGATGCACCGGTAGAGGATGACCTGTGAACTGCATGACAGTTATTTCCGCTCGACGATGATCAAATATGCCACTCCAAAGAGGGCGGAAGTTGCATATTCCGTTGGCCAGTTATGGGAGGAGATTGCGAGGGCGTGGAGGCGGGTCCATATCTCCGCGTGGGAGTTTGATGGTAATATAAGGCCGACGAATTGAACGGAAGTCAGTGAAAAATTCCGCTGTTCACGCAAGCTTGTCCCGTCGTTAACCCGTGTGCGTTTCCTCGGCCATCGTCTAACTTACACCGAAGAGTCCAGGCCTCATAGACAAACGATTCTAATACCTCTCCTGATTGCTCCTACTTCACACAAGCGTCCGTCGAGAAAATAAATATATATTGTTATATATATTACGTGTTGTCGTTTGTTTGGCCAGAGCGAAACGTAACAATTTGTTTACACTCATTTAAATAAATATATATGATATGTAAGAGATTATTTTACCGGTAATTTCATTTTAAATGAATGAGGACTAATTTGTTTACTCACTAGTAATACTTTTGTTTCTACATAGCTAAGGGGTTTCGATTATTGCTTTTTAATCCCGGGAGACCGGGGTTCAATCCCAGGTCGAGTCATACCAAAACTCAAAAATGGTACTTGATACCTCCTTGCTTAACACTCAGCAATATAAAGTAAGGATCAAGGGTAAAGTGGAGCAATCCAGGGAAAGGAGTAGCACCCTCCCCTACACCTCGGTGTAGTAGCTATTGAAAAGGGAGCCTTCGGGTCACCTTCGACTAAGGTCACCAACTTTACTTACTAATACGTATAATTCTATTTAATAATAATCTTGCCCAGTCGACTGGGGCTCTAGAATACACCGACTGCTTTTCTGCAGAGGAGTAAGACTCCCCAACGAATGTCCTGTTTATGACACTAAACTATCAGATGGTGAGGTTCCAGTAATACTGCATCTTTGTGATATACAGAGTATCCCTTCATTGCCATCGCTCCCAGGTCCACTCTGGTTCGCATCTGATAAGGGTGTTATCTATGGGTCAAATAGAACTAATCTGTGTTGGTTGAGATGGGACTGTTTTTGCACTTAAACTGCCTATTTATCCTAAACTGAACTGTTTGAAATAGAACTGTTTTGACATTTAAACTGCGTACTTATGCTTAACTAAATTGTTTGAAATAAAACTGTTTTTACATTTTTTAGTTATATTTCTAAATAAATGTTGTTGTTTTTTTTTTTTTTTTTTAAGTTCTTCAATATATTTCATAGATCTTAATTTTATATAAAACATTTTCTCATAAAGTTATTACCGTCTCATCTGGAAAGAAAATCTATCAATAATAAATTTCATCTTTTTAATGACAATTCAAAACTGTTTTCAAATTTGTTGATTGCCTAGTCGGCTGAGGCTGCTGAATACACCGACTGCATCTCTGCAGGGGAATAAGACCCTCCCAACGAATGTCCTGGATATGACACTAAATAATCTGATGAATATCACACTAAAAAATCTGTAAAACAGGATCTTTAGGGAATCCGGAGTAGCCTTTCATTGCCATCGTTTCCAGGTCCACTCTGACCCGGAGTGGTAGCACCTGATAGAACTAAACCGCGGTTTCGAGAGTTTACTGTTTTTGACACTAAACTGCATATCTATGCTAAACTGAATTACTTGAAATAGAACTGTTTTGACATTCAAACTGCGTACTTATGCTAAACTGAATTACTTGAAATAGAACTGTTTTGATATTTAAACTGCTTACTTATGCTAAAATGAATTGTTTGAATTAAAACTGTTTGATTAAAATGAATAACTTGAAATAGAAATGTTTTTGACGATTAAACTGTGTACCTACATTTAAACTGCGTACTTATGCTAAACTGACTTGTTAGAAATAGAACTGATTATTTGTATAAAAATGAATTTGGCATTAAATAACCAACAAAGGCTGATATGCCATAAAACCCAGCCAATCATTCATTGAAGAATGTCTATTTATGAGCAGCAGACTTTGAAAATTAATACTGTTAAAAGATAGAGTTTAAGATTGTTCCAAAATGAATATTTTTAAATATGTCTTAGTTTTTATTCTAATATCATTCCATCATTTGAATCATAATAGGTTAATGAATTAGTTGTTTAAAAAGAAATAATTATATTAAAATGCCTATTGAATTGCTAATTGTAATTAGAATTTCATGTTCATAGTTTATATAAATTATATCTATATATTTTGATAGCTTTTTACTTGATTTTAATGTATTTATTGAAATCATTATCATAATTATTTATTTTAAGAAATTTGGTATATTAATCCCCATATTTTTTGCATTGTTTTTATTGTTTGTGGAGGAAGGCGCAGTTTAAGCTATCGATGAAAAGTCGCAAATCAGATGAGCCGTAGATTGGAATTTCCAATTCCTCCAGTAAAGTCTGTATGTTCTGGCAATACACAAACCTGCTGTCTGTGACAACACCCTTGGCCGGCCGACTCCCACTATCTTAGCTTCCTTGAACCAAACTACTCATGGTCAGTGGTTCATCTAGTGGTTTCCGACCAGGGGCATTACACATTTCATTACAGATACGCAAAATACAACCTAGAGGGTGGAAGAAAGAACAAACACACGCGGACTTGGGTCAGCTCCAAGCGCAAGAAGGGGGAAGTCTATGTGACACTTTTGTGCAGCTCTCCGTGCATTTGCAAGCGATTGCGGGTGTGTATTTTGCGCGAAACTTCAACAAAGCCACAAACAATGCTGACATCTTCTCGCGTTGGTTAACCCGGTCTCTGTAGGTCAACACGTCTTAGCAGTCGCCTTTCTTACTTCTGTTGACTCTCTTCTCTGCTCACTGCCTCCTTCTGCTGACTGTTATGACAACTGGACAGCTATCTCAATCCGACTGTTCTCTTCTGCCCTCTGTTGTCAACTGACTCTCTCTGTCTTCTCCAGGGCCTTCCTCCTCTTTTCCATCTCTCTCTCTCTCTCTCTCACTTTCTCTCTCTCTCTCTGCATTGGTTCCTATGCAGGTCTTCCCAACTACATCTTGTGTCTGCACAGTGCTGATGTAAATAAGTTCTAGCCGGTCAGCCAACACTGGCACGTCTATGCGTAGGGGTTCATAGAACTTCTCTTATGAGTTCGTCTGACACTTGGATTTCAGCTGAATGAGTCAATTGAAGTGTGTAACTGGCTGTAAAACAGGATACTCGATTTTACACTTTTTCTTGTATATCCAGAAGTTTTCACTCAACAAAAGTAATGTTGTATATTGACCTTCGACCCGGCCAAACATCCCATTCCAAAGACGGCGGAAGTGCATATTCCATTGGCGTGGGCGAGTCTGGCTGACAATATGGGACAGGGTTAAAATCCCACGGTACACTCACAGACGGATGCACTGTGAACTGCATGACAGTTATTTCCGCTTGATGACGATCAAACATGCCATTCCAAAGACAGCGGAAGTGACACATTCCGATGGCCAGTTATGGGAAGATATTGAGTGGGCGATTGAACTATTATACAACTCGGTGAAGACAGGAAGTCAGTTAGTTTGGAGACCTGAAGTTGGTGACAAGATGCGGTAAAGAAAGCCAGCACCCAGCAGAAGGTGCCCTCGGGACCCCCGATTGAGTTTTTGGAGACCAGACGAGTTTTGGAGACAAGATGCGGTAGAGAAAGCCAGCGCCCAGCAGAGAAACCCTGGAGAACGAGAAAGACACAACGCTGATGGCCAATAGAGTGGGGAGATCAATATGTGGCAGTTCTGTTCCGTCTCCAACTCCCTCTCACACACAACCCTTTCAAATAAAGTGAGAGGTATGTTTTTCTAAGTACTGTGTCGCTCGTTGTCTTTATTGTGTCGTCGTTATGATTTCGCATGTTTTGTAGTTACTATTTACCAACCCCTCCGCTCGGGCAGGATATGACACAAGGTCAATTTTTAAGCGGAGTTTAACAGGTTTGAATTCAGAGTTTTCCTTCTCCTATACTAAATGCCTCACCAAGGCTGAAGAACCTAGTCTGCCCTACTATTTACCCATAGCTGGAGGGAGAATAAGGGGGTTCATACCTTTTCCAAGGGTATTTGCCCGAAAGGGAACGTAATAGCGCGACTGGAGTACGAACTCGCGTACTACGATTCCGCAGTTCATCGCTTTAACCATTACACCACGAGGACACCCCCCATGTTTGTGTAGTTGGTCAAGGTTGTGACTCAACAAAAGTAACAGCAACTGAAATGATCTTTTGACTCACGCCAAATCAAAGGAATATCAAATGCCAACTTATCACATGTCCCTTCGTCTATATATAAAAAATCTTGAAACATCTGACTCTTAAGATCAGAAAACCAGCTGAGGCATCTGATTGGTCAATAATGGACATTCATTTTTTTGAGAGAGATTTGAATCTGACTAAATGATGCCATGTTTTTCTAAAATCAAGCTAAAGTTATCAGATGTGAAGAATTCTCGCTCCTTGTTAAATAAATGATAAAAGAAATCAGCTGATCAGTTCTATTACTTACGAACAAGCAATACAATTATTGTTACATATTGACCCTCGACCGAGCCGTCAAACAAGAGATACACCTGTGTAAATAAGCGGAAGCAGGTGGATGTCAAACAAAAATATAACCAGGACACAGACGGCTTGAGTCAGTTGGAGATAGGATGCCAGCGGAGTGAGCACCAGCTCCAGACAGAGGGCTTGGGCCTTCAGTGACCCACGGTTGAGCAGCCCAGCCAGAATGCGAAAGAAGTGTTGCTATTGTCAGAAGAACTTGGGTTCAATATGTAGCAGTCTGTCTCCGTCTCCAAATCACCTCTCACACACAAGAAACATTCCTTTCGAGAATAAAGTGTGAGAGGTATATTTTTATAAAGAAGTTTGTTCGTTCGTTCATTGAAGTTGACTGTTTCCGCATATATTTGTATATTTATATGGATTATGTATATGTATTATGTATATATATCATGCAATGTATTATGCAATGTATATTATGTATTTTATGTATATTTATTATTATATATATATATATATATATATATATATATAGTATATAGTATTATATAGTATGCATATCATTATATAGTATATATTATTATATATTATTTAAATATTATATATTATTATAATATATATATTATTATTATATATTATTATATATTATTATAAAGTATATATATTATTATATAGCATAGATTATTATATAGTTTATATTATTATATATGTATATGTATTATTTTATATTATGTATATTATGCAATGTATTATGTAATGTATTATGTATATGCATTATGTATATGTATTATGTATATGTATTATGCCATGTATATATGTATATTATGTATATTATGTGTATGAATTATTCTATATATATATGTATATGTATTATTATATAGTATATATTATTATATAGTATACATATCATTATATAGTATATATCATTATATATTATTATATAGTATATATCATTATATATTATTATATAGTATATATATCATTATATAGTATACATTATTATATATCATTTATATATTATTATATATTATTTATATATTATATATTATTATATATTATTATATAGTATATATACTATTATATAGTATATATTATTATGTAGTACATATTATTATATATGTTATGTATTATTCTATATTATTTATATATATATGTATTATGTATATGTATGTGGCTATTTTTTTTTTTTTTTTTTTTGCAAACAAACAATACAAATAGCTACATTTAACGTTAGAACCCTAAATAGAATAGGTCAACTACCAGAGCTAACTGCATCAGCCGTAGAACATAAGATAGACATAATTTGCATACAAGAACACCGATACACTCACGCCGAAGATATCAAATATCACGAAACTGGCAATGGATGGACGCTAGCCACTGTATCGGCATGGAAAAACTCTGTCAATGCCACGGTGGGAGGGTTGGGAATGCTTATAGGACCAAGAGCGTTAAAAACACTTAATAGCATTGAGAGAATACAACCTTGGATGATGGCTGCAATGGAAACCCCAAAGCAACAATCATCTCCTGCTACAGCCCTACCAATTTTAGTGAAGAAACCGAACTAGTCCCCTTCTACGAGGAGCTATCCTCCCTAGTGCGTAGCATTCCGAAACACAACCTGCTAGTCATTGGCGGATATATGAATGCACAAATCGGGAAAAACAGAAACAACAAAAATAGCCTACACGACACATCAAATAGGAATGGACAACATCTAACTGATTTCATGATAGAAAATAGATTAACATGCCTCAATACAAACTATCAAAAAAGGGAGGGAAAATTATGGACCTACACATACGCGAACAATAGTAAAGCACAGATAGACTACGTCTTTGTAAACAAGAAATGGAAAAACAGTGCGATAAATTGCGAGGCATACTCCTCTTTCGAGTGTGTGTCCTCCGATCATCGAATAGTCACGGCCAAATTACGACTAAGCCTACGAAAAAAACGCCAGACAAACAGCGACAACTAAGCACTATGACTGGGCCCTACTTAACAACAGAGATATTAGAGACAAATATGCATTAGAATTAAGAAATAGATTCGAGACACTACAAGAGAAGACAGAAAAAGGTACCCCAAATGAAGAATATGAGAATTTTGTTGATGCACACCTCGAGGCGGCATCAAAGTGTCTTCCAACAAAACCTAGAACTAAATATAGAGTCCCTTGGGAAACGTTAGCGGTTAGAGAAAAACGTGCACTCGTGAAAACTGCCTCCAAAAGCTATCGGAAGAACCCAACAAACACAAATGCCCGAAAACTAGAAAAGGCACAATATCAATTAGCAGGCATATATCTATAAGAACAGACGGAATACATACAAAATCAGATAGATAAGATTAGAGACTCGGTGGAAGATAGGCAATCTAGGATAGCCTGGCAAACAATAAACGAAGTGTGTAGAAAGAAGAGCAGAGCCAAAGCAAAATTGAAAATTGCAAGCCAACAAGAAAGAGTAAAACTATGGAAACAGCATTTCGAAAATCTACTAGGAAACCCACCGAAAGTAACGAATGAACGGATCACCAGAATTATCAGTAAGCAATTAGGCATTAAACTAGGTCCGTTCACCAAAGAAGAGCTCGACTAGGTTCTTAGAAAAATTAAAAATAGGAAAGCTGCAGGGCTTGACGAGATTCCCCCCAGAAGTATGGAAGACCAGACAATTCGACAAAATACTGCTCCGGCAATGCAACGCAGTCTATAATCAAAATAGGATAGAAAGATGGATGAAGGGATGCATCCTTCCTTTCCCTAAAAAGGGCGACCTCGGATTAGCCAAGAACTACCGAGGTATAACACTTACATCCATAGCAGCCAAAATCTACAATGCCCTACTACGAAACCGCATAGAACCCAAAATGGACAACATCCTTAGGAAAAACCAAAATGGCTTCCGAAGAAATAGATTCACAACCTCACAAATATCGCCCATCCGTAGAATCCTTGAAGGCGTTCGGGCAAAAAACCTTCAGGCGACATTACTATTTGTCGACTTTACCAAGGCCTTCGATTCCATACACAGAGGGAAGATGGATCAAATCCTACTAGCATACGGCCTACCAAAAGAAACCGTAACAGCAATAACGATTCTTTACAGAACCACCAAAGTGAAAGTACGTTCACCAGATGGAGATAAAGAATACTTCGACATTGTTGTGAGAGTACTACAAGGGGACACGCTAGCCCCATACCTCTTTATCATCTGTCTAGACTACGTGCTTAGAACTTCGATCGACAAAATAGAGAAAATGGTTTCGAGCTGACAAAGAGAAGAAGCAGAAGGTACCCCCCAAAAACAATTACCGACGCCGACTACGCCGATGACATAGCGTTACTGGCGAATACACCTAACCAAGCCGAAATACTACAGCATAGTTTGGAACGAGCCGCCGCAGGCATTGGCCTCCATGTCAATGCTCACAAAACTGAATATATGTGTTACAACCAAACAGGCGACATTTCCACACTAGACGGAACCTCTCTGAAACTAGTAGACAAATTCACCTATCTAGGAAGCAGCGTCTCATCAACCGAAAAAGACATCGACACGCGACTAACGAAAGCATGGACAGCTAACGATAGGCTCTCGATCATATGGAAATCAGACCTGACCGATAAAATCAAACGCAGTTTCTTCTAGGCAGCGGTCGTATCGATACTGCTATATGGATGCACTACTTGGACGCTAACTAAACGGCTGAAGAAGAAGCTAGACGGCAATTACACAAGAATGTTGAGAGCAATATTGAACAAGTCCTGGCGGCAACACCCCACAAGACACCAACTATACGGCCACTTGCCTCCCATCACGAAAACTATACAAGTTACACGAACCAGACATGCAGGACACTGCTGGAGAAACAAGGATGAACTCATCAGTGATGTACTCCTATGGACCCCAACATATGGCCGTGCAAAAGCAGGACGACCAGCTCGAACCTACATATAGCAGCTATGTGAAGATACGGGATGTAGCCCTGATGACCTGCCAGAGGCGATGAACGATAGGGAAAAGTGGCGAGAGAGGGTCAGGGATATCTGTGCTAGTGGCACGACAAGATGATGATGATGATATGTATTATGCAATGTATATTATGTATATTATGTATATGTATCATTTTATATAGTATATATTATTATATAGTATATATATTATTATATAGTATATATTATTATATATTATTTATATATTATTATATATTATTATTATTTATATATTATATATTATTATATATTATTATATAGTATATATATAATTATATTGTATATATTATTATATCGTATATATTATTATATATATTCATTTCGTTTCTTTCAAAAATAGGAATCACTGGCCGCAGTTTGAAAGTTGCCTCGAATCGTCTTCAGACAACGGCGCGATATGCATCAAGTTGGATTTGGTCGAAAGCGAGAAAGTTTTCAGCATGAAGGTAATACACGCGAAACCACCTTTCCCGTGTGATTACGTAAGAAACGGTTACTGTAAACGCGTAATAACATCAACCGCCGAAAGTAAAGGCGTTTTTTAAATCACAAACTCCACTCAGAAAATGAAGATTAACGTCCAATGTAGTCTCTGCATTTAATTGATCTGGCGTGTGTGTATATATATATATATATATATGATTCTCTTAATACCCTGTCCGGTGGCAAAAGCTGCTTGGTAGCGCCAGGGGTGGCAGTAACGCCTTGAGCTCCCGAAACTGTGTTATCACCCCTGGATGGTGGCTGATAAGGACATGGTATCGCACGTGCTTTCACACGTTGTATGATGAAAAAATATATATATATATATATTATTTTATATTATATATATCATGTATATATATTTTTATATATGTATATCATGTATATATTTTTTATATTATGTATATATATTTATGTATATATTATTTTATATATGTATATCATGTATATATATTTTATATTATGTATATCATGTATATATATATATTTATATTTCATATTATGTATATCATGTATTATTTATATCATGTATTATGTATATCATATATTATGTATATCGTGTATATATATATATATTTATATTTTATATTATGTATATCATGTATATATATATATTTTATATATATGTATATCATGTATATATATTTTATATTATGTATATATATTTTTATATATGTATATCATGTATATATATTTTATATTATGTATATATATATATATATATATATATATATATATATATATGTATTATTTTATATTATGTATATCATGTATATGTATTATGTATATGTATGTGGCTATACAACGTTGTGTTCATTCGGCCAAGTTCAGTCAAAAGCAAAAATTGAACTCAACAGAAATAATGTTCGAAACTTTTTTCCGATTATCAAGGATTATTTTTTGCTATTAGTACAATGCAAACCAATACAAAATACCATATATTACTTGGAGATAATATGGATATATCAAATATTTTCCCATTCTCGATCGTCTACAGGTAAATATCTACTTTTTGGAGTGCTAGGAAACGGCAGCTGATGTTGATCCCAGAAACAGAGTTTGCGAACTCTTTTGGAAAATGTGAAGTGTTCAAAGGAAGAGTACTTTGAAGAGGACTACGGCGCCATTTGTTAATAGCTGGTTCAATTTTGAACATTAATGATTTTTTTAAAAGTTTTTGACGCAGATACGAAACGAATAAATACAAAGTTAAACTTCAGCTACTTTTGTATTTGGTATATTTGAAGAACCGATCAATATATTTTCGCAACTGATCGACATGTTTCCTAAGCCGATCAGGACAAGAGGGATGAGTGATGTAACCCCACAGGATAAGAAATCAAATGTGTACTGCATGACCTTTTATGTCAGTATTCCATCCGGGAATAGGTGAATTTTATAAACACCATGGCAAGGTTATACTCAGCGACATAGAACAATCTTAAAATGCAATAAACTCGTTGTAACGGCACGCGTTATAACGGCGCTCGTTCTAGCATAACATCCACGTTCTGATATTTACGCTTGTTTGATTGGGTTTGGTTGAGTTATTGGCCCAGTGGATAGAATGTTCACCAATTGTCCGGGAGACCTGGGTTCAATCCCAGTTCGCGTCATACCAATGTCTTTAACACTCAGCAATATAAGGTACGTATCAAGGGTAAAGTGGAGCAATCCAGGGAAAGGGGTAGTGCCCTCTCCTACACATCGGTGTAGTAGCTGTTAAAAAGGGAGCCTTCGGGTCACCCCCGACTAAAGGGAGACAACTTTACTTACTTAAAGCATATCAACTCTGGTAGGTTATTTAAATCAGTTCTATTTCTAACAATTCAATTTAGCATAAGTCAGCAAAGTTAAATGGTTTTAAGTATTTCTTTGTAACAGTAACATTTCAATCTCTAACATCAGTCATTTGTTTATACACAGTTAAATGATCAAATAGTTCTATTTCTAACAATTCAATTTAGCATAAGTCAGCAAAGTTAAATGGTTTCTAGTATTTCTGTGTAACAGTAACATTTCAATTTAACATCAGTCATTTGTTTATACACAGTTAAATTATCAAACAGTTCTATTTCTTACGATTCAATATAACATCTGTCTTTTTTTTTACCCACAGTTAAAATGTCAAACATTTCAATTTGATCCATAGATCATACCATATCAGGTGCTACTACTCAAGGTCAGAGTAGATCTGGGAGCAATGGAAATGAAACGGTACTCCACTTTCCCCAAAGCTCCAGCATATCTGGAACCTCAGCACCAAATTATTATCCAAGACACTCGGTTGGGGGAAGGTCTTACCCCTCTGCAGGGATGCAGTCGGTGTATTCTACAGCCCCAGCTGACAGGGCTGTATTTATGTTTGTAAATGTTTAAGGTTCAATAAATTGAAACTGATATTCTGCACGTAGTAATTTTATTTTATGTCGGTATAGTTGGTTGGTTGGTTTTACGGCTTGTTAATTCTTAAAGGATCGTTCAGTTTGCAAGTAAAATTTCCTATACTGGTACGCTGAGGAGTAGAGAAGATATATAGTCTAGTCCTTACTCACCAAGAACGAATATTAGCATTAGTTTATCCATGATAAACTATCACTGAACACAACGGAAGAGAAGACAAGTATTGGGTTATATGAAAGTAGAGAAGATATTTCGTCAAGTCCTTATTCACCAAGAACCAATATTAGCATTAGTATATCCATGATATACTACCACTGAACACAACGGAAGGAAAGACAAGTATATAATATCCAAACCTGTGGTATTGAAAGAAAGAAAAGACGAATCTGTCCCAACAAATAAAAATATACAAATATTTTTCCGTGAATAAACAATATGTGGAAGGGGTACAAAAATGGAAAAATGCTTACTTGATGAAAGTAGATAACAGTAGATAACATGGCTTTACCTTCCCTAACAGGGTCAGATACATCATCCCTCCAACTGAAACAAAAAAGAGCTAAAAAAGAGTGTCCTCTGGGATTTTCATGAGACACCCTACGAGCCCTTAAAGGACACGTAAATTACCTAAGGAAGATTAAATCTTTATTCCTGTACCTATTTAATAATATTTATTTGTTTGCACACAGTTGTATAATTACAAGTATTCCTATCAAATACTGATATAAACGTTTTCGCTGACTACAACCACTGTTGGAATTGAGATGCAGTGGCTGCCGAGCACAGGAGGAAGTTAAAGAAAAGACCTTTCATCCATGAATAGCTTCTTTTGTATATTTTTAAGTCTATTGTGGCAATGGTCCGGGAAACGTGGGTCCAATCCCTGGTTACGTCATACCCAAGACTTTAAAATGTTACTAGATACCTCCTTGCTTAACTCTCATCAATATAAGACGCGTATCAAAGGTAAATTTGAGCAATCCAGGGAAAGGAGTAGCACCCTCCCCTACACCACAGTGTTGTAGCTATTGAAAAAGGAGCCTTCTGGTCGTCCTTAACTACGGTCGCCAACTTTACTTTTAAACCGGCTCATTGGCCTAGTGGGTAGAGTGTTCGCCAATGGGCTGGAAGACCTGGGTTCAATCCCAGGTCACGACACACCAAAGACTTTAAAAATGGTACTTGATACCTCCTTGCTTACCACTCAGAATTATAAGGTACGGATCAAGGGTAAAGTGGAGCAATCCAGGGAAGGAGTTGCGCCCTCCCCTACACCTCGGTGTAGTAGCTATTGAAAAGGGAGCCTTCGGGTCGCCTTCGACTACGCTCGCTAACTTTACTTTACTTACGATGGCACAATATGAACTTTCTGCGAATATAGCAGCCCTAAATTTAATATTATTTGTGTAATTAACGGGAAAATAAATAGGTGATGGCAATGATGGTTTGCTTTGATTTGATTGGGTTTTATGGCACATCAACCTTTGTAGGTTATTTAATGCTAAATCTAATTTTATATATATAAACAGTTCTATTTCAAACAATTCAGTTTTATCATACAAAAACAGTTTTATTTCAAACAATTCAGTTTAGCAAAAGTACAGAGCTACAATGTCAAAAACAGTTCTATTTCAAGCTATTCAGTTTAGCATAAGGACACAGTTCACTTCTATTTGACCCATAGATAGGACCCTATCAGGTGCTACCACTGCAGGCAAGAGTGGACCTGGGAGCGATGGCAATAAAGAGGTACTCCGCATTCCTCATAGCTCCAGCAGTGGTGGAACCTCACATTCATATTGTTTAGTGTCATATCCTGGACACTCGTTGAGGAAGTCTTACTCCTCTGCAGAGAAGCAGTCGATGTATTATATAGCCCCAACCGACTGGGCCACAGGACACTCGTTGAGGGATTCTCACCCCACTGCAGAGAAGTAGTCGGTGTATTCTACTGGTCCAGCCGACTGGGCATAAAATAAATATAGTTATAATACTGTTCTATACATTTCAAGTAAAAGCCTGTATCTTAGATAATTTATCTATTATGAGAAAAAAAAGGAGTCTGATTTCTGTATTTTGCCTTAAAAAGTGCCATGAATCAGCGCGGATCTCCCTGGCCCTCTCCCACCACCCTTCTCTATCATCCATCGCTCCCGGTAGGTCTTCAAGGCTACATCCTGTATCGGCACAGAGCTGTTGTATGTAGGTTCTAGCTGGTCGTCCTGCCCTTGCTCGTCCATGTGACGTGATCCACAGGAGTACGTCGCTTATGAGTTCGTCCCTACTTCTCCAGCAGTGTCCCAAATGTCTGATTCGTCTAAATGTGATAGTTTTCGTGATGGGTGGTACGTGGCCGTACGGCTACTGCTTTGTGGGATGCTGCCTCCAGGACTTGTTTAATATTGCTCGCAGCATTCTCTTGTAATTGCCGTCGAACTTTTTCTCCATACGTTTAGTTAGCGTCGATGTAGTGCATCCATACAGCAGTATCAATACGACTGCTGCTTGGAAAAAACAGCTATTATATATTCGACCTTTAAAGCATCACAGGCCAGTGTAATTAAATGGTTTCAAGTAATTTTTTCTATATAATAATAGTCATTTGTATTCGCACAGTTATATGGTTTGGGTTTAGGTTTCTTTGTTTAATGGCATATCAACCTTCGTGGGTTATTTAATGCCGAAGCCATACTTCGAAAAGAAGAACAGTGACGCTATTTAACCTATAGCTGGGAGGATAATGGGGTCAGTACCTTTCCCATGGGTATTTGTCCGAAAGTGAACGTAATAGGGCGACTGGAGTTCGAACTCGCTTATTACAATTCCGCAGACCAGCGCTTTAACCATTACACCACTAGGGCATCCCCAGTTTCAAGTAACTAATGATGATAATCCTTTGTAAGCTTCAAGTAACTAATTTCATTCGAATAATTTAATTGATATCAAGTGATTCTATCAAAAACAAATAATTTGCACACAGTAATACGTTTTGAACAAGACTTGGAGGCAACACCCCACAAAGCCCCAACTGTACGTCCACCTCCCTCCCATTACGAAAACTATCAAAGTTAGACGAACCAGACATGCAGGACGTTGCTGGAGAAGCAGGGACGAGCTCATAAGTGGTTTTCTATAGACCCCGTCATATGGCCGAACAAAAGCAGGACGACTAGCTCGAACCTACATACAGCAACTCGGTGAGGATACGGGATGTAGCCCTGAGGACCTGCCAGAAGCGATAAATGATAGGGAGGAGTGGCGAGAGAGGGTCAGGGATATCCATGCTGGCAGCACGACATGATGATGATGAATACGTTTCATGTATTATCTAGTAATAGTAATTTTCAAACATATTTTTCTTTACTCATAGACGGGGCTCTGACATTTGCTGACACACTAGATTAGAGTGGACCTGGAAGTAATAGCAATGAAGTAGTACTCCAAACTCCCCAGAGACTCACTGCTATATGCAACTTTGTGTGATACCGAGGGCGCTGTCGGCATATTTGATATTTACCGCTAAATGTGGTACATTGATAAAGTTGATAATGTTCAAAATAAGTATTTCTTGAGTAAAATAAATGCTTCTCTATCTTATGTCTACAGTGTCATGTAACTGCTTTCCCCACCAGCATACCAGATCAATTTCGTATATAATAGCCACTATCTAAGATGCCTTTAACGCTTTTTCCCACCAACTGTGGCACTTACCTCGAGTAAAATTCATTTCTGCCGGAAATTCCACTCCCACTTGTTCTCCCTCCTACTCTTTATATAGATATGTATGATTCTTCAGCGTGTTTGTCATTTCATCATTCGTCCTCCCGAAGATGTCTCCAGCAGGGGCCGAATACTCTTGGGAATTCATTCCATTCAGAAGTCAAACGACTCATACGAAGACTTGAACGGATTATATATATATATATATATATATATTAATATGTCTGACGAATGCGTAAAGCATGAGACACTGGGTCACAGACATTACTATATATACATATACTTCAACCATTTGACTATTTACAATTAATAAATTGTAATACTTGATACTATTTAACTGTGTACCAACAATAAATAACAGTAGTTGAAACCATTTAATGGTATGCAAACAAATAATTAGTATTAAATAGAATTATTAATGTTGAATAACAATACTTGAAACCGTTGAACTATGTGCAAACAAATAAGCTCTAGCTTGTTTTAAAATAGCGTTATCTACAATCATGAAAATAATATAGAAGTGTAAATTTGAATAACCCGCAAGGGTTGATATGCCATAAAACACAACTAAACCAAACTTTCAGAAACAAAGTTGAAAACGGTTTCAGAAAAAAAAACACAGATTTCTTTAAACGAGGAATCGAATCTTTGCCTTACCGCTGGATTACAGTTGTTGAAAATGGTTGGTTTGTTTTGTTTTGTTTTGTTTTTCTTTTGTGTCATTTTTAATGACTGTTGTATAGTGGCTCGTACCACTTGACTTCCGGTATCGCGGAGGGATAAAACACGTTGCGTTTCTTAAGCACGAGTGTTCTGCAAGATCTCGGTCAGGAGTAAGACCAACTTCGGGCGTAACAGCCACAGCGCGAGACTTATAATATTTGTTGGACTGTACCACTTCAGTTAATAAATAATTAACTCTTTATTTCACTGTGTATCTCTTCCTTCATCATCATCATCATGTCGTGCTGGTAGCACGGTTATCCCTGACCCTCTCTCGTCACTTTTCCCTATCGTTCATAGCCTCAGGCAGGTCTTCTGGACAACATCCCGTATCCTCACATAGTTGCTGAATGTATGTTCGTGCTGGTCGTCCTGCTTTTGCAGGGCCATGTGTGGGGGTCCATAAGAGTACATCACTTATGAGTTCGTCCCTGCTTCTTCAGCAGTGTCCTGCGTGTCTGGTTCGTCTAACTTGAATAGTTTTCGTGATAGGAGGCAGGTGGCCGTACAGTTGGTGTCTTGTGGGGTGTTGCCGCCAGGACTTGTTCAAGATTGATCGCAGCATTCTTCCTTACCACGATACAACAATGGCATGTCAATCTTTTGTGGGTTATTTAATGGCAAAGTCATCTTTGTAGAAGAACATTTATGATAGTATTTAGCCAATGGCTGGGAGGATAAAGGTTTCATATTTTTGCTAAGGGTTTTAGTTTTGGTTTGGTTTCTTTGTTTAATGGCATATCAACCTTTGTAGGCTATTTAATGCCAAAGTTATTCTCTTAGAAGAACAATGGTGGTACTATTTAACCCATAGCCTGGAGGATAAGGGGGTTCATACCTTTCCCAAGGGTATTTGCCCGAAAGTGACCATAATAGCGCGACTTGAGTACGAACTCGCTTACTACGATTCCGCAGTCCATCGCTTTAACCATTGCACCACAAGGACACCCCTGCTAAGGGTTTTACTTCGTAAGTGAACTAAATAGCACAACTGGAGTTCGAACACGCTTACTACGATGTCGTTGTCAAGCACGTAAACCACTTCGCCTCAGGGACTTCTTTTCCTCCCCCGTCTGTTAAAATGAATCAATCAATCAAACCTGACGCGTTATGCTGCCAGTACTTTTGACTGACCCCACACAAAAAAAAAAGATATATTCCATCGTCATACATTTAATCTCAACTTAGAAATCTATGCAACTTATTTTTTTTCACTTGGCCTCATGATACCCGACAAGAACTGAGAAAAGGTCCACCTTCAATGAAATATTTAACATTTATCACCATTACTGAATACAAATGGCACATTTATCTTGGGTTCAAAGTTTTTCCCGTGCTCAGATAAACAGTTGGAGAGCTAAAATGTCTGCCCAGTAAGATTTTCACAATTCTAAACGTAAAGATTACCTCTCCATTTAAGAAAGTCCCATAGCTCATCATTTTATTAAATAGCCTGCTGGCCGCCTCAAGAAACCAGTTTGAAGTAAAAGTAATGAAAAGTAATAGCCAGTCCAAACAATGGACACATTACGCGAGTTGTTGGACCAAGAACAATGGAAAAACGAGCAAAGATAGATGTCGTCGTGACCTCTGACGAAACGGGAATTCATCCAAGTCGGTACTTCAGAGAATATATAGGTTAGATAAACCAGAAAAGTAACATTTACTTATACCCATATATATCAATAGTGTACAGTGGTGCTCATAAATATTTGAACAAACTGACAATTTGCTTTGTTTTTGAGAGTTAAAAATAGAAACATTGTACGACCAGAACGAAATTTTCTCGAAATCAACAAAACAAGGAAATTTTTATACTCCCCAACAGCTAGGGTTTAAATAATGTCACAATTGTCCTTATACAAGGATTACTTCGGCATTAAATAACCCTCAAATAAATGGTAAAACGACTATTCTTCTAGAAGAGATGACAAAAAGGGATTCATGCGTTTCCAAAAGTATCGATGTGAAAAACTACCTTCTCCAGGATCTGAAATCGATTGATTTTAAAAACATTTCAACACGTTTAAGGTTATTTTATGCTTACAGGTTATGGAATCGCGTTCATTGTACATTTATATTCACATTTTTTTGTGCAATTGATTCTTGATTTTTTTGCACACAGGTATATGGTTTCAAGTAACTAATAAGAATACTTGAATTTGGAGGTGCCCGTGGTGTAATGGTTATCGTCGTAGGAAATGGACACGGCGACACGAGTTGAAATCCTGGACGAGACTGATTGCATTTCACATAGCACTAATACCCTTGGGAAAGGTATGAATCCAAATATTCTCCCTCCAGCTATGGGTAAATAGTAGGGCAGACTAGGTGCCTTGGTGAGGCATTTAGTCTAGGAGAAGGAAAACTCTGAATTCAAACCTGTTAAACTCCGCTTAAAAATTGACCTTGTGTCATATCCTGCCCGAGCGGAGGGGTTGGTTAATATGAATAATAATCCTTAGTAAACAATTATAATTTGATCATCTTTTTTTTTTTTTTTTTTTTTTTGGCACACAGGTATATGGTTTCAAGTAACTAATAAGAATCCTTAGTAAACAATTATAATTTCATAATCATTTGTTTGCACATAGTTATTTGGTTTGTACTCCTGTGGACCCCCACACATGGATGTGCAAGAGTGGGACGACCAGCACGAACCTACATACAGCAGCTGTGTGAGGACACGGGATGTAACCCTGAAGACCTGCCGGAGGCGATGAATGATAGGGAGAAATGGCGAGAGACGGTCAGGGATATCCGCGCAGGCGGCGCGACATGATGATGATGATGATTTGGTTTCAAGTAACTAATAATAATTATTAGTAAACAATTATGTCTTCTAGTAGCTATTCTTAATACAAATAATTTATAGTTACATAGCATCAAGTATTTCAATTAAATACAAATACTGTTTAAACAGATCTATTTGACCGACAGACTGTACCTTAACAACCACCTCAGGACAAAGTAGCCCTGGGATTAATGGCAAAGAAGAACTACTTCTCACTTCCCAGATCTCCAGAAATGGAGCTTCACTATCAGATAAAATTTAGTACCGTACCCAGGACACCCGTTTTGGGATCTGACTCCTCTACAGGTAAGACAGCGAATTCTAAGGTTCAAAAACTGGGCAGGATTTGAACTCAGATGACGATAACCGTTACTCCAAGGACGCAAATTGGTTTAGGTTCTTTGTTTAAAAGCATCAAGCTTCATGGATTATTTAATGCCAAAGCCATCCCTTGTAGAAGAACAATAGTGTTACTATCATACTTGTAGACGGGGGAATAACGGTGTTTTCCAAGGGTATTAGTTAGAAAGCGAACACAAGTTTTCTGACGTTTGGTTGGGTTTGGCTGGTTCTTTTGTTCAAAGGCATATCAACTTTCATGGGTTATTTAAAGCCATCCTTGTAGAAGAATAATAGTGGTACTATTTACCAACCCCTCCGCTCGGGCAGGATATGACACAAGGTCAATTTTTAAGCGGAGTTTAACAGGTTTGAATTCAGAGTTTTCCTTCTCCTAGACTAGTTGCCTCACCAAGGCTGAAGAACCTAGTCTGTCCTACTATTTACCCATAGCTGGAGGGAGAATAATTGGATTCATACCTTCCCAAGGGTATTAGTGCTATGTGAAATGCAATCAGTCTCGTCCAGGATTTGAACTCGAGTCGCCGTGTTCATTTCCTACGACGATAACGACTACACCACGAATAATAGTGGTACTATTTAATTCGTATCTGGAGGAATAACAGTGTTCATGCCTTTCTCAAAAGGTAATAGTTCGAAAGTAAATAGAATAGCACGACTGATGTTTGGTTTGGTTGGTTGGTTTCTTTTTTTAAAGGTATGTCAACCTTTGCGAGTCATTTAATACCAAAGAAAAACAGTAGTCATTAATTCGAACGTGAACGGAATACCGCGACTTGGATTCGAACTCGATTACTATTATGTCGCAGTCCAGTGCGTTTACCACTACGCCTCGAAGACTGCCCCCACACAAATGTAAAAATGAAGTTCTCTGGAATCGGTAATAGAGAACTTTTTGCGCAGTGACCCAGATCACTGACGGTCTATGGGGGACAGAAAGACTTTTAAAATATAGAATTATCGCTTTTTCTCTAACACAAAACTGCATCTGGTGATGAAGCTCCAATTCTTGATATCTAGAATGTGAGGAGTATTTTTTATTGCCATTACTCCCAGGTCCACTTTGATCTCTGCGTGGTAGTACCTATTAGTGTCCCTTCTGTGTGTCAAAAAGATCTGTTTAAAAATTATGCGAATGAACGCGCTTCCCTAACTTCTAGACATAAAATAAGCCAAGAAGAGTTGACATGGCATTAAAATCAATCAATCAATCTTAAGAAACAACGACACAAAAATGTTAATATAAACATGTAATGAACGCAATTCCCTAACCTCAAGACATAAAATAACCCGAGTCCTAAAACCATTCAATCAATCAATTTTATTTCTTTTATTTTTGGAAGGCTAATTTGGGGGATAAAATTTTCGTTATCTTTAAAAAGTTTTAGAGAAAATTTTCAAGAAAGTAAAAAAAAAATAGATAAATTCTCTCGTCTCTACTAGATTTACTCTTTTCTTTTTCTTTTTCTTTTTCTTTTTCTTTTTCTTTTTTTCTTTTTTAACTTATGATTTCCACTCGGGAACATTATTTAATCATTCTACCAATCTTTATTCGTCTCGGAAATAAGTAAATAAAACAATTATTATTATTTTTTCTACTTTGTTTTTTCTTTCCGTTTTTTTTTTCAAATTTTTTAATCAACAAACAATTTCTCTTTTTTTTTTCTTTTAAGCTTTTCGACGTTTAAATTTCGATTAAATCTGATTTTTGGCGTATTGGAATTTTGCGGGTGAATTCGTGTGTGAGAAAAATCACCAAGTGTAAAAATATATATACATACATAAATAATTAATAGTATATTTATGCATACCCAAAAATAAAGACAGCTTATCGGTCCTGTCCATTTTCGTGCGAAAACTGGTCTGAGAATGGAAAACACATTTGTGCGTTAATCGAAGGGTAGATTTCCTCTGAATGGAAAACTATCAAAATTATTCACGATAAAAATGTTATCAATTATTACGACCGGGACCCTTCACGCTCAGCTGTGCCAAAAACAAAAAGGATAGAGTGAATATTTATCCACACACACACATTCAGGGTGTTGGGTTGTTACACATGTTCAGTTTAATGTGGGGTGCTCCGCAGAAAACAAGACTTGCACTCGTTCCTTCGGTATTCTCCTTTAGGACGCCTCTAGCTCTTAAACTTTTTAGCGGCGGGGGAGGTGCTGCTGTTGATTTCAGTGATCACCTGTATCGATTTCAGGTGAGAATCAGAGTTGAAGAGTAGTTTTTTAAACTAAGCTTTGCTTAATAATGGCACAAGGCTGAGTGTATGGAACACCAAGTGAGACTCTAAATCACTAGTGTAATTTGATATCAATTGCACTACTTGAGGCTCCTAGAAAAGAATAATAGAGAAGGAAACATTTAGAAAATAAACTGCAAAATACAGCGGGAGCGTCTCAAAATATTAAGCCATATGGCAGCGAACAGAAGACAAGATTTATATTTGTTTTTTTATTTGTTTGTTTTTTTCAGAATATCTTTGTCATTTTTTCTACAAATAACAATAGTGTTAGGCAGCCCGGTTGGCTAGAACTGTAGAATACACCGACAACATCTCTGCAAAGGCTAAGACTCCCACCCCAACGAGTGTCCTATATATGACACTAAACCGTCTGATAGCGCGACTAAAGTCTTGGAGATTTGGAAAATGCAGATGGCCTCTTCATTACCATTGCTTCTAGGTCTATTCTGGCCCGGAGTGGCAGCACCTGATAGGTTCCTATCTATGAGTCAAATAGAACAAACTATGTGTGCAAACTGGTGTTAAATTGTGACCGTTATATAGCAAAACTTGAAACCATTTAACTGTGTGTAAATAAGAGCTCAGGTTCGTTTGAGAAAGTTGTCTAAAAATGTGTTTATATATATATATATATATATATATATATATATATAATATTGTTTGTATAAAGAGAATTTGGCATTAGATAGCCTACAATGGTTGATATACCATAAAACTCAACCAAACCAAATCCTATATATTTAATATATATGTATAAAAAGGATTTGGCATTAAATTACCTACAATGTCTGATATGCCATAAAACCCAACTAAACTAAATTACATATATTTGATATATATGTCTAAACGAGATTTGGCATTAAATAACCTACAATGGTTGATACGCCATAAAACCATAACCAAACAAATATATATCTAATAAATATTCATAAAGAGGATTTGGCATTAAACAATGGTTAATAAGCCATTAAACCCAACCAAACCAAACCAAATCATATATATTTGATATATATGTATAAACATGATTTTGCATTAAATGACCTACAATGGTTGATATGCCATAAACCTCAACCAAACCCAATCATATATACTCAATGTATGTGTAAAACAGGATTTGCTATTAAATAACCTACAATGGTTGATATGCAATAAATCCCAACCAAACTAAATCATTTATATTTAATATATATGTATAAAGAGGATTTGGCATTAAATAACCTACAATGGTTGATATGCCATACAATCCAACCACACCAAATCCTATATATTTAATACATATATTCATTTTGATACTACTATGTACTCGGATTATTATTGTTCGTTCTCTTTGAATATGCTGACTAAATCATCAGTATGGGGCTAAGACTCCCTCCCAAGAAAGGGGCTCCTGAGTATAACACTAAACTGTATTTGATCATCAGGATTTAGTTCTGCTGATCGGTGGAATATGGACTACCCTTTCATTGCCATTAATCCCTTGCCCACTTTGACCCGGAGTGGTAACATTGTAAGGGTCCTATATATAGATCAAATAGATCTATCTGAAAATTATTTGTATTAAAAAGGAACGCTCGATACAATATAACTATATATAAATTATTCGTATTAAGAAGAGTTACTTAAAGCAATTACTGTTTATTATTATTATTATTATTATTATTATTATTATTATTTACTCTTTGAGAGTTTTTTATATCAGCTAACGCTGATGATCTTTCACTGAAGTTTGAGTGACAGGAAGGTCCCTCAGGTCTCCAGGACTCTTCTCAGTATTTTTGCTATTCTCAATAATGTAGTAATTTGAATGGTCTCCACTCGTCCTCTTATTTGCAAGCCCTCCAATCCTTTTGTAATATAATGGCCGAGGGATGTCGTTTTATGCCTTGTGGTTTAGTTAGGCTGAGAACCTTTCGGCTCAGTGCATGGGTTACTTAGGTGTAATATTAACGCAGGTGGAGCGGATGTGTCACTCAGAGATGTCCCAATGGCCCGAGATGGGAAACGGGGCTAGCAAATGCGAATGACGTCACTCACCGGAAGCGCGCGGAGGATTTGGGGAATTTGAAGAAAGTTAGTAGAGTTGAGACTAGACACCGGACGAGAAGGGTTGACTTTCGCTTGCTCGCGGAGGCCTTGGGCAGGTGTCACACGAGATGGGGGGAAGATGAAAAAGCCAGAATGGAAAGATTGTTCCTCTCTCTCCTTATGTCGAAAAACCTTTAAACTCAAAGGTAATAAAAAGTTTCTTACCTGAACTGAGAAGTCGTAAGTGTTTTTCGAATTTCGAGATTCCTATGTTCTATCTTTACGGACATTCGATGTACGTTTCACACATAGCCATATCATGGCTATGGTACACTTTTAATAATCTTTTGGTGACTGTACCAAGAGCACCAATCACAATTGTTATAATTGTCATTTTCATGTTACACAATTTTTTCAATTCCCTAGCAAGGTCGAGGTACTTAGCCTTTTTTTTTTTTTTTTCATTTTCTTTCAATTTTACTCAATGGTCAGCCGAGACAGCAAAGTCCACAATTTTGAAAGTTCTCTTTTTTTGTTGTAGATTATTATAAGGTCTGGTCGTCAGGCCGAGATTAGGTGATCCGTTTATATGTTCAAATCCCATAGGAGTTTATGTGTCTTATTCTCGAGGACAGATTTTGTGTTGTGCATATACCATTTGTTCGTATGGTCAAATTTAAATTTCTTACACAACTCCCAGTGGATCACCTTGCCCACCCAGTTGGGTCTAGTCTTATACTCATTCTGTGCCAATTTACTGGATTTATTATTATTTACTCCTCTAGAGTTTTTCACATCAGTATTAGCTGATGGTTTTTCACTGGAGTTTGAGTGACAGCAAGTCTCCTCAAGTCTCCAGGACTCGTCTCAGTATTCTGGCCGTCCTCAGCAATGCTGTCGTTTGGATAGTCTCGACCCGTCCACCAACTTCCAAGTCCTCCAGGCCCTTTAATAATTCTTTAGTTACTGTGCCTAACGCACCAATCACAATTGGCACAATCGTTACTTTCATGTTCCACAGTTTTTTTTCAATTCTCTAGCAAGGTCGAGGTACTTATTCTTCTTTTCACCTTCCTTCAGATTTATTCTGTGGTCCACCGGGACAGCAAAGTCAGCAATTTTGCAGATTCTCTTTCTTTTGTTGATTATTATGAGGTCTGGTCTTCTGGCCGGGATTAAGTGATCCGTTTGTATGTCCCATAGGAATTTATGCGAGTCATTTTCTAGGACAGGCGCCGGGTTGTGCATATACCATTTGTTTGTATGATCGAATTATTATTATTATTATTATTATTATTACTATTATTATTATTATTCCTTGCAAACTTTTCACACCAACGTTAGCTGCTGGTCTTTCACCGGACTTTGAGTGACAGCAAGTCTCCCCAGGTCTCCAGGACTCTTCTCAGTATTCTGGCCTTACAATTATTATAATTACTAGTTATTTGAAATCATATAATTGCTTGAAAATATTAGACAAGAACACTTGAAACCATATAACTGTGCCCAAAAACTATTATTGAATAGGAATAGTTACTTTAAACCATATAAATTATTAATATCAAATAAGAATGCTTGAAACAATACAACTATATAAAAATCCTTTCATTTGATAGAAATACTTGATCATCATCAACCTCATCATGTCGTGCTGGTAGCACGGGCATCCCTGACCCTCTCTTGCCACTTTTCCCTATCGTTCATAGCCTCAGGCAGGTCTTCTGGACAACATCCCGTATCCTCACATAGTTGCTGAATGTATGTTCGTGCTGGTCGTCCTGCTTTTGCACGGCCATGTGTGGAGGTCCATAGGAGTACATCACTTATGAGTTCGTCCCTGCTTCTCCAGCAGTGTCCTGCGTGTCTGGTTCGTCTAACTTGAATAGTTTTCGTGATAGGAGGCAGGTGGCCGTACAGTTGGTGTCTTGTGGGGTGTTGCCGCCAGGACTTGTTCAATATTGCTCGCAGAATTCTTGTGTAATTGACGTCTAGCTTCTTCTCCAGCCGTTTAGAGTCCATCTAGTGCATCCATATAGCAGTATCGATGTGACCGCTGCCTGGAAGAAACTGCGTTTCATTTTATCGGTTAGGTCTGATTTCCATATAATCGATAGCCTATTGATAGCTGTCCATGCTTTCGTTAACCTCGTGTCGATGTCCTTTTCGGTTGATTCGACGCTGCTTCCTAGGTAAGTGAATTTGTCTGCTAATTTAAGAGGGGTTCCGTCTAGAGTGAAAATGTCACCCGTTTGATTATAGCAAATACTTGATACTATATACATATTTGTAAATTATTTGTATTAAGAATACTTACTTAAAGCTATAGCTATTTACTAAGTATTATTATTAGTTGCTTTAAAAAAGATAATTATTTATTTGAAATGATAACGTGAAACTTCATAATTGTATATAAATTATTGGTATTAGATAGGAATACTTGAAACCATACAACTGCGCACATTTTTTTTCGTGTCAGGCTGGAATAATAAATATCTTATGATCGTGTACAAACTAATGATGAAAGAAAAATAATGAAAGTGTAATTTTAAACAAAAAAAATAGGAATACTTGATTCTCTTAGGGAACTAAACATAGTGGTCTCCTTTTTTGTGGATTAATGGGAGGATCTTCCGACAATCACGTGAACGTTGGTCATGTGACAATTCCAGAGGTTAGTACTACCTATTTTTGGCAGCAGGTATCGGTTGGAGAGGAACCCCGTTCTTTCGTCTCCACTTATCGAGAAGCACGTGCGTGCAAATTCACCTCTGAGAATTTTCCCCGTACACCAGGAAACCGGAAGTGTTTAGTCGCTGTTATACAGCACTTCTTGTTCTTTGGAACAGCTTTTGTAACCTTTTTTTTTTTTTTGTGTGGTTTTGGACAATTATCATATTCATAATTACGTGTAAATATATGTAGGTAAAATATGTATTATTTTAGTCTAAATGGACTTTATTTTTTCTTACCGAAATATTCTGTGTTAGTTTTTTATTGAGAAAGGATAATGCATTATAGGAAAATGCTATTGGTGGTCTCAATAAATAACACACACTATAAGTAAAAGTTAAGTTGGTGACCGTAGTCGAGGGCGACCAGAAGGCTCCCTTTTCAATAGCTACTACAATCGCGGTCTCCCTGACCATTGGTGAACACTCTACCCACAAGCCGGTTTTACACACATTATAAATTCCTATTTTTATCATTAAGGGTTTTAGGACTATTGTCTTCATCTTTATTGTTATTTCCACAACGTTTCGGCCGATATATCCTTCTTTAGGTGTTTGTCGAACGCTGGAACCTTCTTGGAACTTCGAACTTCGTCCTTTATTGAATCCATGGGGGTCGTTCTGATTCCGTTAGCCATAATCGGGTAAAAGTGTTAAGCATTCCTGTATTGTTATTCGCCTGCAATCAGGATTGAACCTGCAATCTTCAGATGATTATCTCCTTACAAACTTAGGGAACCAACACCTATAACCGTTACGCTATGTGTCCTGCTGGACAATTCTGGGTGAATTTTGGGGACTTATAAACTTAATGTTCTTACTTGACTAGGGTTACTACTATTAAGTATGATTTTTTTACCTGTGTTCATATTCAGAATATGAGCCTAACCCTAACACTGCCTAAGCTTCTAAGGAGACAATCATCTGAAGGTTGCAGGTTCAATCCTGACTGCAGGCGAGTAACAATACAGGAATACTTAACACTTGTACCCGATTATGGCTAACGGAATCAGAACATGTGACCCCCATGGATTCAATAAAGGACGTAGTTCGAAGTTATGTGAAGGTTGCCGAGTTCGACAAACACCTGAAGAAGGCCGGAGGACATATCGACCGATATGTTGAGGAAATAACAATAAAGATGATGGTTTGGTTGGTTTCTTTGTTTAATGGCATATCAACCTTCACAGGTTATTTAATGCCAAAGCCATTCTCCTAGAAGAACAGTAGTGGTACTATTTAACCCATAGCTGGGAGGATAAGGGGGTTCATACCTTTCCCAGGGGTATTTGCCGAAAGTGAACGTAATAGCGCGACAGGAGTACGAACTCGCGTACTACGATTCCGCAGTCCATCGCTTTAACCATTACACCACGAGGACACCCCCTAATAAAGATGAAGACAATAGTCCGAAAACCCTTTATGATAAAAATCATCAAACTTCGTCTCAGAAATTTAGACAACAAATATAATTTCCTACGATAACATATAACTGCAAGCAAATTATTGGTATGAAAAACAGTTAATTGATACTAGAATTGTTTACCAAAAATCATTATTATTATTATTATTATTATTATTATTATTATTACGTGTGTTGGATGAGCGCCTAATGAAATGGTTTTGGTCGTAAGAAATTGACACGGTGACTCAAGTTCAAACCCAGGACGAGGCCGTTTGAATTTTACATGGCGCTAATACTCCTGAGAAAGGTATCAATTCCGCTATTCTTCCTCCAGGTATGAATAAATAGTAGGGCAGAATGGGATCTTTAAACTTGGTATTGAAAACCAATCAAGGAGAAGGAAAACTCTGAATTGAAACCTGTTAAACTCCGTTTAAAAAAATTGACCTTGTTGTAATATAATGGCCGAGGGATTTCGTTTTATATATCTTGCCTTTGGGTTTAGTTAGGCTGAGAACCTTTCGGCTCAGCATATGGGTTAGTTTGGTGCAAACTTGAGTGCAGGTGTTAACGCGAGCGCGGGGAGGATGTGTCGTTCATTGATGTCAAAAAAAAAATCCTAAATAGAGAATTTGACCAGGAGATGTGAATGACGTCATGCACCGGAAGCGCGCTCGGAGGATTTTGGGAGATTTGAAAAAGTCAGCTGTTGAGAACTAGACACCGAACGAGAAGGGTCGACTTTCGGGGCTCGCAGAGGCCAGACGAATTTGCGCGCTACGGACGCTGCACGAGATGGGGGGGGGGCAGATGGAAAAGTCATCATAGAAAGATTGTGCATCTCTCTTCCTTATATCGAAACCTTTAACTCAAAGGTAATAAAAGGTTTCGTACCTGAACTAAGAAGTCGTTACGTGTTTTTCGTGTTTCGGGATTCCTATTTTCTATGTATATATGTTATGAACATTCTATGTACGTTTCACATATCTTGCCCAGTCAGCTGGGGCTGTAGAATACACTGACTACACCTCTGCAGAGGGGTAAGACCCCCCCCAAAAAAAAAAACGAGTGTCCTGGATATGACACTAAACAATCTGATGGTGAGGTTCCAGCAGTGCTGGAGCTTTGGGGAATGCGGAGTACCCCTTTATTGCCATCGCTCCCAGGTCCACTCTGGCCCGGAGTAGTAGCACCTGATAGGGCCCTATCTATGTGTTAAATAGAACTAACAGCATACTTATGCTAAACTGGATTGAGTAAACTGAATAGCTTGAAATAGAAACGTTTTTGACAATTAAACCGTACTTAAACTTAAACTGCGTGCTTATGCTTAACTGAATTATTTCAAATAGAATTGTTTTTCTACATTAAAATTGTATTTCCACTTAACTGAATTATTACATATAATTGCTTGAATAGTTTGAAATGGAAAAGTTTTTGACAATTAAACTGTGTACTTATGCTAAACTGAACTGTTTTCAATAGAACAGATTATTTACATAAAAATGGATTTGGCGTTAAATAACCTACATAAAACCAAACAAACCAAACCAAACCAAACCAAACCGTTTCACATATCCGTATCTGGCTATGGTACATTGTGTCGCACCCTGCTTGTTGGTAGAGTTAGTAAAATATACATAACTGCGTACAAACTATTTTTGTTACATAGAAATAGTTACTTAGAATCATATAATTGTGTGTAAATTATTATCATATTACCTTACATTCTATACACAGGTTGATATTCTTCAAAGAGGCTGCGCAGTCGGCTGGGGCTGCAGAATATACCAACTGCATCCCTGTAGATGGATAAGACCCTTCCAACGAGTGTCAAGGATATGACACGAAATAATCTAATGGTGAGGTTTCAGTGATGCTGTGTTATATTTTGACCTTCGACCCGGCCCAAAAATACTATTCCAAGGTAATACACCGGAAGGAAGTGACACATTCCAACGGCCAGTAATCGGAAGAGATCGCGTGGGCGGATTAAGGCTTATGATATGGGACAAGGTGAAGGTCCCATTGTGCCATTACAGTCATGCACCGGAAGAGAGTAACCTCTGAACTGCATGACAGTTATTTCCGCTTGATGACGATTAAACATCCGATTTCAAAGATCCAGTAGGCGATCGTGTGGGCGTTGAATTATTATTTAACTCAGTTGAGTTCGGGGTGCCAAGCAGTTGCCAGCAGACTCCCAGAGGGTTAGAGACGAGATGTGGTAGGGAAGGCCACACCCGACCGAGGGGGACCTCGGAAACCCCCGATGCAGTTGCCAGCAGACTCCCAGGGGGTTAGAGACGAGATGTGGTAGGGAAGGCCACACCAGACCGAGGGGGCCCTCGGAAAAGCCCCGATGGAGTGGACCCCACGACCTCTGGTTGAGCATCTAAGAGAACAAGAAAGACACAACGTGACGGTCATAACAGTGGGGTCAAAATATGAAGTTTATGTTCGGTCTCCAGCACCCTCTCACATGCAAACCTTGAACAACCCTTTCGAACCCTTGCAATAAAGTGAGAGGTAAATATAATTGTAAAGAAGTCTTCATGCGTCCTTTGTTCCTGCGTTTTCCTTCCTGCGTCTTTGTCCTTGCGTCTGTTTAATTATTGTGTCGTTGTGATGCTGTAGATGACTATACAACAGCTGGAGCTTTGGGGAACTGCAGTGTATCCCTTCATTGCAATTGCTCCTAGGTTCACTCTGGTCCGGAGTGGTAACACTTGATAGGGTCCTATCTATGTGTCAAATAGAACTAAACTGTGTACTCCTGCGAAACTGGATTGCTTGAAATAAGACTGTTTTGATATTTAAACCGCGTACTTATGTTTAACAGAATCCCATGAAATATAACTGTTTTGTATGATAAACTGAATTGTTTGAAATAGAAATGTTTCTAATATTGAAATTGTACGTACACTAAATTGAATTGTTTGAAATAGAACTGTTTTGACAATTAACTTGTGTAAACAAAAACGATACTTATACTAAACTGAATTGCTTGAAATAGAAATGCTTTGACAATAAAACTGTGTACTTAAGTTAAACTGAATTGTTTGAAATAGAGCTGTTTATTTGTGTAAAAATGGATCTGGCATTAAATAATGTACAAAGGTTGATATGCCATAAAACCCAAACAAACAAATTTTCAAAGAACTAATGCCTTTATCCCCCTGCAATGGGTTAAATGGTACCACTACTGTTCTTCTATAAGGGTAGATTTGGCATTTAATAACCTACGAAGGTTGATATGCCATTAAACAAAAAAGCCAAACCATATAAGAAGAGGTAAAAATAGAGGCCCAGTGCGTAAGCTACTCTTATATGCACTGGAGCGCCTCGGGTAGCGTAATGGTTAGCAAGCTAGACTAGCAAACCTAACACGGGTGAGTTCGAGTCTCATTGGGTGCCCTATTCATATGGCCTTGTGCCACTTCTAAGCAAAAAGCTCAGTAAATTACTGTTGTATGCACTGGACAAGTCCAAAATAAAAGTCCATGTAGGTTAGGACAGATCAGCGTTGCTCCACTCTGTAACAGGCATGAACCCATTTAGTCTTCCCTGAGCTATTGGTAAATAGTAGGGCAGACTGCGCTCTTTAACCTTGTTATGGTAACTGATCACTGAGAAGGTAAACCATTCATACAGGATTTGAACTCTGACTTCCAATTTCATTTTTGATTACGCTAAGTGTGACTCTTCTATGTTGTATTTCCATAATCTTACATGGTTGTATCCTTTTATGGACCTAATTCTATAGACTACTACAGTTTGGTTAGTCTCTTTTTAATTGATTCTATAATGGTCTGACTAATACATTTGAGAACGGTATTAAACCCCTTATTTCTCCAGCTATGAGTTAAATAGTATATTTAATGCCAAAGCCATCCTTGTAAAAAGTAAATAGTCTATAATATTCTATAATGTTCTGACTAATACATTTGGGAACGGTATTAAACCCCTTATTTCTCCAGATATGGGTTAAATAAACTATTTAACCCATAGCTGGAGAAATAAGGAGTTTAATACCGTTCCTAAATGTATTAGTCAGACAATTATAGACAACTTACTTTTTACAAGGATGGCTTTGGCATTAAATAACCCACGAAGGTTTATGTGCAATTAAGCAAAGAAGCCAAACCATATAAGAGGAGGGAAAAATAGAGGCCCAGTGTATAAGCTATACTTCTATGTACTGGACGAGTCCAAAATAAAAGTCCATGTAGGTAAAAACAGATCAACACTGCTTCCCTAAACAATAGGATAGCAGCCCAAAAAGGCTCAGGGGTGAATATTTCAGCTTCTGCAATTCCTTCTTTTAATTTTATGCTTCTTTTCGAGAATACCAAATTATAAAATTGTGAGAAAAATTCCATATGTAACATCAGCTAAAAAATTACAACCTCTTTTTGGATTTTTTTTTTTAACTCATTACCGAAAAACGTGTATGTGTCAGAAGTTGAAACATAGAAAATGTAAAGACATTGGGAACTGTATTTTGGAAAGGCGCCAATTAGTCGACTCCAATTATAAAACATATCAAACTAAAAAAAAAACAAAACACTCAGTGAACTGTGATAATAATGATGATTGTCAAGCGAAAGAAATCTTTAAAGTGCTTTTTCTTTTTCCTCTTTTGTTATAGTTGTTTAAATTCATTGTGTTATTTCTTGGTTAAAAGTCTGAACAAGAGGTTCTCAAGTACTATGGCGAGTTAAAAGTTTTGCAATATTTTGGTACGTGCTCTTTTTGAAGCGGGTATGTCAAGTGACCAAAGTAGCTCAAACCGTGGTGGTACCCACCGCCGTTGGTAGTATAATGATAGTTGGTGCGTTGACACGTTGTGCATTGTTGTCTTAAAGCCACAGAATAAACCAAAAATATTTGTTGCGTTAAACGTCGGGGCATATTTGCAGTCAGTACAGATGGTTGAAGAGATTTCGCTCGGGTTGCAAGGTCAGGTAGGCCTAAAACCCTGGATTATGAAATCATGCTCCAAGCCATAAAGGCAAATCCGGCGAGTAGCACTCGGAGAGTATCAGGCGAAATAAGCATCTCATAGTCCAATGTGGTTCGTCTCGGAGCTGCTGTATCTTGCCTCACGTTAAAAAGATATTGCAAAATTTTTGACTCGCCCAAGTACAACGTTCTATTTCGATCTGTACTGCTTCTGTTTTATGAGATGAAAGGTAAGTGGCCGTACAGTTGCTGGTTTAACGGTGAAAGTGCTGGACTGGGGCCACGAAATAAGCAAGTTTGAACTCCAGTCGCGCTATTACGTTCACTTTCGGATTAATACCCTTTGGAAAGGCATGAACTTATCATCCCCCCGCTATGAGGTAAATAGTATTACTGCTGTTCTTCAAGGATAGTTTTGGCAATAAATAACTCACGAAGGTTGATTTGACATCAAAGGGGTGTGACCTCGAGGTGTAATGGTTAAAGTGATAGACTGCGGAATCGTAGTAACCGAGTTCGAACTTCAGTAGCGCTAGTACATTCAATTTCGGACTAATACCCTCGGGAAAGGTATGAACCACCTTATCCTCCCAGCTATAAGTTAAAAAGTACCACTACTGTTCTTCAAGAAGGATGGCTTTGGCATTAAATAGCCGACAAAGGTTGATATGCCATTAAACAAAGAAACCAAACCTACCTGCTGTTTTGTAGGATACTGCTTCCAGTATTTGTTCAAAAGAGTACGCAGCTTTTTCTCCAAGCGTTTTGTTAGATCTCAAGTAATGTATATATACAGTAGTTATGGAGGTGCCCGTGGTGTAATGGTTATCATCGTAGGAAATGCACACGGCGACAGGAGTTCAAATCCTGGACGAGACTGATTGCATTTCACATAGCACTAATACCCTTGAGAAAGATATGAATCCAATTATTCTCCCTCTAGCTATGGGTAAATAGTAGGGCAGACTAGGTTCTTCAGCCTTGTTGAGGCAACTAATCTAGGAGAGGAAAACTCTGAATTCAAACCTGTTAAACTCTGCTTAAAAAAATTGACCTTGTGTCATATCCTGCCCGAGCGGAGGGGTTGGTAAATATGGTTTATCCACTTTTTGTTTATGAATACAGAATCAAGCTGTGCTTTAGAGTTTTTTGAGAAGGTGTTGGTCCACAGTTTTCCCTTATGCTTTTTTTGTTGGTTTTTTTTTTGTTTTTTTGGTGGGTGGGGATTTAGTATTTAGATATTCTAGCTTGAAAAGTGAAAAATCAGCTTGATATTCCCCATTTTTGTTTGTCGACTTGAGTAAGAAGAATCTATTTTTATCTTTGCTTTTTTGATCATTTATATCATTCACTGATAATTATAACGTTATTTTTGGGACACAAACCTCTTCGATATTGTCGCATGCGTTTTGCCAAGAGATATATTAGCGCCATATTTGTTTACAATCTGCTTAGACCTTCGAACCTCGATAGATCTAATAAAATAAAATGGCTTTAGACAAAAATTCTGACAAAACCCTGACAAAGACTATGTATCTGATCTAGCACGTCTTACAAATACGCAGGCCCAAAATGAATCCCTACTACATAGCCTAGAACAAGCAACAGAGGGCATTGGCATCCACGTGAAAGAAAATAAAACGGAGTTCGTGTGTTTAAAAGGAAAAAGAGCTATCGCCACTTTAAGTAGCAAGCCTCTAAAATTAGTAAACAAGTTCACATACCTCAGCAGCAATATCTCATCTACTGAAAGTGATGTCAACATACGCCTCGAGAAGGCGTTGACGGCTATTGATAGGCTATCGATTATACTGAAATTATCCGATAAAATAAAATTTTTCCAAGCTGTGGCTGTGTCAATACTACTGTATGGATGCACCATATGGATTCTACGAAACGCAAAGCGAAAGGGCTACAAGGGAACTCATCAAGAATGCTACTTGTTGTATTGAACAAATGCAGACAGAAACACCCAAAAAAATAACAACTGTATGGCCACTTACCTCCAATGTCACAAACAATCCAAGACGAACAAGACGTCTGAGCTCACCTTTTTGCACATGGTTAAATGGTTTCACTAAATTTCAAATAATTCAGTTCAGCATAAGTACAGTCTTTTGTTTACACACAGTTAGTCTTTGGTTTAAATACAGTTAATGTAAAAATATCTAATTTTAAACAATTCAGTTTAGCGTAATTATACAGTTTAGCTCTATTTGACCCATAGATATGACCCTATCAGGTGCTACCACTTCGAGCCAGAGTGGACATGGAAGCAATGGCCATAAAGGAGTACTCTGCATTCCCCAAGCTCCAGCATTACTGAAGCCTCACCATAAGATTGTTTAGTGTCATATACAAGACACTCCTTGGGGGAGTCTTAGCCCTCTACAGAGATGCAGTCAGTGTATTCTGCAGACCCAGCTGACTGGGCAAGACGCGCCGAGAGCGATGGATGATAGGGACGAATAGAGAGAGAGAGAGAGAGAGAGAGAGAGAGTCCAGGAAATCTATACAGTTAGCATGACTTCATGATATACATTGACAGATAGATTGATAAACTAGTGTTTACAATAAAATGTATTAATCGCTCTTGCTGGTATCGGTGTTTTTTCGCTCTCTCTCTCTCTCTCTCTCTCTCCCTCTCTCTCTCTCTCTCTCTCTTATTGTTTTCCCTATCTATATATCTATCTGTCTGTCAATCTCCCCCAATACACCCACACACTTCATACAAACCTTACTCTTGTTCCAATTTTAATGGGAATCTATAAAAAAAAAAATAAAGACCATCGACGTCTCTTTGAGACCAATTATGCACCGCTTTTCTTGGTTGTGCTACTGCTGCTTACATCTTTTGCATTGTCCTCGCCGAAATAAAATAAAAAAAGAGAGATTTTTCCCAAGCAACATCGCACTGACCACGCACCTACTCCCTCAACCCCTTTCCAACACCCCTCAACAATCCACATACCTCCAATCCCGTTTCCATCTCACCCCCGACTCCACTGCTTTAGAGTTCTTAATACGTTTTTATTATTTTGACATTATGCATTGTCTGTATCGGAGTTCGTTTCTTATGTTCTCATCAAACTCTTGTCATCTCGTTCCTATAAAGACCCAAGTCTTTCTTCCTTTGTTGTGGAATAGCTTTTAGTATATATATATATATATATATATTCATAAACACATATATATACATATATATATACACATATACATATAACTCTATATATATATATATATATATGTGTATATATACGTGTATATATATACACACACACACACACACACACATATATATATAAGTAAAACGGTATTTTACTCTTTGATGGGCACTTTACACAGAAATGGATCTGATGAAAAAGAAGTTACTTATTATTGCTTTTTGATAGTCATCGTCTGTTTATTTTCGAAAACGTCTATATTAACAATTAAGAAGAGTTTGTTTGTCCGTCCTCTACAGACGATGTTTGTAATGTATTTTTAGAATAAAATCCTGTACCGTGCACTTTTATGATAAAATCATTTCTATGGTAAGATTATTTGCAATTGTAAAATCCTTTGCAATGCATTTTCTAGGAAAACCTTTTGCAATATATTTCTAGATTAGAATAATTTCTGATGCATTTCTATAATAAGATTACTTTTAAAGTATTTTCATTGTAAAAATCATTTTAGACGTATTTTTACTGCAAAACCATTTTCATTGTATTTCTATAGTAAAATCATTTGCAATGAGTTTCTATAACAAAACCACTTGTAATGTTATCATTTCTAATGTGTTTTTTATAGTCAATCATTTGGAATTTATTTCTAGAGTAACATAATTTGCAATGCATTACAATGATTATAATAATTAGCTACGCACTTCTATGGTAAAATCATTAGCAATGAATTTCTATGATAAAATCATTTGCAATGTATTTCTATAGTAAAATTATTTGCATTGCATTTCAATAATTCTAATGATTAGATAAAATCATTTGCAATGTATTTCTATAGTAAAATCATTTGCAATGTATTTCTGTAATAGAACTATTTTAAATTAATTTCTACAGTAAAAGCATTGCAAATTATCTTTATAGTAAAAAAAATAGAGAAAACAAGCAAAGAAATATTGTGACGATACCCCCTCGGCCCCCATTTTACATCAACTTCTTCGAACCATTTCACTTCTTGGCCGGTGATCATCTAGTGGTTCCGATAGGGGTATCGCATATTTCTTCATAGCTACAAGAAATAAAATCAAGGGAGCGGGAGGAAAGAGAACAAACGAACAAAATACTTGGGTTAACTCAAGGTGCAAGAGAGGAGTTATGTAACATTGTGCAGCGTGGATTTCTGACGAAATTTCTACAAAGCTACTAGGAATGCCAACCTATCTTGACCGGACTTCACTCACTGGTCTGGACCCTCTCTCATGCCGACTGGTCACTTCTGCTGTCCGGTGTCGACTGGCCACTCGCGTCACTCTTCGCCAACTGCCTTCTCCGAGTTCCTTTTTCCAACTCTTACTGGCGTTCCGTTGCCTACTTCCGGTCACGTCGAGATCTCGCGTCCAAACCCTTTGTCTGGTTTCGCGCCAAAACAGACAAAGGGATCGTCTGCTTGGTGGACCACCTATATAGTGTTACAATATATCAAGGTTCTCCACTGACAAGTAATACTAAGTAAATATAAAAAATTATGTTTAAAATTTCAAACTCAAAAATTTCAATACAAATATCCTTAAGCAGCAGTGATCACGACGTCAATCTAGTAATATGACAAAAACTGTACTGCACATATATAAGTCTTGCAGGTTTGGTCCAGGGGTGAATCAGTGATCCAAGAACTAAAAAGACGAATAAACGATGCCATAGGAATTGATGTAAAAACTCTTAGGACTTGTAAGTCTCGTATTCCACATTTCCAATGACCTCTAAGAAAATAAACGTCAAGGCTCGAATATAATTTCTTTTTCTCAGTCGCCTCCATCGAGGACTGTAAAAATCTCGAAGAAGCAAACGAGGCAGTGTCTCGATCGGAGACCAAGAGGACGGCCAAGGAATAGACCAGGGAGTTAGGGGTAGATGTCGAAAAAGGGTCTACAAAATTGCATTTTGTATTTGCAAATAGGTACCCGTATAAAGATGGAGAGGGTAGTTTTTACTTAGCCTAAATTGTCATCTTGCACTACTAGCAGGACGAAAGTTGAATTTTAAAAAGAGGCTGTCCTGGTAATATATATATATATATATATATATATATATAAAGGGTGGTTGAAAAGTAACTCTATTTTTAAATACTTATAAACTATTTCTTGTAAAAGCTATAATAATATATTATAAAAATAATTCATAGAATTTTTGAAATATGGAGTTAATCTTAATCCCCGTATATATGCGCTTGTAGTACAACAGTTATTGTCGAAAGAAATGGACACAGTGACACGATTTCAAAACCTGAACGAAGCTGTTTCAATTTCACATAGTGCTCATACTCTCGGGGAAAGTATGACTCTAATTATTCTCTCTCCACCTAGGCGTAAATAATGGGACAGACTGGGCTTTTTAACTTGCGTATAGTAACTGGTCTAGGAGAACGAAAACGCTGTTAAACTCCTCTTTTAGAATTGACCTTGTGGCGCATCCAGATCGTGAGGAGGGGTTGATACACACACACACACACACACACACACACACATATATATATATATATATATCAGTTTAGGTAACTCTGTCGGTGGTTTTTCTTTTGATTAGACATTGCGGTCCTGGTTGATTATTTTCAAGCAGTACGAATGTTTTTAGTCTTTTCTTTAGTTTATTGAATCTTTTTCCCAGATATTAGTTTGTGTCAATTTTTTTTATTCACAAATTATATCATCTGGGTTTTCTTCACACTGCCAGATTTATAGTAAAGGTACAAAAATAAAATATATATATATAATAATTACAATATATATATATATATATATATATATATATATATTGAAACATACACACATATATATATATAATTTAAAAAAAAATATATAATAACAATATATATATAAAGACATGAATATATATATATAATGAAATATATATATATATATAATGAAATATATAATGATGACTCCATATATATATATAATAATGACTACATATATATATATAATAATGACTCCCAGACCATCGGCAAACACTCTATCCACTAGTGAGTAGAGTGTTCGCCGATGGTCTGGGAGTCCTGGGTTCAATCCCACGACGCGTCATACCAAAGACTTTAAAAATTGGTACTTAACGCCCTCTCCTACACCTCGGTGTAATAGCTATTGAAAAGGTAGCCTTCTGGTCGCCCTCGACTATATATATATATATAATAATGACAATATATATATATATATATATATATATAACTAAAAAAGTATATATATACATATAATAATGACAATACATATATAAAGACATAAATATATATATATATAATAAGTATATATATATATATATATCAAATAATGACTATATATATATGCATATATATATATATATATATAGAATAATGACAATATATATAATGACATATATATATATATATATATAGAGAGAGAGAGAGAGAGACTTGCAACTTTAGTCCAGGTTTGGTTTGGTTTGGTTTGGTTTCTTTGTTTAATGGTATATCAACCTTCATGGGATATTTAATGCCGAAGCTATTCTCCGAGAAGAACAGTAGTGGTACTATTTAATCCATAGCTGAGAGGATAAGGGGTTTCATACCTTTCTCAGGGGTATTTGCCCGAAAGTGAACGTAATAGCGCGACTGGAGTACGAACTCACTTACTACGATTCCGCAGTCCATCGCTTTAACCATTACACCACGAGGACTGCCCCCGAACTTTCGTCCAGTCAAGATGCAAAAATTAAAAAGAATGAACAGGAAGGAATTGACGCAAGATACTTGTTGTTCGTGTATTCCACCTTTCCAATAAGAAAATCGGCATGAACGGTTCATGTTTAAGAACAACTGATGGCTGTTCTTGTTGATTTGCTTTTCTTTTGTAACCTGCACCACTTAGAAATTTCCCTTCCAACATAGCAACTATTCGAAATCCTCACATTTTCAAATTGGATTGCATTACCCATAGGTAGAGACAGAATAGTCTGATTCATACCGTTCTAAAGAATATGAGCGCTTTGTAAAATTCAAACGGCAAATCCTATATATTTAATATATATGTATAAAAAGGATTTGGCATTAAATAACCTACAATGTTGATATGCCATAAAACCCAACCAAACCAAATCCTATATATTTAATATATATGTATAAAGAGGATTTGGCATTAAATAACCTACAATGGCTGATATGCCATAAAACCCAACCAAACCAAATCATATATATTTAATATATATGTATAAAGAAGATTTGGCACCCGTATAGATGACTTGCTGTAGTGTCCTGACGGAAGCATTTGATCCAAGCCGTTGGCCCATGAGACACTTCCGTCCATCGTCAGATGAAGTGCCTCCTTGACCCGCCTTTACATTTATCTGTATTGCTTCATACCCACCATGCTGCATCCCATGGTTTACACGCTTGTGCAGCACTTATAACACCCTCACCTCTCTCAGATGCTTATATCCAGTGACAAGTTGAAGGAAGATGACTGAATTCTTGCGGAGGTCGCAAGTTTTATTGTCGAAGAATTTGACCAATCTTGTACGACCGGGTGGCCATCATTTTATTGTTTATTTATTATATATACATCTCTGGAACTACAAGAGCTAAGGGGAATGGCACCACTTGAGTAGACCATCCGAAATTTTGGGGGTTTTAATCGTATGTGTCTTCCTTCTCAAAAAATGTTCTTTAATTTGTATGTTTTAACTTAGAACGACTTACTAAGAACTATGGCTGATAGGAACGGGTGGAGAGAGAGAGAGTCAGGGGAAACCGAGATGTTGTTAACACTTTGATGATGATGATGATGATGATGGTGGTGGTAATGGTGGAGTTTATTACCTTTGAGTTTAAAGGTTCTTCAACATAAGGAGAGAGATACACATTCTTTCTATTCTGGCTTTTTCATATGCCCGCCCCCACGCCCCTGCATCTCGTGCGACACCTGTCCAAGGCCTCCGCGAGCAAACGAAAGTCAACTCTTCTCGTTCGGTGTCCAGTTCTCAACTCAACTGACTGACTTTTTCAAAATTCCCAAATCCGCCGCGCACTTCCGGTGCGTGACGTCATTACCACTTGCTGGCCCCGTTTTCCATCTGGACTATTGTGACATCTCTGAATGACACGTCCGCTCCCCGCGCACGCACGTGAATACCTGTGTTAATGTTGCACCTAAGTAAGCCATGCACTGAGCCGAAAGGTTCTCAGCCTAACTAAACCCCAAAGGCATAAAACGAAATCCCTCGGCCATTATATTACACCAACAGGTCAAAAATGTCTCACTCTCGTGAGCAGGAAAGAAAGAAAGAAAGAAAGAAAGAAAGAAAGAAAGAAAGAAAGGTTGAAAAAATGTAATGAATGTCTGGAAACCTCATTAAAAAAAGAAAGAAATGTTGGACAGACGCCATTTGTATTTCAATTTTTCAAGATTTTTTTTCAGTTTTCCAAATTTTCTTTAATCCATGTAAAAAACATTTAAATTCGTTTGTTAACGAACAATGATTTCATAATTAAGACATTCATTATTTAGAAGGTTCACCTTAAAAACAATTTCACATATTTTTTATTTCATATTTATCAAACAAACATCCATATTATTATTTTTCTCTTTGGGGAGTTTTCCACACCACCGTTAACTGATGGTTCCTCACTGAAGTTTAAGTGACAGTAAGTTTTCTCAAGTCTCCAGGACTCTTCTTAGTATTCTAGCTGATCTAAATAATGCTGTTGTCTGGGGGGTCTCAACTTGTCCTTTTATTTCTAAGTTTTCTAGTCCCTTGATCAATCCCTCGGGGATTATTCCAAGTGCACCAATTACAAACGGTATCACTGTCATCTTCATGTTCCATACTCTTTGTAGTTCTCTTGCAAGGTCTTGATATTAATCTCTCTTTTCGCTTTCTTTTAATTTTACTCTTTAGTCGGCTAGGACGGCAAAGTCCACTATTCCGCATGTCCTCTTTTTTTGTAACTATCACTAGGTCTGGTCGTCTGGCCGTGGTTAGGTGATCTGTTTGTATCTCAAATTCCCAGAGAAGTTTGTATGTATCATTCTCCAGGAAGGATTCCGGGTTGTGTATATACCATTTATTCATATGGTCAAATTTAAACTTTTTGCACAATTCTCAGTGGATCACCTTACCCACCCAGTCATGTCCAGTCTAATACTCTTTTTGTCCCAATTTGCTGCATTTGCTTATTATATGATTGATCGTTTCGTTTATTACTATATAACCTACACTTGCTATTTTGTTGCGTCTTATCTATTTTGACTTTAACTGTGTTTGTCCTTATGGCGTTGTTTTGTGTTGCTATTAGAAGAGATTTAGTTTCCCTTTTTTAGCCAAGTCTCCTTGTGAGATATCTAGTTCGTTTGTCGCTTGAAATATCCATATCATTGCTTTTCTTCCCATTCTTGTTTTCTAGTTATTGTTATTCTGTTGATACTCGTGTTGTTTGTGTTGTTTCTGGTCGCTGTAATAAGTCTTTTTTGGCTCTTTTTTTTTATATAGTCTTGGGTTCGTTGTATAGATATATCGACGCTATCTTCAATGCTGACGAGTCCTCTTCCTCCTTTTTTTTTTTTTTTTTTTTTTTTGACACATAAAATCTATTTATGTCATCTCCAGAACGTAATGCACATTATTATTATTATTATTATTATTATTGTAGTATAGTACCCATCACAAATAATGGGATTATTTACCTAAAAGTCGGTTTTTCTTTCTATAATCAAAGTGTAGTATCTGTGCCTGTTTAAAATCCTATGATTATATCCAAAATGTTTAGATATAGAATGTGCAATAAGAAGACATTTATAATTCCGAAGAATAATAAACTAAAATTTTCTTCGAGAAAAAATACAAGGCAAAAATATTCTTTGCGTATGAATACATAGATTATTTTTCTTAATTTTGATTTTATCTATTAATTGCAATAAATTCAATTAGGTTTTCACATCACAGATACTACACACTGATACCAAATTGAACAACCTCCTGGGAGAAATAAAATGCAGCAAATGCTCAACTTAAGATGAAGGCCCACACTCATATGTGAGGGCAATGACAAAAACTACGAAAGTATCCGAATATTCTGTGATCTTTCTTTGCATACAGAAGGGATGTGCGGTTCTGAGGGTCGGAATTCCCAGGGCTAAATTAGGAAAAAAACATTTTCGGAAACTTTTCTTGTGTTATAACAGGCTTATTGAACTGTATGCAATATAACTAGTAGTTCCAGCGCTTCAACTCAAAATGATTCCAAATCCAAATGCCTTTTTGCATCAACGGTCAACGATCAAATTGAGGTTTTGTTGTATATTGACCTTCGACCCGGCCAAACATGCCATTCCAAAGTGATGCCCCGGAAGGAAGTGACACATTCCGATGGCAGTTATGAGAAGAAATCGCGTAGGCGGGTTTGGCTGGAAAAATGGGACAAGGTAAAATCCCATGGTACACTCATAGACTGATGCACCGGAAGAGAGTGACCTGTGAGCTGCATGACAGTTATTTCCGCTTGATGACGATCAAACATGCCATTCCAAAGATAGAGTGGGCGATTGAACTATTATATAACTCGGTGAGACAGGAAGTCAGTGAGTTGGAGATCAGATGAGTTGGAGAGAGATGTGGTAGGGAAAGCCACCACCCAGCAGAAGGGACCCTCGGGACCTCCGATTGAGTTTGGAGATCAGACCAGTTGGTGAGAAAATGCTGGAATGAGAACATGTCCCAGAGAGGCTGGGCTCCCAGGCCCCCGGTTGAGCAGCCTAGGGGAACGAGAACGACACACGGCGATGTCCGGAAGGGCTGGGGAGGTCAATATGTTGCAGTCTTTGTTCGGTCTCCAACTCCCTCTCACACGCAACCTTTCAAATCAAGTGAGAGGTATATTTTTTTAAGAAGTCTTCGCTCGTCTTTATTATTGCGTCAATATGTATTATGCATGCATATGTGTTTGTATGGTTGGTGGTGACTATACAACAGTTTGTGATCTGTAGACATCATCGCCTGATTGGCACACCCCGAGAAAGATATACACAAAACTAGCAAAAAAAATCATTTTAAAAAATAGCAACGAATATCAATTTTTTTTTATTTTCCATCATTAAATAAAAAAAAATTATGAATGGCTTGGAAATCCTTTCAAATGTAATTCATCTTATATTTAATTATCTTGGATATGACTCTACCTCTAAAGGTGTGGCTGTGGTTTTGAAGCTCTGTAGAGTGTGGAGTATCCCCTCACTATCATTACATCCACTTGAACTCTGAATGGGCCCCATCTAAGAGTCAAATAGCTCTCTTTGAAAATCATTAGTTTTAGAAAGGAATACTTAATTCCATATAACTGTTGTGGCACAATGTGGGGCATTCGTTTTTGTGGGTGTGAGTGTGGATAAGTGCCAGTCAGAGGATTCCTTTGTCTGTTTTGGCGTGAAACCCGCTCAAAGGGCTTGCGCGCGAGATTTTCTACGAGACCGGAAGAAGACGCGGAAAGGCAAGGTCCCAGAGCAGTCAAAAGTCGGAGAGGGGCAGTTGCTGAGCGAGGAGTTGGGACCTGTGGAGCCAGAGGCTGGGTCGATGAGTGCAAGAGGATGAGTCAGCATTCCTGGTGGCTGTGTGGGGATTTTGTTCGAGTACACGATTATGACACACACAGAAGCACAGAATGCTAAAAAAAAAGTGCCAAAAACTTCTCCCTTCTTGCGCTTGGAGCTAACCCAGGTTTGTGCTTGTTTGTTCTTCTTTCTTCCACTCTCGGTTATATATGTTGAGTCTGTTGTGAGTTTGTAAAGCATGTGAAATGTCCCTGGCTGGAGATGAGAGAAACTACTAGACGATCAGATGGCCATGAACTGGTTTAGGAGGTTGAGATAGAGGAGGTCGGCCAGTGGGCATATTATCACGCTGTGAAAATTATTTGCATTAAGAATTTTTACTTGAAGTTAAAATTGTTTACTAAGAATTATTATTATTAGTTACGAAAGACCATATAATCACTATCATCATCATGTCGTGACTCTAGCACGGATTTCCTTGACCTTTTCTTGTCACTCGTCTCTATCGTCCATCGCTTCCGGTAGATCTTTCAGGCTACATTCTGTATCAGTACAGAGCTGTTGTAGATAGATTCTAGCTGGTCACCCTTCCCTTGCACGTCCGTATGAAGGGGTCCACAGGAATAAATCGCTTATGAGTTCGTCCTTCTCCAGCAGTGTCGCGCATGTCTGGTTCGTCTAATTTGGATGGTTTTCGTGATGGGTGGTAGGTGGCCGTACAGCTGCTGTTTTGTGGGATGTTGCCTCCCAAACTTGTTCAATACAACTTGTAGCATTCTTGCGTAATTGCTGTCAAGTTTTTTCTCCCTACGCTCAGTCAGTTTCCACGTGGTACATCTATATAGCAGTATTAACACGACCGCTGCTTGGAAAAAACTGCGTTTTATTTTATCGGTCAGGTGTGACTTCCATATGACTGAGAGTCTATCGTGAGCTGTCCATGCCTTTCCTAGTTGCGTATTGATGTCATTTTCGGTTGATGAGACGCTGCTTCTGAGGTAGGTAAATTTGTCCACCAGTTTCAGAGAACCATCATTTAGTGTAGAAATGTCTCCTCTTTGATTAAAACACATGTATTCTGTTTTGTCTGCGTTCACTTCGAGGCTTATGTCACCAGTTGCCCGTTCCAGACTATGTAGCAGGGATTCTGCCTGGGCGTGTGTATTTGCCAGAAGCGCTATGTCATCGGCGTAGTCCGCGTCCATAAGAATTTGTGCGGGGTATCTTCTGCTTCTTTCCTTTGTGGGCGTAAAGCCGTTTTCTTTCATTAAATCTAAAGACTTTCGAAGCACGTAGTCTACACAGCTAATAAACAGGTATGGGGCTAATTTATTCCCTTACAATTCGCCTGCAACAATGTCAATGTAGTTTGTATCTCCATCCGGTGAGCAAACTTTTAATTTTGTGTTTTTATATAGCATCATTATGTCTGCGACGGTTTCTTTGGGGAGACCGTAAGCCAGAAGTATTTGCTCCTTCTTCTCTCTGTGTCTGGAGTCAAAGGCCTTGAGGAAGTCTACAAATAATAGTGTTGCTTCGAGGTTTTTTGCACAAACACCGAAAATTTAACAGATAGTCAAATTTTGTGATGTCGTTGATCGATTTCTCCGAAAGCCATTTTGGTTCTTCTTAAGTATTTTCTCAATTTTAGATTCTATGTGGTTGAGTAACAAAGCATAGTAGATTTTGGCCACTATGGAAGTAAGAGTTATACCTCGGTAGTTTTTGGTTATTCCGAGATCAACCTTCTTAGGGAAAGGGAGGATACAGCTCTTTGTCCATCTGTCTATTGCTTGTTTTTTTTTGCGGGGGGGGTGATAGTTCACCTGAAAAATAGACATCATATTAATATATTTGTCTTTTCATTTAAATCACTGATAATATTCAGCAAAGATTTTCCTTTCACACACAAAATAAAATCTAAAGCATGTATTTGAAAACAGTTTAGTAAAAGACAAAAGCCAGCTAACCTGGTAATTGTTCATTTCAAAATAGCGGCTGAAAGTTTTTTTTAACTGTATGCAAACAAATGATTATCATTAAAAAATAGTTGATTGAAGCGATATAATTTGTGTGAATTATTGATATTACATAAGAATACTTGATACTATAAAACTTGTAATAATAATTCATATAAGATAGGAATACTTAATATATATCTGTTTGCAAAAAACTTAAGTATCAACTAAAAATGTAAATATAAACGTACAATGTAGGTAATTCCCAAACATGAAATAACCCCAGGCGGATTGACAAGTCATTAAAATCAATCAATTATTCAAGCACAAGGCTAGAACTATCGAGCATCCATTGAACACATAACAATTGTCTGTTAGGTCAGCTAGTTAACCATTAAATCATGCGAGTTGCCTTGAATAGATTTTTTGGGGGGGTAGCGGGTGCTTTTGGTTTGTTTGGTTTTTGGGTTTTGTTAGGTGGGAGTTGTCTTACCTCTTTGTAAGGGATACTGTCAGCATATTTGAAGATCTGCCGATAGGCCACACCAAACTACAAATGACATCTTTATATCCTTCTGAAGAATTCCTATGTGAAGTAACACACGTGATATACGCTGACAGTGTTCTCGCATAGGAAAGGAATCATTACAATTGTTATTGATAAGTAACTTTTCCAAACAACAATTGGTGTTCACCTTGTTTCAGAATAAAATTTTAGAAGGATGGAAAAGAAAAAAGTACCCGCTGCTTTTATTTTCTCTACTTTTCTATTTTTATTTAAGAATTTTATTTAGTTAATTTTTCCAGAAATTTATCATTTCGAACCCCAAAACCAACTAAATGACTTGTTATATGGATTGATTATTAGATTGGTCGGGTTTTATGGCATATCAATCCTTGTGGGTTATCTAATGCCACATCTGGTTTATATATGATTTGTAAACTTTTGTAGGTAATATTTCTAAACGAGTCAGAGATAATGTTTGCATACAGTTAAATCGTTTCAAGTATAGTAAATGATTGAAAAGTTCATAAATGGGACACTAACAGGTACTCCCACTTCGGGTTAAAGTGGACCTGGAAGTAATGGCAATGAAAGCATACTGTAACATAGCCATACATGAATACGTGAAATAGACATATTCATACAGGTAGGCAAAACGTTCATAATGTCCATAAGGCACATATATAGATAACGTAGGAATCCCGAAACACGAAAAACACTTGACGACTTCTTAGTTCAGGTACGAAACTTTTTATTACCTTTGAGTTAAAAGGTTTTTCGACATAAGGAGAGAGATACACCTGACTTTTCCATTTGACCCAAACCAAGCGAAAGTCAATCTTCTTCCGAGGCAAAACTCAACTAACAGACTTTTCTCAAATCTCAGCCCACGCTTCCGGTGCGTGACGTCACTCACATCCCTGGTGACACCCACTATCTGGATTTTTATTGTGACATCTCTGAATGACACGTCCGCCCCGCGTGCGCGTGAACACATGCGCCCATGTTTGCACCTAACTAACCCATGCACTGAGCCGAAAGGTTCTCAGTCTAACTAAACCCAAAGGCAAGATATATAAAACGAAATCCCTCGGCCATTATATTACAGAACTATTAAACCATTGATTATACTTGAAACCATTTAAATGTGTGCTAAAAAATGACCTCTGGCTTGTTTAATAAAATGTTTTCAACAAACTATTTACTTGAAAATAATGTATAACAGGTCCTCCCACTTCGGGTTTGAGTGGACCTGGAAGTAATGGCAATGAAAGCATATTCCATATTACCAAAAATTCAAATATTGGAACTTCACAATCATATACAGTTTAGTATCATACCAAGAACACAAGATGTTAGGAGTGTTTTATCCCTTTGCAGAGATGCAATCGACGTATTCATAAAGAACGTGTCATTTTCTTCTAAATGGCTAGCCTCTGAAATTAGTTGACTAGTTTTGTCATATAATTACGGAATGATTTTTTTTATATTAATCATTTTTCGTTAATTATATTTTATCATTCAGTTTGGTTGGGCTTTGAACTATTCGGCTCTTACTTCAGGTGCACAGACATTGAGTACAGTTTACGCTCGCGCGCAGAGGATATGGCAATCACAATTGTCATATTAAACACCAGATAGGAAATGAGACTGGAGTGTGAATGACGTCATACTCGGAAGCGATGGACTGAGAATTTGGGTATTTTGAAAAAACACGTCAGTTGGGTCTCGGCTGTGGGCCAGTCGAGTTGGTAGTTTACTGGACACCAGTCTAGTTGGTTGTCGAATGGGGACTGGTCGAGTTGGTAGTCGACTCGGGCCATGTAGATGGACAGTAGAAGTTGAGTTCCGACCATGGTGTTGAGAAGTTTGGGTTTCGACCGTTGAGGCATACGGTTAAGTTTTTCGGGTCCCAACCGGCGAAGATGAAAGGAGATCTGAAGCTCCACGAGATGTGCCGAACGTTGGGGGTGTTGTTAGCATAGTATGATACGAAAGACTTTTAAGAATTGTGTCTCTCTCTCCTCGTGTCGAAGAACCAAACTCAGAAGTGAAGAAATTAATAAACGTTCGTACCTGAACAACAGAGTGTCCGCCTGTTTTCGTATCAGTACATTACCCAAGTTATGCAACAGTTTGTGCACAACGGTAGCAGTATCTCACCTACTGAAAGTTATGTTAACATTTGCGTTGGTAAATCATGGACAGCAATTGACAGGTTATTATTTCGAAATTTGATCTCTGGTATAAAATGAAATGGAATCTTTTTTTAATCTCTAGCTGTGTCAGTACTACTGAATAGTAGCACCACTTGGACTATAACAAAATGCATAGATAAAAAGCTAGATGGGAACTACACAAGGATACTGCATGCTGTTTTGAACAAATCCTGGAAACAGAATCCTCCTAAACAGCAGATGTATGGCCACTTACATCTCAAAAACTATCCAAGTAAAACAACCAAGACATGTTGGGCACTGCTAGAGAAGTAAAGACGAACTGATAAGTGACATTCTATAATGGACCTTTTTACATGAACACACCAGCAAAAACTTACACCCATTAGCTCGGTAGGGACACTGGTTGCCGTCTTAACGATTGCTGAGAGAGAGAGAGTTTGTATGTGTGTGCGTCAAGAGAATCTGTGCAGTTGGCACACCTTGATGTTGATAACAATATAGATACAATGTCAGAACGATCTCTGACTTGCTGACACGCAAATACAACAGTTATGCTTTCCTTGGTTTTATTTACAAATATCAAATTTGAAATAGCAGAGATGCAGTGGGCGTATTCTACGGCCACAGCCAACTGAGCGAAGGGGACACCATCCCTCTCGGCTGAAATGCAATCAGCGTATTCTACAGCTACAATCGACTGAGCCAAAGGGCACCACCCGCTTCTTCAGAGATGCAGAAGGCGTATTCTACAGCTGCAGCCGAGTGGGCTGTATGTGAATTGAAATAACGAGGATCATAAAATAGTTCCCTTCGAAGTAATCTCCTCCGGCTGCAATGCACTTGATGTACCGTTGTGGAGTTGTCCTAATGGAAATGCCACTGACCCGATTTGAAGAGTGCTGGCCTCTTCCCAAGGAATCTCTTCCTGAACTCCCTTAAAACCTCAACATAGTGACCCTAACCCTAACCTTTTCACCAATCAACTCTGGTGTATTGACTTCCTTACTCCTCCAACACCTCTCATTATCCCTCACAGACTCCCTGCCTTCTTTGAATCTCTTATGCCACTCAAAAACTGATGGTTGATTCATGCAAGATGCTCCAAAAGCAGTTTGATGTACTCCATATGTTTCTGTGGCATTTTTCCAAGTTCAAAACAGAATTGTATTGCATATCGTTCTTCTAAAGTGTCCCCACGTCCAGATTGCATTTTTGTAATTCACCAGCTGTGACAATCAGGATTTAGCTGGGTGTATTCCAATTCCTCCTGTAGTTGTTCATTTAAACGTGAAATCATAAAGTTTGGTCAGTCATCTCATAAGATGTATAGCAATAACATACTGAATTTTCAAGAGTCTATGACAATCTTAAATGCCTGTACAAAAAAGTATGGAAACTTATTGAATACACCACGTACGATTCCGCAATCAAGCCCTTTAACCATTACTCCCCTCACCGTATGTTTTATAGTACATTTTCACTCTTTTGAAACTTTAAATTTGAATACACTTAATACATTTTGCGCTGTATATGTTTTGTCTCTGCCTCCCATCAGACAGGACTTAACACAAGTTCATGACACAAGGTCGTTTTATAGTGGGGTGGGGGTTCAGGGAGGGAGAGGTAGGAGACGAGCCTAGGCTCGAGTCCTGCTTGACTTATTCTGGTCATCGGCTCACAGAGCAATGTGTGCCAAATGACCCTGCTGAGCTTGGACTCACTCGAGATATTACGTGAATCCTGTTCATAGCTTAAACTAGACCAGAATAGTGCTATCAATGCAGCTAGCCTACCCGAAGGTGACCAAGCCGAAGCAAGGGGCCATACAGCCTCGAATCTGAATTTGATTTTGGGTCCCTCATCCGGTACAAATGCCAGACGGCCCAGCTAAAAAGCCGGGTAAGTATATAAATTATTTTGTGGACAAATCAGTAATTAGGAAATGTATTTCTTTTCGCGATACCAATTTTCCTGGCAGATGACACAACGAAAAAATAAACTGCTTTGATAACAGGAATACATTAAACAATCATAAGTTTGTGGTCAAAAAGCTTTGAAAGTCAGTGTCAGATATTCTCAAGTTAACTGAAGGCATTTACTTGACTCAGCCATGTAACAGGTTTAAACAAAGCAAAGGACAACAAGTGCGTCGGATCACTGCGTAAAGAGAGCTATGCGGTATAACCTATTGATAATCTCAAAGTCTCTAGGTGTAGAATAAACAGAGAGCAAACGTCCTCGAAAAGCACCTGCAAAATTGTAAAGTAGGAAATTGGGTGTAATTCGTTGGGGGACAGATCACGTGATTGGTGGCGTGTCATGAGATCGAGTCTGTAGAGACAAGCGGAAGCCAATCTCTAAACTCTCCTAAGAACAGTAATAGACAGTTTGTTAATAAAAGAATAAAGAACAATGAGCGACCAAGTAACTATGAGTTCAAATTGTGAATAAGGCAACGGAAAGCCATTCTTTCAAATACAATTATAGTTATGACCATTTTATAGGAAATTGTGAAGAGTCATGATCTGAGCTCTGAAGGCACAAGACACACTCTATTGCATTCGCCAGCTTTTTCCGTGTTTTGAGGTATTTAATAGCTTTGGCTGAAAGATTACGCAACATTCATAGTAAAAAATTCATCATCATCATCATCATCATCAAGAGCTGATAGCATAGATTCCTTTGACTCTCCCTCGCCATCCGTCACTATCAGCCATTGTGTCACATAATGAATAGGTTATAAAGTAAGTGTAGAATTCAAAATATATGAATTCAAAAGTTAACGGGTAATTCGTTAAAAGAAGAATCATGGAAAATAACCAGTGATATGACAGATAAGACTTGACCCCTGACTGACCTTTTTAGCAGTTCTCTGATTGGTTGGTTCAATCGTAAGAACGGGTCAGTTTGAAAGAGTTCATTTGAGTAGTCTAGGCACCGTAACGAACGGACGCCTTTACTACTACGCCACGAGGACTATTTCTCCATCCGTACGGTTGACGTGGGAATTTGGGTGAATAAAGACGTCAAAAATCAAACAAAGTCTTTGAGCCGATTTATAAGTACAGAAGTTGACACGAAGACCAAGATAAACCCAAGGCCACCCGAAGTTCTGGAGATCTGATCAGATAGATAAGCATAAGAAAAAGAATACGTTACTTATAACAATTGCTCTAAAAGGCATCCAGTGTCCGCACAGAGCTTATGAAAGTAAGTTTTTGCTGGTCAGCCAACACTTGTGAGACTATATGTCCGAGTTCATAGAACAATGTCTTGTTCATCTTACTTAGGTGGTTTGTGTTGTATAGCCATGAACAACTATACATACACATATACAGATGCATGCAGAATCATAACGACGATACAATAATAAAGACGAGCGACACAGTTCTTTAGAAAAATACACCTCTCACTTTATTTGAAAGGGTTGTGTGTGAGAGGGAGTTGGAGGCTGAACAGAACTGCAACATATTGACCCCATTGGCCATAACAGCGTTTCTTTCCCGTTCTCCTGGGCTGCTCAACCGGAGTCCTGGGGGCCCAGCCTCTCTGGGACATGTTCCTCATTCCAGCATCTTCTCTCCGACTGCAACTGCTCAATCGGGAGCCAAAGGGTCCCCTCTGCTGGGTGCTGATTTTCTGTACTGCATCTTTCTTCAACTGACTTGAAGTTCCTATCGCCGGGGTGATATAAGAATTTGACGTCCACTCTTCTTCCTGCGAGCGTCACAATTTCGCACTCAATTCAACTCCTCGACATTCAAGGTTATATCCTGATATTCCTCGACCGGATGCACCTGTTATTTACACAGGTGCATTTCTTATTTTGACAGCTTGACCGGGTTGGAGGTCAATATGCAACAGTTTGTAAGTGGCAGTAAAACTGCTGTTTTGTGGGGTGCTGCTTCCAGGGTTTTTAGAATAGTAGTACCTGTTAGAGTCCCATCTACGGATCAAATAGAACTTTTAGTTGTGATTATTAGAATTCATTATTTAAAACCTTACAGCTGAGTGCAAGTTGTTCAAATTAGATAGGAACACTTGATAAATAGAATTACTAACGTTGAATAGCAATGCTTGTAATTATTCAACTCTATGTAAACAAATGATTGATATAAATGGAATTATTACTGTGTAATAGCAATACTTGAAGCCATTAAACTGTGTGCAAACAATTGATTAATATTAAATAGACTTCATATTTATCAACCCTCAACTCGGGCAGGATATGACACAAGGTCAATTTTTAAGCGGAGTTTAACAGGTTTCAATTCAGAGTTTTCCTAGTTTCCTCACCAAGGCTGAAGAAATTAGTGTGCCCTACTATTTACCCACAGATGGAGGGAGAGTAATTAGATTCATACCTTTCCCAAGGGCATTAGTGCTATGTGAAATGCAATCAGTCTCGTCCAGGATTTGAACTCGTGTCAACGTGTCCATTTCCTACGACGATAACCATTACACCACGGGCACCATTAATATTAAATAGACTTGTTACTGTGAGAGAACCGGCCCACTGGCATAGTGGGTAGAGTGTTCGCCAATAGTCCGAGAGACCGGGGTTCAATTCGAGGTTGAGTCATACCAAACTTAAAAATGGTACTTGATATCTCCTTGCTAAACGCTCAGTACTATAAGGTGCGTATCAAGGTTAAAGTGGAGCAATTCAGAGAAAAGAGTAGCACCCCCCCCAACACCTCGGTTTTGTAGCTATTGAGAAGAGAACCTTCAGGTCACAGTATTTGTCGCTGCCTCCCACCAGACACGACTTGACACAAGGTCAAAAGCCCGAAGGCCAATTAAAGTGGGGATAAAGGGGAGGGGAAGGTCGGGAAGGAGCCGAGACTCGAACCCTGCTTGTCAGTGTTGCTCATCGGCTCACTTAGTGCAATGTGAGCCTGATGAGGCAAGCAGTTTCACGAACCCAAATGTGGGTCCGGGCACGTATGCCAGTAAACGGCTTAAACTAGACGCTTGGTCTAGTGCCGTACAAGGGGGACAAAGGAGACAAAAATGCAGCTCGCCCACCCGAAGGTAGCCTAGTCGAAACTAGGTGCCTAATTAAAGGCCCCAAGTCTGCCATTGTTCCTTTTCCAGGGCCACGCTCCGGACCGAAGTCCAGAACAGGCCCCGGGGCACTCGCCGGGGGCGTGCCCGAGAACCTTCAGGTCACCCTCGACTACAGTCGCCAACTTTACTGTTTCTGTGAGAGAGCAATACTTAATGACATTTATTTGCGTTCGAACATTTGATTATCATTCAATTGACTTATTAACGTTAAATAGCAACACTTGGGACAATTTAGAATTTTTGTGTTTGCAATACTGAAGGTTCTGTGCAAACAAATGCGCACTGGCTCGTTTTAAAATAATGTTACAAGCTATTTGATTACAAATTATATATATATATATATATATATTAAATTCCGGGTACAGGAAAATTTATGCAAAATAATTAGCAAAGGCACCATTGGCATTGACAGTAGGGGAACACAAATAATTTTTTTTCACCTCTAATCTGGCAATTCAAATTATATATTGTATACTCCCGTTTTTATGCCATTTTCCGGTATATAAAAAACGTGAAAAGTGTCGGACGAAAAGGCCTTCGTTTGTTTTATTATTTTATTTGAGTTCCCCTACTGTCAATGCCACTGGTAGCTTTGCTAATTATTTTGTATATATATATATATATATATGAGTGTGTGTGTGTGTGTGTGTGTGCTGAAATGAAAAAAAAAACACAAAGTCTTCAAAAGATGATTTTATTTGTAGAAATATTTGCCAACGTTAAACGTTTTGGTTTTAAAACCTTCATCGGGACGTGTAAGTCGTTCAATGAAAGGAAAATTCTCGCAACATTGATTACCCTTCAGTTCTTGCAAATACATCTACTCAAACCGAATCTGTTGTGAGGACAGGAGCAAAAATCAAGAGGCTCGAGTAAAAGCACGAATCAAATACGAATTTGGCCCAATCGGTTGGGGCTGTAGAATACACCGACTACATCTTCTCTGCAGAGGGGTTTGACCCCCCCCCTCCAACGAGTGTCCTGAATATGACACTAAACAATCTGATGGTGAAGTTCCAGTAATGCTGGAGGTTTTGGAAATGCGGAGTACCCCTTTGCCATCACTCCCAGATCCACTCTGCTCCGGAGTGGTAGCACCTGATAGGGTCCTCTCTATGGATCAAATAGAACTAAACTGAATTGTTTAAAGTAGAACTGTTTATATGTATAAAATAGATTTGGCATTAAATAACCTAGAATGGTTGATATGACTAAACCAAACCAAACCAAACCAAACTAAACCAAATTAAATACGAATTAAACTATTTATTATATATATATATATATATATATATCATGTCGTGCTGGTAGCACGGATATCCCTGACCCTCTCTCGCCACTTTTCCCTATCGTTCATTGCCTCAGGCAGGTCTTCTGGACAACATCCTGTATCCTCACATAGTTGCTGAATATATGTTCGTGCTGGTCGTCCTGCTTTTGCACGGCCATGTGTGGGGGTCCACAAGAGTACATCACTTATGAGTTCGTCCCCGCCTCTCCAGCAGTATCCTGCATGTCTGGTTACATATATATATATATATATATATATATATATATGCACTCCAGTAAACAGTTCAAGGGGAAAAGCGTGAATCAAATACGAATTAAAAGTGATAACAACCCGGAGCGCAGTTATTTTTGTTTTTTGTAGTTGCTTTTTTTTGCAATATATATATATATATATATATATATATATATATGTGTGTGTGTGTGTGTGTGTGTGTGTGTGTGTGTGTTCTATCTACTGGTGTTAATGCACTCTCTGTATCTGTTGTCTCTGTGGAAATTATAAAGAAGTTTTAATTGTTCAGTGGTAATTATGCTTTGCCCATGAAACCTTACTCGTCATAATCTAACGAAGGCTTTGTTGATTGCACGGTTGTTGCTTTTTTTGTTTTGTTTATTTTTGGGATTTATGTGAGGTTTGTAGCATCTTACACACACACACACATTGTGTGTATATATATATATATATATATATATAAGATGCTGCAAAAGATAAACAATTGTGTTACCAATAACGCCTTCATTAGATGATGACAGATATGCTGATTTCAGGACCAAAGAATCATTACCTCTTAACAATTAAAAATTCTTTATAATTTCCACAGAGATGACAACAGATACAGAAACTGCATCAACACCGTGAGATAGGGCAAATTTTCAGCAATAAAAGACAATCAGGTTTGGTATAAAACACTAACCGTTGAATTATAAATATCTTTTTTTAACAAAAGTTGTTCTACACAATTGCCCAGTCTTGAATTTTGGTAAAATGTCAGAGATTCCTTTCACAAAGAAAGTTAAAAGTTGAAATACACAGCTTACTTCTGAACTTCCTATTTCACATGATACCGCACCTCATTCTCAGTATACTTATCAAGAAGAAAAACGACAAGACAATTGTTTTCCTGTCATCGAAGACGATATTTTTTCCTGAAATAAAACTCGAAAATCTGCCCTGCATCTTTCTAGCCTAAGGATACTATTTTTATTTCAATCATTTTCAAGGACTGAACCGATGTAAATTCCACAGTCTAATTATTATATACAAATAATTCACAATATTCAGTTATATATATATATATATATATATATATATATATATATATATATATATATAAATTCTTACACACGGCAAAAACTACTGGTTTACAAACAAAACCTTCATATAATAACAGGCATAGTTTCGGGTCCAAAACATAATTACCACAATCCATAAGTACCCTAGTTTCATCTTACGGTACCAACTGACATTTTGATCGTAAGAATTACCCAACTCCTTCACCAGCGGAAGGAAGTCTACTCAAGAGCATTTTAAGTGGAGTAAAGCTGGTTAGAATTCAGAGTTTTCCTTCTCCTATATTAGTTCGCTAACCAACGTTAAAGTACTCTGTCTGCAGCCTTATCTTGCATTCAGTCTTCGAGCAAATGTAAATAATTCCACCAACGAAGCGTAAATTCAATTAAGTTGGTTCCGTTTTCTTTGTTTAAAGGCATATCAACTTTCATGGGTTATTCAATGCCAAAGCCATCCTTGTAAAATAACAGTTGTGTTGTAATACAATAGCCGAGGGATTTCGTTTTATCTTGCCTTTGGGTTTGGTTAGGCTGAGAGCCTTTCGGCTCAGTGCGTGGGTTAGTTAGGTGCAAACTTGAGTGCAGGTGTTGACGCGCGTGCGGGGAGGATGTGTCGTTCACAGATGTCAAAATAAAAATCCCAGAAAAAAAAATTTGACCAAAGGATGTGAATGACGTCATGCACCGGAAGCGCGCGCGGAGGATTTTGGGGATTTTGAAGAAAAGTCAGTGTGTTGAGTTCTGCCTCGGAGGAAGAAGGTTGACTTTCGCTCGCTCGCCAAGGCCTTGTGGCAGGTGTCGCACGTGGTTTGATGGAGATGGACAAGTCAGTATAGAAAGATGGTGTATCTCTCCTTATTTCGAAAAACCTTTTAACTCACAGGTAATAAAAAGTTTCGTACCTGAACTAAGAAGTCGTAAGCGTTTTTCGTGTTTCGGGATTCCTATGTTCTATGTATATATGTTATGAACATTCGATGTACGTTTCACACATATCCGTATCATGGGTATGGTACAATCACAACAATTCCTTGTATTAAATCAGTTCTCTGCATCGCAGCAGTTCTGTGTACCAAACCAGTTTTCTGTAAAGCAACATTTTATCGTATTGAACCAGTCCCCTTAATCACAACACTTAATTGTTTGGAACCAGTTTCTTATCGCAACAGTTCCTTGTATTAGACTAGTACCCTTCATCGCAACAGTTCTTTGTATTAAACTAGTACCTTGTTTTACAACAGTTCTTTGTATTACACCAGTATGTACGCTAACAAAACGGCTGGAGAAGAAGCTAGACGGCAATTACACAAGAATGCTACGTGCAATCTTAAACAAGTCCTAGCGGCAACACCCCACAAGACACCAACTGTACGGCCACCTGCCCCCTATCACAAAAACTATTCAAGTTAGACGAGCCAGACATGCAGGACACTGCTTGAGAAGCAGGGACGAACTCATAAGAGATGTACTCAATGACCCCCACACATGGCCGTGCAAAAGAAGGACGACCAGCACGAACATACATTCAGCAGCTATGTGATGATACGGGATGTTGTCCTGAAGATCTACCTAGGGCGATGAACGATAGGGAGGAGTGACGAGAGAGGGTCAGGGATATCCGTGCTACCAGCGCGATATGATGATGATGACACCAGTAACCGGCATCGCAACTAAGCCAGTTCCTGTATCACAACAGTTCCTCATATAAATCCAATTCCCTGAACTGCAACACTTCTCTGCTCTGATTCAAAAGTTGATGCAAATAACGACCGACATTTCAATATTTACAACGTCACTTTCAGTTCTCTTTTTATTAATCAAACATTGATTACTTATGAGTGGAGTTTTTTTTGTAGCAATCCTAAATTTGTCCTACTTGATTAAAATATCGAATCATCCCCAATAATCAATTCTAACTTAAAGGATCAAATAGAATTAATGAAACTGCGTTAAAACATCTTAGTTTTTGTTGTCGTTTTCGGTTGATTAGAAACCGATTATTCTGTTAATCTGACGATTACATTTAGCGGAAAACACACCCTTTTTTTGGCGATCATTAATATTAACTGGATATTTTTGATCGCTTCTTATGCAAATGCCAAACTCTGAAAATTAACCACATTCGCTAAATGAACTCGAAATCGGTTCATCGTACTGCTTGCAGTGACGGGCAAAGTCACCTTGACTATATCAGACCTAGTTTTAATCTCAACATTGAAGATGACGCATATTTTGGAAAACACAAAGAAGATTTTATGAGAAACTCCTGATTTTCTTGAATGGTATTATCATATCATATTTACCCAACCCCTCCGCGCGGGCAGGATATGACACAAGGTCAATTTTTAAGCGGAGTTTAACAGGTTTCAATTCAGAGTTTTCCTTCTCCTAGCCTCACTAAGGCTGAAGAACCCAGTCTGCCCTACTATTTACCCATAGCTGGAGGGGGGATAATTGGATTCATACCTTTCCCAAGGGTATTAGTGCAATGTGAAATGTCATCAGTCTCGTCCAGGATTTGAACTCGTGTCGCCGTGTCCATTTCCTACAACGATAACCATTACACCACGGCCACCTCCTAATTGAATGGTATTATTATAATTTTTATTATTATTATCTTACCTTGAGACACTGACATCAGCATCTGTAAAAAAGTTTGAGGGAGAAAAAAAACACACACACTAAAATCCCCATGTTTTATTGGGTTATAATTCCTTCATAATTTGTAAAGTTGGTTATATATAGAGAGAAAGAGAGAGGGAGAGAGAGGGGGATGTGCCCATGGTGTAATGGTTATCGTCGTAGAAAACGGACATGGCGACACGAGTTTAATTCCTGGACGAGGCAGAGTGCATTTAACATAGCACTAATAACCTTGGGGATGGTATGAATCCAATTATTCTGGCTCCAGCTGTGGGCAGATCTTTTCTTAAGCTTTGGTTAGGCAACCAGTCTAAGAGAAGGAAAACTCTGAATTCAAACCTGTTAAACTCTGACTTAAAATTGACCTTGTGTTACATTCTGCCCATGTAAAGGGGTTGGTAATATATATATATATATATATATATATATATATATATATATATATATATATATATCAGGGGCGGAGACGGGACTAGTGCTACTCGTGCCCGGCACGACCAATAACTCGGTCAATGTTATTCAAAATGGATTAAAAATCATCCATTAATTTCAAGCAAACATACTTAGTCTGATCTCAATTAAATTATGTATCTATTCAAGTTTCGATAACTAAGTAGCCAAAAGTTCATAAATATATCTGGGAATAATACAACGATGCTGTTTTGAACGGATGGTCTTTGTCCGGCCACCGTCAGATTCATTGAACATCCCATAAAATCGGCTATAATGTTGAACGCCCGATCCGTGCCAGGCACTAGACCCTTATAATAACAGTAATGTTAGAGAAATACGCTTTTGGCTGTAGCCAAGAGCAAGAGCAACCCTACCACTGTGCTCAAAAATCTTAGCACGTGCGACTGTTGATAGATATATTGGGAAGAGGGAGAGGGACAGAGAGAGAGAGAGGATAGCAGATTAGATCAGTCGCCGACGTCATCATCATCGCTATGGTAAATGTTGGTTAAACGGCCTGTTTTAATTCGTTTTTTCACTAACAGATGTCTATTTCTTTAATGAATGTTGCATATATTACATTCTGTAACTAAAATTTGTTTATTTGAATACATTTTCAACAAATAATCTTTATTTTAAACGAAATTGAAACTACTAGCTGTATCTGTGTATATTGTCATCAGTTTCTTTATTCTAATAAACATATTTTTCTCGTCATAGTAATGAACATCTTCTCTTTTCTTCTATACTTTTGAAAGGAAAAAAATTATCTTATCTACTGTATTAACAAATTATATAGTATCTTGATTGTTTACAAAAAAAAACACCATGCAAGGTACGTTTGTCAATCTGTGCTATACAATGGAGAATCACGCAATAGCAACTATGATGACTTACTTTGGGTCCACGGACCACGGGTTGGGAACTGAAGTTGACAGAGTGCGGCGGGGGGAACGAGTAGCAAAAATAGGCTAGAGTCGCCACTGATATATATATATATCATCATCATCATCATGTCGCGCTGGTAGCACGGATATCCCTGACCCTCTCTCGCCACTCCTCCCTATCGTTCATCGCCCTAGGTAGGTCTTCGGGACAACATCCCGTATCCTCACATAGCTGCTGAATGTATGTTCGTGCTGGTCGTCCTGCTTTTGCACGGCCATGTGTGGGGGTCCATAGGAGTACATCACTTATGAGTTCGTCCCTGCTTCTCCAGCAGTGTCCTGCATGTCTGGTTCGTCTAACTTGAATAGTTTTCGTGATAGGAGGCAGGTGGCCGTACAGTTGGTGTCCTGTGGGCTGTTGCCGCCAGGACTTGTTCAAGATTGCACGCAGCATTCTTGTGTAATTGCCGTCTAGCTTCTTCTCCAGCCATTTTGTTAGCGTCCATGTAGTGCACCCATATAGCAGTATCGATGTGACCGCTGCCTGGAAGAAACTGTGTTTCATTCTATCGGTTAGGTCTGATTTCCATATAATCGATAGCCTATTCATAGCTGTCCATGCTTTAGTTAACCTCGTGTCGATGTCCTTTTCGGTTGATTCCACGCTGCTCCCTAGGTAAGTGAATTTGTCTACTAGTTTAAGAGGGGTTCCGTCTAGAGTGGAGATGTCCCCCGTTTGATTATAGCGCATATATTCCGTTTTGTGTGCATTAACATAGAGGCCAATGCCTGCGGCTGCTCGTTCCAAACTATGCAGTAGTGTTTCGGCTTGGTCGGGTGTATTTGCCAGTAATCAGAGAGAATGGCTTCGAGCTGACGAAGAAAAGAAACAGAAGGTATCCCGCAAAAACAATTACCAACACCGACTACATATATATATATGTATGTATATTAGCAGTGAGATTTTAGAATATAGATATCAGCAATAAAAATGTTTAACTATTCAATATACAAAGACGCAGCTGTATAATAACTAACTTATTAATACATTTCTTTACACAGATTCGGAGTCCCATGCCTAAAAGACAATGACCATCAAGCATATATATGTATACATATAACGTTCTGGTAGCGTAGCACATTCTTTAGCCGAATGAAAATTATTTTCTGATTAAAGTTTTCTTAATTAGCCTTTTATAGCTTTATCTGTCTCTATGTGGTGAAGGCACTATGCTAATGTGTTTTCGTTAAGTTTCGAAGGAGTGCGTTGCAAATTAGCCGTGACTTAATCATCTTGGTTTGTTTCTGAATCTTTTGTGAGGTGTCCAGTTTATTTCGAGTCAAGTTTCATGAAAGGAGCGCCTTTTAAATTAGCTGTGACTTATTGAAAATAAAAAAATTGAATCAAAACTAGACTGCTTTTTCGAAAGGTACCAGAATTATGCAATAACTGGTTCAATGCTATGATGGTTGGTTGGCTGGTTGGTTGGTTGAAGTTAATGGCATATAAACCATTGTACGTTATTTAATTCCAAATCAATTTTTATACAAATAAACAGTTCCATTTCAAATAATTCAGTTTTATATATGCAGTTTAAATATCAAAACAGTTCTTTTTCAAACAATTCAGTTTAGCATAAGTACACATTTTAGTTCTATTTGACCCATAGATAGGACGTTATCTGGTGTTGCCACTCCCGGTCAGAGTGGAACTGGGAGCGATGGTAATGAAGGGGTACTTTGCATTCCCCAAAGCTTCAGCATTACTGGAGCCTCACCTTCAGATTGTTTAGTGTTATATACAGGACATTCGTTGGGGGAGTCTTCCCCTTATGCAGAAATGCAGTCAGTGTATTCTACAGCCCCAGCCGACATGGCTGTCAATGCTATGAATTAATGTAATTCTGAGAAAAATGTGCAGTGCTAGGAACAAGTGCAACGAAATTAACTGATTCAATTTAGGAATCTTATCCGATGTTTTGGGGTTTGTTTGTTTTTTCGATTGGTCAAATATATCTGATTGAAATTTGTCTTTGATAAGAATACTTGAAATCGTCTGTGTGCACGTTAAGAATACTTGTGTGTGAGAATATTTTTAATATTCAGTGTGAAAGCAAATGATTCGCCACAAATAGAATTGTGTATGTTTTTTAATTGCAATGGAACATTGAAAATATACGAAGTGCATACGATAATTTTCCAGACTTTTTTCGTATGAGCAAATTTATTGATAGTACATACATGAAACTCTAGTCCCCTTCGAAGGAATCTTCTCCGATGGCAATACACTTGTTGTACCGTTCCAACAACTTCTGGAACGCCCCATGGAAGTCCTCTTGTGTGAGCATGTCAATGGCCTTCGTCACAGCCTCTTTCATCTCCTCAATTGTCTCATAACGACAACCTCTGAGCTTAGGGAATAACCAAAAGTCACAGGGAGCAAGGTCTGGACAATAGGGAGGGTGAGGAACTGTCTTGATGCCCATCTTGGTCAAATAGTCAGTGACAAGGATGGAGTTGTAGACTGGTGCATTGTCCAGGCGGAAATGCCACTGACCCGATTTAAAGAGTGCTGGCCTCTTCCCTAGGAATCTCTTCCTGAACTTCCTTAAAACCTCAACATAGTAACCCTAACCCTTTGGCCAATCAACTCTGGTGTATTGACTTCTTTACTCCTCCCATACCTCTCATCATCTCTCACAGACTCCGTGCCTTCTTGAATCTCTTATGCCACTCAAAAACTGATGCTCGATTCATGAAAGATGGTCGAAAAGCAGTCTGAAGCATTCCATACGTTTCTGTGGCATTTTTTTCCAAGTTTAAAACAGAATTTTATAGCATATCGTCCTTCTAAAGTGTCATATTGCATTTTTGAAATTCACCAGCTGTGACAATCAGGCTTTAGTAGGGTGTATTCCAATTGCTGCTGTAGCTGTTTATTTGAACTTGAAATCATAAAAATTGGTCAGTCATCTCATAAGATGTATAACAATAACATAATGAATTTTCAAGAGTCTCCGACAATTTTAAATGCCCATACGAAAAAAGTCTGAAAACTTATCGTATGCACCTCGTAATTACGATTACAATTAAACATTGACAAATGAATCAAATTCCGGCATTAGATAATCCATAACGTGTTGATATGCCGTTTAATAAACCAAACTAACACTACGAAAGTATAATGAATAAAACAATGAAAACAACAACAACAATGTAGGTAATGCGTGTGCTCCTCAATCCCCCAAGAGGATTAATGTCATATCTTGCTAACTATGATTCAGGACTGAATTACTCTGAGGCATTGACTTCATGATAAATATTGTTAATAAATTTGAAAATCTCTTGGTGCGTGAATGAAGCTATAGATTTCTTGATGTCGTTCCGAAAAATGGGATATTTTATTGATTTGATCAATCAGAAGACCTTAGAAGGAATAATTCATTAGACGATGGATTATAAATTACCGGGGACAGCCTAAACTGCTCAACGGAAAAGGCGACATTTAGCAATACCAGCCTTTTTCAGCGACATATCAAACTTTATTTATAAACCATCTCACCCAAACAATTCACTTACCGGCCAATTTTGAATCAAGTATTTTCTTAATTATTATTTCCCGTCAGAAATGGCATATCAACCTTCGTGGATTATCTATTGCCAAAGCTATCGTTGTAGAAGAACAGTAGTGGTACTATTTAACCCATAGCTGAGAATAGAGAGGATAGAAAAAGTAGAAATAACAATAATAAGAACCTATGAAGATAGATGGTTTAGTTTGGTTTGGTTTCTTTGTTTAATGGTATATCAAAGATCGTGGGTTATTTTATGCCAAAGCCATCCTTGTAGAAGAACAGTAATGGTACTATTCAACTCATAGATTAAGGGATAGGAGAGTTCATGCTTTTCGATTAGTATAAGTCCGTATGCTAACCTAATACCGCGAAAGGAGTTCAAATTCTCTGACTGCTATAATACGATGCACCATGTTGAATATTACAATTAAAAAATAACAACAGGTGACTCTGTAATTCAGATACGAAAAAGTTTTTATTCAGACTGATGGCGAACGATTACGAACGCGGACTACGCTGATGACATTGCACTTCTGGCAAATATACCCATCCAGGCCGAATCCCGGCTGCATAGACTAGAATGGGCGACAGATGGCATAAGCCACCATGCAAACGCAGACAAAACAGTGTTCATGTGTTTCCATCAAAGAGGCGACATCTCTACACTAAATGGAAGGTCTCTGAAACCTACCTCGGAAGCAGAGTCTTATCTACCGAAAATGACATCAACAGGCGACTAGCGAAGGCATGGATGGACAGCCATCGATAGGCTATCGGTCATGTGGAAGTCAGACCTATCAAATAAAATAAAGCGCAGTTTTTCCGAGCAAGGGTCGTGTCAATACTGTTACATGGATGCACTACATGGACGCTGACTCTGTGTAGGGAGAAAAAGCTTAACGGCAATTATACAAGAATGTATTGAACAAGTCCTGGAGGCAGCATCCCACAAAGCAGCAACTGTACGGACACCTACCACCTCTCTCGAAAACCATCCAAAGTAGACAACCAATGCATGCAGGACACTGCTGGAGAAATAGGGGTGAGCTCATAAGCGATTAACTCCTGTGGGCCCCTTCACATGGACGAGCAAGGGTAGGGTGACTAGCTAGAATCTAGAATCTACAACAGATCTTTACTTGATGTATTGTGGTAAGGAAGAGATACACAATGAAATAGAGTTAACTATTTATTTACTGAAGTGGTACAGTCCGACAAATATCATAAGTCTCGCGCCGTCGGTGTTACGTCCGAAGTTGGTCTTACTACTGACCAAGATCTTTACGTACTGACGTACTGATGTCTTTTATTTCTCCGAGATACCGGAAGTCACGTGGTACGAGTCACTATACAACAGTACTGATACAGCATGTAACATGGAAGACCTGCAGAGGACGATGGACGATAGGGATAAGTGGCGGGGGAGGGTCAGGGGAATCCGTGCCAGAGGCAGTGACAGTGGCTCGCCATGATGATGATGATATTTGTAGCAGTCCGATGCGACGTGGAGGAGAGAGGAAGAACTTCTGAGGATATATGACCGAATCTCGCTTCCAGCTACAAAGAGAAAACCATCCAACCCACCGACCTGACCGATTCGCACCAACGTCTAACCCAACTTGTCTTTTCGGGTCTCAAATCTCAATTCTCCCCGATTCCAAAATTATTTTTTCTTATATGATATAATCTTAATTACTGCATCAGCAAGTTCGACTAGAACACTAGTCACTAACTTTTATTTAATTTAAATCAATCTTTTTTCCTATGTCGACGACAGGAACTGTTTACTTTTAACGACATCCGACCTCAGCAAAGATTTGAAAACGCGTCACCCCGGCGATATACAAAACAATTTGTCAAAACTAACATCTCGCACACGTGTAAGAATTACACCATATAAACGTTTGCAACGAAGTACGCTCATACTCAAAGGTTTGTAACTAGTCCACAACCTCACCAAACTAAATAATAAAATAATTAATATAATCAATTATCAATGAAATAATCAATTAATACCCTAATTATTTTACACTGCGATGTCCCACCACAGCACGTTTACTACTACGCCACGAGGACTACTTTCGCATATATATATATATATATATATATATATATATATATATATATATATATATATATGTATATATATATATATAATGTAATGGTTATCGTCGTAGGAAATGGACACGGCGACACGAGTCCAAATCCTGGACGAGACTGATTGCATTTCACATTACACTAATACCCTTGGGAAAGGTATGAATCCAATTATTCTCCCTCCAGCTATGGGTAAAATAGTAGGGCAGACTAGGTTCTTCAGCCGTAGTGATGCAACTTGTCTAGGAGAAGGAAAGCTCTGAATTCAAACCTGTTAAACTCCGCTTAAAAATTGACCTTGTGTCATATCCTGCCCGAGTGGAGGGGTCGGTATATATATATATATATATATATATATATATATATATATATATATAGGTTTCACCAAACAGCTCCTCAGAATTGCTCCAGAGCTATCCTGAGGGGCTGTTTGATGAAACCTAGGTAGACTCGCGCGTGGCCATGTAAGAATTATTTTCATAATATTAGCTCTATCTCAAGTATTGAGCACTTTATTACATTTTAGCTTAAGTAATTCTGTCCGTGTTTTTTTCTTTTGACTAGACATGCATGCCACTTGATTATTTTTAGGTTGCACGTGTGTTTTTCGTCTTTTCTCTTTTTACAATTTTTTTCCGAGATATCAGTTTGTAGAATTTGCAAATTGTACAATCAGGGTTTTTACAGCCCAACAGAATTATAGATTAGATATTAAAATTAATATATATTTCATTAAGAAAAAACACTAACCGGTCACATTAGGATTATAAATTTATTTCCATCCTGTTATGTGTTTTTGATAAAATTATGTAACTTTAAAAATGTAGTATATCAAGGAATTATTTACCCAAAAGAGAATATAAATGCTAGAAAAAATTATATTGGAATTTCCTCCACGAAATGGAAAATTAGATACGCCAATCACAAATATTATTTCTCCCATGAACATCTGAAACATCAAACTGCTCTATCTAAGCATTTCTGGAGTTTGAAAAATAACCCCTGAGATTCAATGGTCCATATTAAAAAGGTCAAATACTCCAAAATGTTTCGATAGAAAGTGTAATCTGTGTTTAGAAGAAAAGATACAGATTTTACTTTACCCAGAACCTGAAAAATCATTAAATAATAGATGCGAATTAATAGCTAGGTGGAGACATAGGCCTAAATTCAAACTATAGAAAATTAACATCAATAATGTTTAAAAAAAAAAAAAAAAAAAAACATAGGATTAAATTGAGAATTAATGTAAATGAACAAAAATAAAATAAAAGATAAAAAATGTGGAAAAACCATATCATATATACGTACTAATCATTAAAAGTGTAACTGATTTAATAGGCTCAAAAATAAATTTGATTTTTAAAAAAAGTTAAATTTAATTAAATCTTAAAATTAATTTGATATAATTATTACTGTATCATTACGTAAAGTTATTGAATAAAGTTAATTTTCTAATTTAGTATTAAATCTGTTGTTTTAAATCGAAAATTAATTAGAAGTTTTAAAAAATAAATTAAATAAATGTTTTAAATTAATTTACTATAATTCTAACTGACAATAAAATAAAAAACGGAAGCGGGCTAAATGAAGAGATAACTCTTCACCCCTCTTCTATCCCCTCTCACCTTTTTTTCCTGTATCTATTCTGATTTACTTTATCCATAAGATCAGAAGTCCTGTTAATTTTTTTTTCGTGTTTTTTGATTTTATCAAAAAGACATAACAGGATTGAAATAAATTTATAATCCTAAGTTGACCTGTTTGTGTTTTTTCTTAATGAAATTATTGCTCTGTAATGTCTGTTACATTGAGCTCTTTACCAGGAAAATTTAAATGTTCACTTTTCAATAGTTTTCTTGTCCTGGTGGAATTACTCCCAACTCCGGTTTAACAGGACCAAATAATACTTATATATATATATATATATATATATATATATATATATATATATTTCTTTGTTTAATGGCAAACCAGCTTTCATTGATAATTTGATGCCAGTGTCATCTTTGTAGACGCACAGTAGTGGTAATATTTAACCAATTGCTGGGAGTTCATACCTTTTCCAAGGCTATTAGTCCAACAGTGAACATGATAGCGTAACTAGAGTTCGAACTCGCTTCCTACGATGTTGCAGTCCTGTACGTTAGCCTCTACGCCACAGGAATTCCCACAGACACACACACACACCAAAAAATCTTTTGATAGCTAAAGAAAACTGATTCTCAAAAAACAAAAAGCAGAAATTGAAAGTAAGCTACGTTAACTTTCAAACTGACCGTCAAATCAAATTTATTTAAGAACTCCTTCCCCACCCCTGCGCCCAATTCACTTATCGACCAATTTTGAATCACTGGCTTTTTCGAAATATTTATTTACCGTCAAGATCACGTAAATATTTTTTGTAAACAAACAAGAAATTTAATTTGTTGGTTGGTTAAAGTTTTAGTATTTTTTACCCTTGTAAAAAAGGATTTAATGCCAAATCCTATTTATACAAAACACACACACACACACACACACACACACATATATATATATATATATATTACATTATATTACATATATGATTTGTAAGGGTATAGTTTATCAATAACATGTTTAAACAAGTCAGTTTTCATTTATTTTGCATATAGTCAAAAGTTTTCAAGTATTTCTAACAAACGGTAATAGTTCAATTTGCATACAGTTAAATGGTTAGGTTAGGTTATCTGGTTTAATGGCATGTCAAACCTTAATGGTTATTCAATGCCAAATGCTGTTCAGGAATATATTATATGTGATATTTAAGTGAAAGGTTTGTTGGTAATATTTTTAAACCAGTCAAGGCGCATTTGTTTTCGCAAAATTAAATGGTTTCAAGAACTGATATTTATTGTTTTTACACATTTAAATGGTTTTAAGTATTCCTATTTATTGTATGCACACAGTTAAACTTGCTTCAAGTATTGCTATATAACACTAATAATTCTATTTGATATTAATAATGATTCCTAGTAAAAGATTGAATATTTCTATCTAACCCATAGATTGGACCCTGAAAGGCACTACCACACTGGGTCAAAGTGGACCAAGAATTAAAGGCACTGAATGGGTACTCCACATTCTTCAAATCTCCTGAACTGGAGCTTGACCATTTAATGGTTTTGTGTCATATTCAAAGTATTCGTTGGTGATGTCTTACTCCACAGCAGAACCTTCCCCGCTGCCGATTTTGCTAAAACTAGAAGTGTACGTATGATTTTCACAAAAATATATTTAAAATATCAATTAGAATTGTAAAAACGTCCTTCCGAATTTTTTTACAAAAAAGAAAGAATCCTAAAATTTAGATGTATCTCTTATGACGCAAACAGTTGCAATTAACTGGTCCGTTTTTGGTTGGTCTACATTAATTCTACTGGGGGAGTTTCCATTGAACAGTATCTATCATTAAATATTAATATTCATACGAGATGTAAGTTGCATTTAAACAGCTTCTTTCCTCGAATATCTACACTGGCGAACAAACTATTTGCTCTTGAGGAAATTTCCGGAGTGTAATGGCTCATGGGCTGGACTTCGGTATCGAAGTAAGCAGGCTAGAATTCGAGTCGTGCTATTACGTTCACTTTTAGACTAATACCCTTGGGAAAGGCATGAACTTTCTTATCTCCACAGCTTTGGGTTAAATAATATCATTACTGTTCTTCTACAAGGGTTGCTTTAGCATTAAATAACCCACAAAGGTTGATATGCTATTAAACAAAGAAACCAAACCAAACCATCTATTCTCAAAGGTTCCTAGTATTTATGATATTGTTATTTATACTTTTTTCATCCTCTCTATTCTCAGCTTAAAGTTAAATAGTACCACTACTGTTCTTCTACAACGATAGTTTTGGCATTAAATAACCCACGAATGTTGATATGTCATTAAACAAAGAAAACAAACTATTAATTCGGCGATCGAATGACCTATCATATTTGGATATCAAAAGCGTAACAATTATTTGAGCCTTATCTTCGTATTTAAGCCCCCTAAACCAAAGATCTTCCGAATTAAACTAAAAACGCTAAGTATTTCTCACAAAAAAAAAAAAAAAAACGAAAATAAAGACTGAAAATATTGAAGAACTGTAAAAATAAATATACACCGACAATTGTTTGCAGTTAAAGGAAAAGAAGTGTTAAATTATTGAAATGATTGCTTCTCCTAAACAGTATATTTATAGCACTTACAAAAATCCTTACCAAAAAGATCATCTACTCGTAAAAATAAACATATATGTGTGTGTGCGCGCACGTGAATGTGTGGGTGTGCGTGTGTGTTTTGTTTAAAAACAAGAAATTTAGAAATTGTATTCCATAATAGATTTATTTCGCTTATTACAGCTCATCAGATGGACATTCACAGTCTTCGTTTACTTTAAATATATATATATATATATATATATATATATATATATATATATATATATATATATATATATATATGCCATATTTCTTTTCACCAAATTAGTGATATTCATGTAGTGAGTGGGCTTCGGTATTGATGACTTGAAAGTATGTTTTCGTATATGATCACCATAACTTAATGCCTCAATTATTTGACTGCGAGAGGAAAACAATTTGGACACTTTTAGCAGAAGATGTGCATTCTGGTTTAATATTTCCACGTGCTAAATAATGTAAAGCTATTCTCGACGAATTAACAACTATATTTTATTGCTGAAGCAAACTTAAACGAGGGAATACAGAAGTGACATGATTTTTTTTTTTTAAATAGAATAAAAAGGTCATATAAAAGACATATAAAAAACAAACGAAATAGTCTTTAGTTTAAGTTAAAAGTCCATAATGAAGTGCGTACGAGATTGAATGAAAGGGTTGAATAAAGACATACACGTTTTTAGATATATCAATGTGGGCCTTGCGACGAGAGGTCGTTAGCGGAGACCAATCCCTCCTTGGTTGTGTGGACAGAAGTGGACGTGTGCTCTGCTGGAAACGTATACGAAATATTTTGATTTTTGTATGCTTCTTTGTTCCGATCACCTAGCGGCTATTAGAAGTACTATTTGGCAGGCGTAGACGTAATTCCTACGTTGTTTATTCAGCGTTTTCATACTAAGCAACCAAAATCTCAGTCATGACCAAAATATCCCTAGTGAAAAGGATTTAATCTACGGTTTTCAATTTTAAATATTTCACAAAAATACAAAAAGGGAACGGTTCAGGTCAACCTGCAAGATTCATATTCCTAAAAGTAAAAACTAAAAGAAAGTGTCTAGAATAGGATTTGTTTACTATTTTGTAACTCCTAAAAATCAATCTGTAATAATAATTATAATAATGATAAGAAGATGAGAGCGGAGATCTATTATGAGCCTGTACGTGGTGCCTTCAATAAGTTTCCAGACTTTTTTTGTACAGGCATTTAAAATCGTCATAGACTCTTAAAAATTCACTATGTTATTGCTATACATCTTATCAGATGACTGACCAAACTTTATGATTTCAGGTTCAAATGAACAGTTACAGCAGCAACTAGAATACGCCCAACCAAAGCCTGATTGTCACGGCTGGTGAATTTCAAAAATGCAACCTGGACGTGAGGACACTTTAGAAGAAAGATATGCAATAAAATTCTGTTTTAAACTTGGAAAAAAGGCCACAGAAACGTATGGAATGCTTCCGACTGCTTTTGGAGCATCTTGCATGAATTGAGCATCAGTTTTTGAGTGGCATAAGAGATTCAAGGAAGCCAGGGAGTTTGTGAGGGATGATGAGAGGTGTGGGAGGAGTATGGAAGTCAATATTTAGTTAGGGTTAGGGTTACTATGTTTAGGTTTTAAGGGAGTTTAGGGAGAGATTCCGTTGGAAAAGGCCAGCACACTTCAAATCGGGTCAGTGGCATTTCCACCAAGACAATACACCAGTCCACAACTCCATCCTTGTCACAGACTATTTGATCAAGATGGGCATCAAGACAGTTGCTCACCGTCCCAATAGTCCAAACCTTGCTCCCTGTGACTTATGGTTATTCCCTAAGCTCAGAGCCTGTCGTTGTGAGACAACTGAGGAGATAAAAGAGGCTGTGACGAAGGTCATTGACACGCTCACACAAGAGGACTTCCATGGGGCCTTCTAGAAGTTGTTGGAACGGTACAACAAGTGCATTGTAGCCAGAGGAGATTACTTCGAAGGAGACTAGAGTTTCATGTGTGTACTATCAATAAAAGTGCCCATACGAAAAAAATCTAGAAACTTATCTAATGATCCAAGTATATCACGAACTGTTAACCGAAGAACAGAGAGGGTGCCACTGAGGAATAAGAAACAGCCTGTAACAACTAATTAATCAATCACATAATAAGCGAGTGCAGCAAATTAGTACAGAAGGAGTATAAGACTAGACACAACGGGGTCGGCAAGATGTGGAAGATGTGCAAGAAATTTAAATTTGACCATACGAACAAATGGTAATATGGACAACCCAACATCTGTCCTAAAAAATGACACACAAACTCCTATGGGACTTTGACATACAAACAGATCACCTAATCTCAGCCAGAAGATCAGACCTAATAATAATCAACAAAAAAAAGGGAATTTGCAAAATTGTCGACTTTTCTGTCCCGGCTGACCACAGAATAAAACTGAAAGAATCAGAAAAGAAGGATAAGTACCTTGACCTTGCTAGGGAATTGAAAAAACTATAGAACATGAAGATGACAATTATACCAATGGTAAAAGGTGCTTTTGTTCCAGTAACTAAAGGATTATTAAAGGGACTGGAGGACTTGGAAGTTGGCAAACAAGTGGAGACCATCCAAACTACAGCATTATTGAGAATGGCCAGAATACTGAGAAGAGTCCAAGAGACTTGAGGAGACTAGCTGTCACTCAAACTCCAGTGAAAGACCATCAGTTGATACTGGGGTGAAAAAAACTCTCAAAGGACTAAAATAACTGAAAGAATGTGAAAAGAAGGATAAGTACCTCGACCTTGCTAGGGAATTTTAAAAAAAACTAAGGAACATGAAGATGACAATTATACCAATTATGATAGGTGCTTTTGGTCCAGTAACTAAAGGATTATTAAATGGACTGGAGGACTTGGAAGTTGGCAAACAAGTGGAGACCATCCAAACTACAGCATTATTGAGAATGGCCAGAATACTGAGAAGAGTCCAAGAGACTTGAGGAGACTAGCTGTCACTCAAACTCCAGTGAAAGACCATCAGTTGATACTGGGGTGAAAAAAACTCTCAAAGGACTAAAATAACTGAAAGAATGTGAAAAGAAGGATAAGTACCTCGACCTTGCTAGGGAATTTTAAAAAAAACTAAGGAACATGAAGATGACAATTATACCAATTATGATAGGTGCTTTTGGTCCAGTAACTAAAGGATTATTAAATGGACTGGCGGACTTGGAAGTTGGTAAACAAGTGGAGACCATCCAAACTACAGCATTATTGAGAATGGCCAGAATACTGAGAAGAGTCCAAGAGACTTGAGGAGACTAGCTGTCACTCAAACTCCAGTGAAAGACCATCAGTTGATACTGGGGTGAAAGAAACTCTCAAAGGACTAAAATAACTGAAAGAATGTGAAAAGAAGGATAAGTACCTCGACCTTGCTAGGGAATTTTAAAAAAAACTAAGGAACATGAAGATGACAATTATACCAATTATGATAGGTGCTTTTGGTCCAGTAACTAAAGGATTATTAAATGGACTGGAGGACTTGGAAGTTGGCAAACAAGTGGAGACCATCCAAACTACAGCATTATTGAGAATGGCCAGAATACTGAGAAGAGTCCAAGAGACTTGAGGAGACTAGCTGTCACTCAAACTCCAGTGAAAGACCATCAGTTGATACTGGGGTGAAAAAAACTCTCAAAGGACTAAAATAACTGAAAGAATGTGAAAAGAAGGATAAGTACCTCGACCTTGCTAGGGAATTTTAAAAAAAACTAAGGAACATGAAGATGACAATTATACCAATTATGATAGGTGCTTTTGGTCCAGTAACTAAAGGATTATTAAATGGACTGGAGGACTTGGAAGTTGGCAAACAAGTGGAGACCATCCAAACTACAGCATTATTGAGAATGGCCAGAATACTGAGAAGAGTCCAAGAGACTTGAGGAGACTAGCTGTCACTCAAACTCCAGTGAAAGACCATCAGTTGATACTGGGGTGAAAAAAACTCTCAAAGGACTAAAATAACTGAAAGAATGTGAAAAGAAGGATAAGTACCTCGACCTTGCTAGGGAATTTTAAAAAAAACTAAGGAACATGAAGATGACAATTATACCAATTATGATAGGTGCTTTTGGTCCAGTAACTAAAGGATTATTAAATGGACTGGAGGACTTGGAAGTTGGCAAACAAGTGGAGACCATCCAAACTACAGCATTATTGAGAATGGCCAGAATACTGAGAAGAGTCCAAGAGACTTGAGGAGACTAGCTGTCACTCAAACTCCAGTGAAAGACCATCAGTTGATACTGGGGTGAAAAAAACTCTCAAAGGACTAAAATAACTGAAAGAATGTGAAAAGAAGGATAAGTACCTCGACCTTGCTAGGGAATTTTAAAAAAAACTAAGGAACATGAAGATGACAATTATACCAATTATGATAGGTGCTTTTGGTCCAGTAACTAAAGGATTATTAAATGGACTGGAGGACTTGGAAGTTGGCAAACAAGTGGAGACCATCCAAACTACAGCATTATTGAGAATGGCCAGAATACTGAGAAGAGTCCAAGAGACTTGAGGAGACTAGCTGTCACTCAAACTCCAGTGAAAGACCATCAGTTGATACTGGGGTGAAAAAAACTCTCAAAGGACTAAAATAACTGAAAGAATGTGAAAAGAAGGATAAGTACCTCGACCTTGCTAGGGAATTTTAAAAAAAACTAAGGAACATGAAGATGACAATTATACCAATTATGATAGGTGCTTTTGGTCCAGTAACTAAAGGATTATTAAATGGACTGGAGGACTTGGAAGTTGGCAAACAAGTGGAGACCATCCAAACTACAGCATTATTGAGAATGGCCAGAATACTGAGAAGAGTCCAAGAGACTTGAGGAGACTAGCTGTCACTCAAACTCCAGTGAAAGACCATCAGTTGATACTGGGGTGAAAAAAACTCTCAAAGGACTAAAATAACTGAAAGAATGTGAAAAGAAGGATAAGTACCTCGACCTTGCTAGGGAATTTTAAAAAAAACTAAGGAACATGAAGATGACAATTATACCAATTATGATAGGTGCTTTTGGTCCAGTAACTAAAGGATTATTAAATGGACTGGCGGACTTGGAAGTTGGTAAACAAGTGGAGACCATCCAAACTACAGCATTATTGAGAATGGCCAGAATACTGAGAAGAGTCCAAGAGACTTGAGGAGACTAGCTGTCACTCAAACTCCAGTGAAAGACCATCAGTTGATACTGGGGTGAAAGAAACTCTCAAAGGACTAAAATAACTGAAAGAATGTGAAAAGAAGGATAAGTACCTCGACCTTGCTAGGGAATTTTAAAAAAAACTAAGGAACATGAAGATGACAATTATACCAATTATGATAGGTGCTTTTGGTCCAGTAACTAAAGGATTATTAAATGGACTGGAGGACTTGGAAGTTGGCAAACAAGTGGAGACCATCCAAACTACAGCATTATTGAGAATGGCCAGAATACTGAGAAGAGTCCAAGAGACTTGAGGAGACTAGCTGTCACTCAAACTCCAGTGAAAGACCATCAGTTGATACTGGGGTGAAAAAAACTCTCAAAGGACTAAAATAACTGAAAGAATGTGAAAAGAAGGATAAGTACCTCGACCTTGCTAGGGAATTTTAAAAAAAACTAAGGAACATGAAGATGACAATTATACCAATTATGATAGGTGCTTTTGGTCCAGTAACTAAAGGATTATTAAATGGACTGGAGGACTTGGAAGTTGGCAAACAAGTGGAGACCATCCAAACTACAGCATTATTGAGAATGGCCAGAATACTGAGAAGAGTCCAAGAGACTTGAGGAGACTAGCTGTCACTCAAACTCCAGTGAAAGACCATCAGTTGATACTGGGGTGAAAAAAACTCTCAAAGGACTAAAATAACTGAAAGAATGTGAAAAGAAGGATAAGTACCTCGACCTTGCTAGGGAATTTTAAAAAAAACTAAGGAACATGAAGATGACAATTATACCAATTATGATAGGTGCTTTTGGTCCAGTAACTAAAGGATTATTAAATGGACTGGAGGACTTGGAAGTTGGCAAACAAGTGGAGACCATCCAAACTACAGCATTATTGAGAATGGCCAGAATACTGAGAAGAGTCCAAGAGACTTGAGGAGACTAGCTGTCACTCAAACTCCAGTGAAAGACCATCAGTTGATACTGGGGTGAAAAAAACTCTCAAAGGACTAAAATAACTGAAAGAATGTGAAAAGAAGGATAAGTACCTCGACCTTGCTAGGGAATTTAAAAAAAAACTAAGGAACATGAAGATGACAATTATACCAATTATGATAGGTGCTTTTGGTCCAGTAACTAAAGGATTATTAAATGGACTGGAGGACTTGGAAGTTGGCAAACAAGTGGAGACCATCCAAACTACAGCATTATTGAGAATGGCCAGAATACTGAGAAGAGTCCAAGAGACTTGAGGAGACTAGCTGTCACTCAAACTCCAGTGAAAGACCATCAGTTGATACTGGGGTGAAAAAAACTCTCAAAGGACTAAAATAACTGAAAGAATGTGAAAAGAAGGATAAGTACCTCGACCTTGCTAGGGAATTTTAAAAAAAACTAAGGAACATGAAGATGACAATTATACCAATTATGATAGGTGCTTTTGGTCCAGTAACTAAAGGATTATTAAATGGACTGGAGGACTTGGAAGTTGGCAAACAAGTGGAGACCATCCAAACTACAGCATTATTGAGAATGGCCAGAATACTGAGAAGAGTCCAAGAGACTTGAGGAGACTAGCTGTCACTCAAACTCCAGTGAAAGACCATCAGTTGATACTGGGGTGAAAAAAACTCTCAAAGGACTAAAATAACTGAAAGAATGTGAAAAGAAGGATAAGTACCTCGACCTTGCTAGGGAATTTTAAAAAAAACTAAGGAACATGAAGATGACAATTATACCAATTATGATAGGTGCTTTTGGTCCAGTAACTAAAGGATTATTAAAGGGACTGGGGGACTTGGAAGTTGGCAAACAAGTGGAGACCATCCAAACTACAGCATTATTGAGAATGGCCAGAATACTGAGAAGTGTCCTAGAGACTTGAAGAGACTTGCTGTCACTCAAACTCCAGTGAAAGACCATCAGCTAATGCTCATGTGAAAAATTCTCAAGGAGTAAATAATAATAATAATAATAATAATAATAATAATAATAGTAATAATAAAATGTATTTCTCGATGAAATTATTTTTTAAAAACTGTAAAAGTCATTCATTTACAACTTGAGTTACTATAGCGAATTAACTAAATGATTGAAGTTGGGTGGTGGCATATGAAAAGAAAACAATTTTAAAAACAACATTTTGCCTCCAGAATCTTGAGTAAAAAGAAACCTTGTCTTTTATGGACAGATGTAACCTGTCAACTGGTGACCTCGTCTTCGAAAAAGAATTGGAAAAGTGGCTAATTCCTATTATTTGGGGATTTCTTTGTTTTTTCTGGTTTTATTTTGTGATGGATGATCTTTTTTATTTTATTTACATTAACATTACATTTTGCATGGCTAATCTGAATGCCAGTAATTATGCTTTTGCCAGTTAAGATTGCGCGTCTTTTGCGTGGGAAATATCGACTGGAGTATTGATTGTTTTAGCTATCCATCTATCTATCTGTAAATAAGAATAGATTTAAATATACGAGAGTAACTCAAAAAGTAATGCCGTTTTCTTTAGTACAAGAATAATTACCGACATAGGAACATGTACCATTCATCAAAATAAAGCTAGTTCTCTGTGGATCACATCCCTACTTCACAACATAGTCACTGTTTCTCTCAATAGCAATGTTCCACGTTCGAATGAGAGCATGTATGTAAAATTCTGTTTACTGTTCTTTGAACCGCTTCAACACTGCAGTTTTCTCTTCCTCGTCACTGGCATAATGTTTGCCTCTTAAACCCTTTTTCATAGGAACGAAGAGATAATAGTCTGAGGGCGTTAAATCTTGCTAATCGATAATTTTCTCCTTCTGTATAACAATGCTCGACCACACACACGCATCAAGACAAGGGAGACAATCACCTTATTCGAGTACACAACTTTACCGCATCCTCCATACACACCAGATTTAGCACCTTCAGACTTTTTTCCATTAAAGGATCCGTAGAAGTCAGTTGAGGTTTGATGTTGGAACTTTCTTCTCAAGTTTTGATTTTAGAGTTAGCTTCTCTTCCAAAGGTTCCGTTCACCATGGCTTTGTCGTTTGACCGGAACTCGTTCTACCCCATGTACATACATACATACATGCATATATGACAACGGCATAATCTTTCACATATCACTGCCGTCCTTCATAAACTCACACACCCACTATCAGCATCCATCTGCCAGTGTGATCAGTGGTCTCCCAAATAGGGCTGCTCAGACACAAAAGTCTCCACCGGAGTACGCAACAACAATGCTAGGATAAGACTTCTGTCGCCCGTGAGTAGATATGTAACTGTATGCTTCCAACTGGTCACGTTATAATACATTGCCACACCTCGATCGGTATGGGACGTTTTCGAGAGAAAGGTTGGTAGATATAAAGATCGCAAGAAAATATCGGTGCATCATGATATTATTGTAGCTAGTGCTTGAACGACATGAATACCACTCCCAAAGTTTCCATGATTATTATCCAATGAGATGTGGAGGTGCCCGTGGTGTAATGGTTATCGTCGTAGGAATTGGACACGGCGACACGAGTTCAAATCCTGGGCCAGACTGATTGCATTTCACATAGCACTAATACCCTTGGTATGAATCCAATTATTCTCCCTCCAGCTATGGGTAAATAGTAGGACAGACTTGGTTCTTTAGCCTTGGTGAGGCAACTAGTCTAGGAAGGAAAACTCTGAATTGAAACCTGTTAAACACCGCTTAAAAATTGACCTTGTGTCATATCCTGCCCGAGCGGAGGGGTTGGTAAATATGATTATCCAATGAGAAGCCGAATCAAGATAACCAGTAATCACATTAACTGCAGGTGTTCGGTTAGAGTTGTCTTTGGTTTGGTTTGGTTTATGGCACATCAATCATTATAGGTTATTTAATGCCAAATCCATTTTATACCTATAAACAGTTCTATTTCAAACAATTCAGTTTAGTATAAATATGCAGTTTAAATATCGGAACAGTTCTATTTCAAACAATTCAGTTTAGTATAAATATGCAGTTTAAATGTCGGAACAGTTCTATTTTTAACAATTCAATTTAGCATCAACTATTTGACCCATAGATAAGACCCTATCAGGTGCTACCACTCCGGGTCAGGGTGGACTTGGGAGCAATGGCAATGAAGGTATAACCGCATTCCAAAAGGCTCCAGCATTATTGGAGCCTAATCATCAAATTGTTTAGTGTTATATCCAGAATAATCGTTGGGAGAGTCTTACACTTCTAGAGAGATGCAGTCGGTGTATTCCACAGCCCCAGCCGACTGAGCTACCGGACACTCGTTGGGGGGTACCTGTTTCGTCACTGATGATCTGACTATGAAACAAGTAGTACTGGGTTATATAGTACCAGAAGCGTATTAAAAAATCTGTCATACATACATATATACATACATACATCCACGCATACACGCTATACGTGTTCATTTTTTCTTCAAATAAACTAAAACATACCAAAATCCACTGCGTAATTCTCGGAAATGACCTACGTCGTTTTATATATATATATATATATATATACGAATACATCATCAATATTTGAGAATATTTTTATCTGTTTTCATATTCTCAGGAGCAAAGCCGATGGGATTTCTCTGATTGGAACTTCATGAATAATGAAAGCCCTGAAAATTAACTGCTGTCCTCGGCAGAGAATAAAGGTTTTGTCGCAAAGAATCCTCCAAAGATTCCTGGTCCAAATCAGACAGGCAAGGCTCCGTGTTTCTTCGTAGTAACCAAAACAAAAGAATTTCATTTGTTTTTATTAGTTAATTTGCTTTCTATTTTATTTATTCATTAATTTATACGAGGATGAATCAAAATTTTTGCAATAATTTGGTTGGCACCGTGCATATCCTATGACCGAAGGAGTTCAAGCCGTGGAATGTTCCCAATATCGTTGGTAGTATAGTGGTTGTTGGTTCACTGATATGTTGTGCATTGCTCCAATCTACGTGTGATTTGAAAGCCACATAGATGAATGCAAGTCTAATGAGTGATAATACATCTAAGCAATAACGCGAAGAAACTGCGTTGTCTTGCCCTTTATCCAACTGTTCTATGTTGTATGTATAAAGATATGGTATATGAACGTTACACTACGATTGGTCAGCTCCCATCTCCTCTCCTTACTTAGTCTCTTTTCCAGTCGATCGATTGTCGCCTCGGTCTCTCTGATGTCACTTTCGTGTCGCCATCTTTGTTCTTATTCGTTAATGAGGAATGACAACACGACCACTATTTCATATGTACATATTATGGACGACTTTTTCCTTCATAATCTGCTGCGGCCTAAACGGGGGATCTTTAATACCAAGATGGAGCATTCAATGTCTTGTGTTGAGAGGTTCTTATAAGCTAACTTTTTTCCAACTTTAGAGCCGTTTTGGTCAGTTAACTGTAACCGTCCAATCAGAGCTGTGGTCACAGACTGACCCCAAGTTCAACGGCTATCCATCATACTGGTTGACTGTTGTATTTTTCCACAGGTTAAATGGTTGGGGAACTAATTTGCTATATTTCATGTCAAAAGTAGATCACAATGACCTATTATTTAGTGACAGTTGTGAGTGAAAACTTCTTTTAATTAGTTTTTATCGACGATTTTAACGAGATTTTAAGATATTAGCACGTGACTCTATCTCTTGATGTTAAGCGCTGCAAAAAATAACACGTAATTTGTTTATCATGACATATATATATATCAGATTGGAACGAATGTTATATCTGATTTTCTAGGTGAATGTTTTAGACAAGATTTATTAAAATATAGCTCTTTTTCTCGTTTACAAATGCAATCAATAATTTTTATCTTTTTCTTTCAGATTGTAAGAATAAAGAATATTGTTCCTAATCTTCTTCGATATTCATTCCTATGTTCGTCCCAACTAAAGAACACATTAGCTATGTTTTACTCTCTCAGTTTCCGAAAGGTGTCAATGCAAGTATAGCAGCAAAATATATTCAGAGCATTCTTGGGGGTGGTACATTGAATAAAATAAATTGTAGAAAGTCGTTTTCCTGTTTTCGAAGTGTGGATTTCAGGCTAAAAAACGAACCAAACGAGAATCGCCCAAAAAATCTTATTCTTAAGAGTTGGAAATTGTTGTAACACCAAATCTTGTCACAACTGCTAGTGAACTTATACAACTGTCCGACGCCAACTTGAAAAAACTAGAAAGGTTTCAGTGGTTGGGAAATGGGTCCTGCTTGACCTGTCCTAAAAGAATTTGGAATAGCGTGTTGCTTGTTGCCAGTCAATTGACGAGAGATCTCTTAGAGGAGCTCGGTTGGGAAAAATTGCTTCATCTTCCATAGTATATATATATATATATAATAACAAGAAAATTACTAGATACATTCCATTATAAATTTATTTCACCAGCTCAGCAACTGGTTCTTCAGATGTAATTTGTACAGAAATTCTCCTATGTTAATTCGTTCCGAATATTTTGCTGGTCTTTTCCACTGAATGAGAGTATTCGGCTTTTTTAAAGTGACTAGATTGCCTATCTTATCGTTTACGAATGATACGATGAGTAATTTTTATCTTTTCCTTTCAGATTGTAAGAATAAAGAATATTGTTCCTAATCTTCTTCGGTATTTATACCTATGTTCGTCCCAACTAAAAAACACATTAGCCATGTTTAGGTTCTCAGTTTCCTAAAGGTGTCAATGCAAGTATAGCAGCAAAATATATTCAGAACATTCTTGGGGATGGTACATTGAATAAAAGAAATTGTAAAAGATAGTTTTCCTGTTTTCGAAGTGTGGATTTCAGGCTAAAGAACGAGCCAAAGGAGAATCGCCCAAAAAATCTTATTCTTAAGAGTTGGAAGTTGTTGTAACAGCAAATCTTGTCACTTCTACGAGAGAACTCACTGAAAAAAAAAATAACTTGAATTCTACATATTCTCCTGACCTTGCTCCTTCAGACTATCACTTGTTTAAGAGCTTAAGGAAATTTTTGGATGATCTTAGGTTGACATCAAGAGAAGTTAAACACGTTTAGCAAACGTGGCATTCATTAGCTTTTTCACATATGGAATGAGGCTCGAAGAAGCAATGGAGGTTATATTGATAATTAAATATTTCTAAAGGCATCATCATCATCAAGTCGCGCTGCCAACTCGAATTTCCCTGACTCCCTCGTTTTCCATCCGTCCCTATCATCCATCGCTCCCATCAGGTCTTCTAAACTGCATCCTGTGGCCGCGTAGAGCTGTTGTAGGTAAATTCTTGTCAGTCGGCCAACACTAGCACGACCATGTGAAAGGGTCCATAGGAGAATGTCACTTATGATTGTGTCCTTGCTTCTACAGCAATGTTCCGCATGTCTTGTTCGACTTGGTAAGATGACCATGACTCTATAGGCACGAGTTTTTTTCATTTATAATACAGACTCTTGCTGCCTTGTCGGGAGATTGGAATGTGACAAATGGATTTTTTAAGGGGAAGACGGCTCAATGGCTAAAAGCTTTGTCGCGGGACCGGTATATATGGATGTACCGGTCCCGCGAGTAGGTGATTTAGCTGTTGTGTGTTGATTGACAGAGGACTGGACAAAAGACTGAGGCAAGATGATAAGTTTAAAGTCAGATTTTAAAGGGCGAATCTTACACAAAAGGTGTATAGGTGTTATTGCATCACGTCGGTGTAGTCTCTGTTGGATGTCGAAAATCTATATTACAGAAAGTCTTAAAACTCAGCTGTCTATTAGTTTGTGTCGACAGCGCGTCTAGAAGGTGAGGACGGTCTCTATGCTTGATACAAATATGAGATGTTGCTGTATCGTCTGGTTGTAAATGTTGCTGGAGACGGTCAATGATGTGGACGCATTGGTGGCAAAAACTGGATGATTGATGTCCCGGTTGAACAGTATTTTGGTTTAACCGGGGGTGTCGAAGTCGCCCTCAAGTGTTGATGCTAGTTCGAGCAGTGAGTCGCTCGTGGACGAAATGCTCCTAATACTGTAGCTTAGTCGCGTATGAACGGCTGCTGGGTTAAGCTGGAGTTGGTCGGCAGTCGGTGCTGGCTGCTGCGCCGTCGTCTCATAGGGAGCTGGTCTCCAGGTAGCTGGAAGGTGCAGGAATTGCTGCTGGTGAAGCTGGAGCTGGTCTGCAGGTGCTGGTAGCCGGAAGGTGCAGTGAGGAGACCAAGAGTGATCTCAAAAGACTTTCTTAAGTTAGTTCTTAGAACTGTTGAGGATGGTGAGACTTTCTGAAATTAGCTCTGAGAAAAGCTATTTGAATGAGAAAAATAAAAGGCTACGATTGGTCTGGTTGGCTGTGCTGGGTCTGCGGCTGTGGTTGGTTGGATTCCACGTCTTCTACTTCGGCTAGTGGTGAGGACAACGACCCCACGTTCGGCAGCTTGTTTGGTGGTGAGGACACAGACCCTATGATGCTGGGAGAGGTAACGGATTCCTCTCATCAAGGCTAAGCCCAGCTGCCGAGTCGGCTTTTTGATTGTTGCCCTTATGTTTATATAGCGTTGGCTGCTGCTACTCCACTGATCGAGGGAAGTATGATATTTGTCGCTGCTTCCCACTAGACAGGACTTGACACAAAGTCCAAGGCCCGAAGGCCGATTAAAGTGGGGATAAAGGGGGAGAAGGTCGGGAACGAGCCGAGACTCGAACCCTGCTGGTCTGTGCTACTCATCGAACCACTAAGTGCAATGTGGCTCTTATGAGGCAAGCAGTTTCACAAATCCAAATTTGGATCCGGGCACGTAGGCCGGGTTATAGCTTAAACTAGATAGCAAGGTTTAGTGCTATATATAGGGGACAAAGGTTGCAGCTCGCCCACCTCGAATCTGCCATTGTTTGATACCCCATCCGAAACGAATGCCAGGCGTTCCAGCCAAAAGCTAGGGAAGTATTTCTATACACAGGAAGTGATAATGAGATACTTCATTATACTTTTGAATATATATTTTATCCTGTGGTAATAATTTTGTCTCTGAAAAACAAGCAGAATTAACTCCTTTCGAAAAATAGTTCGGTTATTCATAACCGAAGTTCACTAATGACGTACGTACAATGTTTAGTTGTCTGACGTCACGGGTGACTCAGCGTTTTTCTATTTTGGTTATCAGAGCTCTCGTCGACGGGACGTCGACGATATCTTCATCATTATCGTGTTGTGCTGCTAGCACGGATATCCTTGACCCTCTCTCGCCACTTCTCCCTATCGTTCATCGCCTCTGGCAGGTCCTCAGGGCTACATCCCGTATCCTCATATAGCTGCTGTATGTATGTTCGAGCTGGTCGTCCTGCCCTTGCTCGACTATATGTTGGGGTCCATAGGAGTACATCACTTATGAGTACATCACTTATGAGCTTCTCCAGCAGTGTTCTGCATGCCTGGTTCGTCTAACTTGGATGGTTTTCGTGATGGGAGGCAGGTGGCCGTATAGTTGCTACTTTGTGGGGTGTTGCCGCCAGGACTTATTCAATATTGCTCGCAACATTCTTGTGTAATTGCCGTCTAGCTTCTTCTCTAGCCGTTTTGTTAGCATCTAAGTAGTGCATCCATATAGCAGTATCGACACGACCGCTGTTTGGAAGAAACTGCGTTTAATTTTATCGGTCAGGTCTGATTTCCATATGATCGATAGCTTATCGATAGCTGTCTATGCCTTCGTTAGCCGCGTGTCGATGTCTTTTTCGGTTGATGAGACACTGCTTCCTAGGTAGGTGAATTTGGGTACAAGTTTCAGAGGGGTTCCGTCAAGTGTGGAAATGTCACCTGCTTGATTAAAGCAAATATATTCAGTTTTGTGTGCATTGACATGGATGCCAATGCCTGTGGCGGCTCGTTCCAAACTATGCAGTAGTGTTTTGGCTTGGTTGGGTGTATTTGCCAGTATCGCAATGTCATCGGTGTAGTCGACGTCGGTAATTGTTTTTGCGGGGTACCTTCTGCTTCTTTTCTTTGTCAGCTCGAAGGGATAAAAATGACACGGGTTTGTGGAAATAGGAAATGAGTGTCAAGCTGACAGGCCAATTAACCAGGTGTTCGTGACATATTGAAATGAAAAATGAAATGACCTAGAGATAAGATTACAGAAATAATGGGCAAAAGCTCGAAAGCAAAAAGTAGCCGGGTTGACAGTCAGAAAGAAAATACTTTGGTGACCTTCATCAGATGTGAATTGTCAACCTCGAGTAGATGTGTTTATAAAAGCAGCCATGTTCAGAGTTCAGGGCAGATCCTGGCTAACAGTCGAAGTGAAGAGATCTCCCGTCAACCCTGAATGCACTCATAAACTCTTCGACTCATAGACCCCACACTCGTAGCAAGCTGGAGAAATAAAGACAATAAGTTATATTTTTTATATATAAGTGTTCGTGTTTTTTTATCAAGTCCAGCTGCAATGTGCAACTCGGTAGGAAGAACTACAGGACCAGTATAAATAAAGTAACCCCAAGGCTCCCTTTTCAATAGCTACTACACCAAGGTGTAAGGGAGGGCGCTACTCCATTCCGAGAATTGTTCCACTTTACCCTTGATCCCCTCCTTATAATGCTGAGTGTTAAGCAAGGAGGCATCAAGTACCATTTTTGAGTCTTTGGTATGACTTGACCTGGGATTGAACCCCGGTCTCCCGGACCATTCGCGAACATTCTACTCATTAGGCCAATAGACTTTACAACTCCGGATACTTTTGATGAGATCACGAAGGTGATGAACCACACTGAACCCTCTGATGTCGTCCTCATCTAATACTCCGTGAGTACTACGGAATGGATTTGCTTCTCTAGCTTGGGATACGGCCTCGGAATCTACCTGACCTTGGCCAATGACTGAAGTTTTTGGAGTACGGACTCGGAATCTACCTGACCTTGGCCAATGACTGAAGTTTTTGGAGTACGGACTCGGAATCTACCTGACCTTGGCCAATGACTGAAGTTTTTGCAGTCCGAGCGAATTTTCTAGAACCATCTGTAATCGACTGCACCTTCAGCTTTTACGCAAGAAATTTTTTTCTGCTTCCGCCGGGGGTGTTATGGCCCGACTCGGACTCATAAAGCGTAAATTCATGAATTGCAACATTCATCTGTTAGGCTTTTAAATTCCACATGGCATGAAGCAATGCACAACGTGTCAGCGAACCACGATACTACTAACCACAGAAGGCACCTTTCACAGTTAGAACTGTTTTGGCCACGTGATGTACGCGTCACAAACTAACATGTACTAAAATATTGCAAAACTTTTGTCTCACTCTGGTACTTGCAATACAAAATAGCTTTTAATACGAAAAACCTTTCGTTTATATATATATATATATATATATATATATAAGAGAAATAAAGTTTAAATATACAAAATCTTATTTGTTAATGTCGACATAAACAAATTCCAATTATACGAGGTGTCACATGGTTTATTTAAATACATTTTAAATACTCTTAACATTTACAAAAAAATGAATTTAGAATGTAAAATAGAGAAAAGATAGATAATGGGACCTTATCTTTTTTTTCTTGGAAAGAAAAAAATAAATTGAAAATAATTTTCAATGCTAGAATAGTTTTGCAAAAATTTATTGAGACAAAATTCTAAATAATTCTTTTTGTTTTAAATTTTTACAGCCATCTTAAATTTTACGGAATGTTGGACAGGACAATTATTAATAACTCTCTCTCTCTCTCTCTCTCTCTCTCTCTCTCTCTCTCTCTCTCTCTCTCTCTCTCTCTCCATCTTCTCTCATTTTCACTTTTTTTTTCCACTCTCCCTTTCTCTCTCTCTTTCGAATCTTTTCTCCCTCCCTATATCAACTTCTTTTCTTCTACAAATTACGCTCTCTCTCTCTCTCTCTCTCTCTCTCTCTCTCTCTTTTATTTTCTCTTATTTTCTCCTTTTCTCCCCTTCTAGCTCTCTCTCTCTCTCTCTCTTATTCAACTTCTTTCTCCCTCCCTATATTAACTTCTTTTCTTCTACAACTTACGCTCTCTCTCTCTCTCTCTCTCTCTCTCAATTTCTTTCTCCCTCCCTCCCTCCCTTTATCAACTCCTTTTTGCTCACCACTTTTGTTCTCTCTCTCTCTCTCTCTCTCTCTCTTCATTTTTCTCTCATTTTCTCTTTTATTTTCCCTTCTAGTCTTCTCTCTCTCCCTCAATTTCTTTCTCCCTCCCTATATCAACTGTTTTTTTCTCACCACTTTTGTTCTCTCTCTCTCTCTCTCTCCCCCCCCGTTTGTCAATCCTGTCCCAATTTTAATACATTTTTTTTCATTTTTTCCTATCTATAAACTTTCTAAATTCCAAAGTAAATTTTCGTGCATCAAATTCTATTCAGAAAAATATGTCGATATCATTAATAAATTTATTTATAAATTTAGCGAAATTCTTAATTTCTCTTTGGGTGAAATTTTGTTTGACTGGATGATTTGACGTAAAACTGATTTCATTATTTCAGATTCCATCATCAGATTCTCTCTCTCTTTCTCTCTCTCTCTCTCTCTATTTCTCTCACACACACACACACACACTATATATATATATATATATATATATATATATATATATATATATATATATCACTCCGTCACACGCTGTCTGTCTGTCTATGTTTATGTCTCTCAGTCTCTCTTTCTCTCTCTCTCTCTCTCTCTCTCTCTCTCTCTCTCTCTCTCTCTCTGCCTATCTCTCTCCGTCACTCATTCACTCACTTTATCTATCTATCTATCAATCTATCTATTTCTGTCACTCACTACCTGTCTGTCTGTCTGTCTCTCTCTCTCTCTCTCTCTCTCTCTCACACACACACACACACATACACACACACTATGGCAATAATTTTTTTTAGTTGATTGGTTAATTTCAAAAGGATATCAACCTGTCTAGGGTTAATTTGTGCCAAGAAGTTTGGGAATTGCGTTTTTTACACGTGTATTTACATTTTTTGTGTCATTGTTCATATAGGCTTTCTTGTTGTTTTTCACGCTGTTATTCCAATCAAACACTAATAATGATTTGGTTTCTAATTATCATTTCTTTTTAATAATAATTTGTTTGGACAGTTATTTGGTTTCAAGTAACTAATAATAATATTTAGTTAACAATTATGGTTTCAGCTAACTATTCTTATACAAATAATTAATGGTATCAAGTATTCTTGTCGAATACAAACAATTTTAAACAGATCTATTTGATTCATAGATGGGACCCTAGCAGGAACTACTACTTCGTTTAAAGTTAACCTGGGAGTAATATCAATGAAGAGGTGCTCCGACCTTCACAGATCTACACTGGGGGTGTCCTCGTGGTGTAATGGTTAAAGCGATGGACTGCAGAATCGTAGTAATCGAGTTCGTACTTCCGTTGCGCTATTGTGTTCACTTTCGGACAAAACCCTTGGGAAAGGTATGAACCCCCTTATCCTCCCAGCTATGGGTTAAATAGTACCACTACTGTTCTTCTAGGAGAATATCTTTGGCATTAAATAACCTACAAAGGTTGATATGCCATTAAACAAAGAAACCAAACCAAACCAAACCACAGATCGACAGAACTCATCCCTCGCCATCAGATGCAGTTTGGTGTCATATCCAAGATACTCTGTTTGGAGGATCCTACCCCCCACCCCCTGCAAACATAAGTTTAGAAATAAAATAACCTTTCATAATATGAGGTTAGTTTTAAAAAATCTTAAATGCATTTAAATATCCTTGGCAACAATTTTTTTTCTTTTGGTTGACGAGTGTATAAATTTCGAAATGAAATATCCTATCATAATGAGTTTATTAAAAAAAAATTCTAAATATATTCAAAAATCCTTGGTAATAATTTTTTCTTTTAGTTGAGGAGTGTATAAATTTTGAAATGAAATATCCTTTCATAATATGAGGTTAGTTAAAAATTCATTTTTGACTTAGAGCGTTAAAGATAAAGCTGAAACGACAAGATAGATTCTGCCCTAAGTTGGCAAGAAACGCCAGTCATAAGATAGATGAAGATTATAAAGATTACTGAGATTATCCTTGTCTTCTTAATCTGTTTTCACTCAGTTTTCGATTGTCTTCACAAGAAGTAACTATTATTTTCCCCCATTTTTCCCAACGTCATTTTCAAACAATTTCTAGTTGAAAGATCTAGGTCATTACAAAAACAAAAGAGGGATCCTAATTTTGAGAACACGCCTGTCAAGAAGTGATGGTTCAGACAATCCTATATTGATTCACTGTTTACAAAAGATTTCGGATATTTGATTTGAGCCTCCGTTCAAAGCCATGTCTAATGCGATGATCTTGGCTCAAGTCAGTCTTTTTTTGAGTTATTTATTAATAAAGGACACAAAATTTGCCACCAAAGAGATGATCTAACTAAAAGATTTTTCAATCGGTTGCACAGTCAGTCTCGATTAATTTGAGCTTGATGTCTAGGATGTCCATCAGCTTACCTCAAGAATCTGTCATCAATGTTCAAATCTTTGCAAGGTCAGTTTTCCTGGCGGATTTCTTCTCCATCTTTAGAGATGTACATAAAATAACCTTTGGAGTAAATGGACGTAAAAAACAGAAATAGTTCTGATGCAACCTTAAACAAAACAAGAAAACTTCTCGAAACGAAACTCTTCAATAGAGATTTAATTGAAAAAGGAAATACCTAGTTACTCCCCTTTGTAACATGCTCTGAACCGTTCTGAAAATGGACGAAGGAGAAAGTCAGATGAACCAGAGACGCTAATCATAATGTATAAAACCTAACACCTGAGTGATGACACAGTCGATCTATAGTGTCAAGAAAATAGAAAGGAAGATAACATTGAGGATTCTGAAGATGCAATAATTCAAAGAGTCCTAGTATATACCAAAAGAGAAAAAAAAGACAGATTACAGCAACTAGTAACAATATCAACGGAAATAAATGAAGAATAAAGACTAAACAATAATAAAAAAAACTCTAGAAAATTAAAATGGAAAAAAGTGCCCGTGGTGTAATGGTTATCGTCGTAGGAAATGGACACGGCGACACGAGTTGAAATCCTGGACGATACTGATTGCATTTCACATAGCACTAATACCCTTGGGAAAGGTATGAATCCAATTATTCTCCCTCCAGCTATGGGTAAATAGTAGAGCAAACTAGGTTCTTCAGCCTTGGTGAGGCGACTAGTCTAGGAGAAGGAAAACTCTGAATTCAAACCTGTTAAACTCCGCTTAAAAATTGACCTTGTGTCATATCCTGCCCGAGCGGAGGGGTTGGGTTAATATGATTAAAAAAAACTCTAGAAAATTAAAATGGAAAAAATCTATGTATACTTCAAGTGACTAGTAAAGTATATTGGACACGAGCTGATGTGAACATGAGAAAGAAATTGAATTTCGTAGACGCGGGGAGTGGAGGGCAACCAAACGGGGAATTTTTCCTTGATTTCGTCCTTTTTTGTTTTCGGGGTTTTTTCTCCCATCCCCATCATACATTTTCATTGTAAATAAACCATAGAATTGTAAATCGTACATCGCACTCGGGGTTTTAAGTAGGTGTTTTTTCATAGAGCAAAAGTCGTATTTTGGTAGTTGATGCGCGCATGGCGATGAATGAATGGTTATATATTGTACTGATGAATGGGTCGGTGAATGTGGCTAGCTAGGTCCTCTTAGAAAATATAGTTTAATGCAAGACCGCACTTTTCACCTTCCCCCCCTCCCAAACTTAAGGCCTTGTGCCTTTTTGTAAATCTTTACAAGAAATAAAAAGAGAGAAAAATTGATTCTTTTTTAACAGCTGTACAAAATAATACCTCAAGGATTAATTATATCAAAACGAAAATTGATAATACGTAACAGATTTGCAATCGGGGGTGTCCTCGTGGTGTAATGGTTAAAGCGATGGACTGCGGAATCGTAGTAAGCGAGTTCGTACTCCAGTCACGCTGTTACGTTCACTTTCGGGCAAATACCCTTGGGAAAGGTATGAACCCCCTTATCCTCCCAGCTATGGGTTAAATAGTACCACTACTGTTCTTCTATGAGAATAGCTTTGGCATTGAATAACCTACAAAGGTTGATATGCCATTAAACAAAGAGACCAAACCTAAGATTTGCAATTGTAGGTCATGTGATGATAGAGACGAAACTGCAGACCACATTATAAGTGAATGCAAGTAGCATGAAAAAAATTTAATACAAGACATGATTGGCTGTGAAAATTGGTCCACAGTGAATTGTGTTCCTATTTACCAACCCCTCCGCTCGGGCAGGATATGACATAAGGTCAAATTTTTAAGCGGAGTTTAACAGGTTTGAATTCAGAGTTTTCCTTCTCCTAGAAAAGTTGCCTCACCAAGGCTGAAGAACCAAGTCTGTCCTACTATTTACCCATAGCTGGAGGGAGAATAATTGGATTCATACCTTTCCCAATGGTATTAGTGCTATGTGAAATGCAATCAGTCTCGTCCAGGATTTGAACAGTGACTTGTGTTAGAGATTAAAATTTGAACATCCTGACAAACAGTACACGCAGTAACCAGAAGTTATCCAAGAAAATGAAACCCATAAAATTCTCAAGCACTTTGAGATTCACACGGATTACCGAAGCCGAGATTAAAGCACAAAGTGTTAATTAACAAGAAGTTAAGAACGTCTCATCAAGTTGAGTTTGCGTTTCAGGGGTGAAAATTAAAGAAAGCAAAAAGATTGACAAATACTTGGATCTTGTTAGAAAGTTGTAAGTGACGGTGTTACCAATTGTAGTTAGTATCAAGGTTGCCAAAAGCCTAGAAAAAAGACTGGAGGAAAAAAGAGAAAAGAGATCAGAGGAAGAATTGAGACCATCCAGACTAAAGTACTATTAAGCGAGAATACTTCGAAAAGTCCTGGAGATTTGAGGAGATTTGCGGTCACTCAGACTTCAGTGAAAAATCAACAGATTCAAGTTGATGATAATGAAGCAGTATTTGCTCTTACTATTAATGCCTCTACGAGTGGCATTTTCGGCGTTACTACGTGAAGAAAACAACTTCATTCACTCACTAACAATAATATGTAGGAACAGTTTTAATAGAAGTCGGTTTGATCTCGTTTCATTTCTTTGTTTAATGGCATATCAACTCTCATGGGTTATTTAATGTCAAAGCCATCCTTGTAGAAGAACAGTTATTGGTACTATTTAACCTATAGCTGGGAATTGAGACGATAGAAAAAGAATTTTAAAAAACTCATAAAAACGAGGAACCAACGAAGATAGATGATTTAAATTGGTTCGGTTTCTTTGTTTTTAATGGCATATCAACCCTCATTTATTATTTAATGTCAAAGCCATCCTTGTAGAAGAACAACAATGATACTGTTTAACCCATAACCGAGGGAAGGAAGTGGTTAATACTTTTCCAAGAGTATTTGTCTGAAAATGAACGTAATAGCAAAGCTGAAATTCGAACTCGCTTACAACGATGTCACAGTAACAGAACGTTAGCCACTACACCATGGGGACTCACCCATCAAACGAATGGATGAAAAGTTGTCCCAACAAGACATTAAAGTTTTTCTTTGGTTTCTTTGTTTAATGGCATATCAACCTTTGGGGGTTATTTAATGCCAAAACCATCCTTGTAGAAGTACAGCATTGGTAATATTGAATCTATGGCTGGAAGAATAAGGGTTTTCATACCTTTCCCAAGGGTATTAGTCTGAAAGGGAATGTAATGGCGTGACTGGAGTTCGAATGTGCTCTGTTCGAGGACACAGTCAAGTATGTTAGTCATGGAGACTCCCCACCAAAAGAAAAAGAGATTGAGATATATTGAACAGCAGTGATACTATTTAACTCATAACTGGGAAGAAATACCTTCCCTAAGGGTATTAGTCTGAACGTGAATGTAATAGCGTGGCTGGAGTTCGAACTCGCTTACTACGATGTCACGGGGATTCTCCTTTTCTTCATGGTTGGAAAGAAGAATTTATCATATTTACCCGCGACCCCTCCGCTCGGGCAGGATATGACACAAGGTCAATTTTTTAAGCGGAGTTTAACAGGTTTCAATTCAGAGTTTTCCTTCTCCTAGATTAGTTGCCTCGCCGAGGCTAAAGAACCAAGTCTGCCCTACTATTTACCCATAGCTGGAGGGAGAATAATTGGATTCATACCTTTCCCAAGGGTATTAGTGCGATGTGAAATGCAATCAGTCTCGTCTAGGATTTCAACTGGTGTCGCCGTGTCCATTCCCAACGACGATAACCATTACACCACGGGCACCTCCTTTATACAACATATAGTAAAGTATACGAAACCAGAATGTATTGCGACCTGGTAAAGTAAGTGAGAGTTGCTTCGAAAACAGAGAGTTTATGAGATATTTTTGGTGGATCGTGTTTCCTGATCGCCTTACCTTTTCATAAGTTCAGATGATGTCACAGAATGGATGCTACAAAGGGCAGGTAACCTTGTCAGTTTTTTACTTACTGACTTATTTTTGTTCGTCTAAATTTCTGAAATGTAGCTTGATCATTCTTATCACTTAACGTATTCGGACTCTGTCTTTACCTTCAATGTTTTAATCACAACGTTTCGGCCGATGCGTCCTTTTCTCAGATGTTTCATGTCGAATTTGGGAGCGCACAAAGAACTTCGAACCAAACCCTTTATTTAATCCAAGAGGGTAAATTGTTCTAATTCCGTTAACTGAATACAAGTGTTAAGCTATAGTAAGTATTCTTTGTTATTTTCCTGAAGTTGGGATTGAACCTGCAACCTCCAAACGGTTTCACTGAGAAGCACTTTTCAATCAAACACCTAAATCTGTTGCGGCATGTGAATTTTTGAGGGTTAAAAAAACGAAATATTTCCATCGACTCATGAGATACGACACGCAACTATTTTGTACGATTTTTTACCTTAGTTCATATTGCAATTTTTTTCTACGTCCATGAATTAGATAAAGGATTCGGTTCGAAGTTCTGTATGGGCTGCCGATTTCGACATGAAACCCCTAATCATATTTACCCAACCCCTCCGCTCGGGCAGGATATGACACAAGGTCAATTTTTAAGCGAAGTTTAACAGGTTTGAATTCAGAGTTTTCCTTCTCCTAGACTAGTTGCCTCACCAAGGCTGAAGAACCTAGTCTGCCCTACTATTTACCCATAGCTGGAGGGAGAATAATTGGATTCATACCTTTCCCAAGGGTATTAGTGCTATGTGAAATGCAATCAGTCTCGTCCAGGATTTGAACTCGAGTCGCCGTGTCCAATTCCTACGACGATAACAATTACACCGCGGCCACCTCCGAACATGAAACCCCTAATAAAGGGCGAGGGATGCATCGACCGGAACGATGTAAATAGAACAATAAAAATGGAGACAATATTCCGAAAACCCTAAGTGACTTATTTTTTATCTTTTGAATATTTTTTTGGACTATAACAGTCCTAAATCTAAGTGTTTAATCAAATCTAAAAAAAAAAACAGAAATAAACTCACATGTGTCATTGTATCCGAAAATAAATTTTCTATATTTTACTGACAAAAGCTGGTGTAATATTAGATCTCACGTCCTAGTCAGTTGCAGTCCAGTAGTTGAAGAATACAGACGTTAGATACTCCTGGCCATACCAAAAATATCAGTCCTGAATTTCATGACGATAAACAAGTATTAACCCCAAAGGAATTCAGGACTGACGTGTGAGTTATCAATTTTTAAAAAAAATAAAAACATTTACTTTCACTGTACACATAGAAAAAATCAATACTCACCCAAAAGATATTTTTTAAATCATTGCTTATTGCCAAAAGAATTGTATTCTACTGCTGGATCTTAACAAACAACGAGTAACATGCATATATAAAAATATAATCTTATATTTCTATTCGTCGACAGTGACGTTAGTGTGGAGCAGGAGAGTAGTTGGAGAGAACTCGCACTCATAAAGGAGCTCACAGGAGTTGGAACATCCAGCGGTAACTGAACTTACGCCAAGGGCAAGCTGTGTTGCTGTTTGATATATGACTCCATTCTGAGGTTATTCTATTTTACTACACGTTGTCTTGCTGATGTAACTCCTTGAACAAGAAGAGCCCAAAAAGAATTATACGAAAGAAAACAGCAACAGATAGGAGACGGAGCCGTTTTGTTTTATTTTCCTTTAGTTTCCTTTCCTTTATTTTCTGAGTTCAATGGTTGAGGGAATTTTCCCAGAATACAACTGAAATGGTTGAATCCCCCAGTCAAGGTGTCTAAAAATACGTTAATCGTTTCTTGGTATATGCGTGTCCTCAGTTGGTATTTTAAAGCTTTTAACATGGTGTTTGTCGCTTTTGGGAGTTTGTCGAAGTCCAGTGTTTTAGTTCATAGTTCCATTTCATAGCTTTTATATTTTGGTATACTGTTAACCGAGAAGGCTGCCACTAGTGAAAGGACTAGCCAACGCTTCGTCCAAAGACGAATGCGTGGCGTCTTCCACCATTTAGTAAGGTGTTGTCTCTTCGCCGGTCACTGCCTGAAAGAGAATGAGCCTCCTCCTTTTGTCGGGAGGTCCCTTTTCTTTACGCATGCGTCGTCCCTTTTTCCTGTCAGAGACTTCTGGGAGTTTCTGCATATTTTAATAATTTTCTTTTTTAATTCAATTTAAATTTTTTTTATTTATTTATTCATTCCCAACAAATTCATATTCAACTTTAATTTTTAATCAAATGGACTTTTTAAATCGATACTGAGGAGGTGGAATCTGAAAACTTGTAAAAAATTTAATTCTATCTGAATAATCTTTGTGTCATCAGCTTGAAGATTGAAGAAAATTGTAGCATTAAAATGTGGTGTCTCCGTGGCGAAATGGCTAAAATACTGAGCTGCAGTTCGAATTCCAATTACGTGTACTTCCGGGTGAATACCCTTGGTAAAGGCATGAACCCCCTTATCCCTTCAGCTACGGGTTAAATAGTACCACTACTGTTCTTCAACAAAAAATAGCTTAGACATTAAATAACCCATGAAGGTTGATTTGCCATTAAACAAAGAAACTGAAACCGTTATATGAAAATTATTTGTGGTCACTCTATTGAAAAACTGTAGAATTTTAAATCTATGGGAGTCTATAGGACTTACACTCCTATAATTCAAAATGGGCATTATGCCACTTGTTCCCGAAACAAAGATGGCGGACGAACATAAACAATCAGTCACAGGAAACTATTGGCCAGGAGAACCACGTGGTCAGTGTTTAAAACTACGTCCTCATTTGAATTTCGTCCTGCGTTTTTGGAGCTGACTCCAAGACACGTATTTTCTATAAATACTTCGTCTTTAAACACTCTTCCTCTTTTTCACATTTTCACTTGCAGGTCTAACACACTCTCTCCAGTGTGACTTCCAGAGAGAATACTATCACTCTTTCATATTCACCAACAGCCGTCAAGCGCCACAAAATATATAAGCCATGCAAACACTCTTTTCCACATTATACTTTGTCGGTGAGACTTTTTCCAGCCTCGAAAATAGCAATTACGTCGAACCACAGAAAGAAACAAACATTTACAAATACGTAGTCAATATGCGTAGGGCACTTATTATTTGGTCCCTTTTGTAGTTCTTAGTTGTATTAGTCGCACACACACAAATTATTTTCACGAACAGTAATAGAAACATAGTAATTTTTTAAATGTTTCATTGTATGTATTGTTAAGATATAAATTTGTTTTATTTATGTCACTTGTTTTGAATGTTCCTTTTGTCCGCGCCGTTTCATATCGTTTACACATCTTTCATATCATTACTTCATTTATTTCTTTTGCCCATTTTGCCTTTTTCTAAACATAAAACTAGGCATATACCAAAAACAACCAAAATTTTGGGGGACTAAACATATCTACCAAATAACATGTGCCCCGCTACAAGTCTCCCGGAAGTTGACGCTTCCAAGGCTAAAATCCATCTGACGAAAGTTCGTTTCTGCACAAGAAGGTTGATGCACTCACTCCGGATGCGTTTGGAGTACCAATTGTGTTTTAACCAACCAGAACGATTTCCGCTAAATCTAAAAGACTTCATCAGGGAGATTCTTTTGTTCACCTCACTGGTATAAATCAAGTCAAAATCGGCTTGTCGGTCACTTCACGGACTGGAGTCACAAGAGTTCAGCTGATACAACCACTCACTCACATACAGTCTTCCTTGCGTGCGGTCCGACCTAAACTTGCTATGCTCAAACCCAAACACCTTGGAGCCAATCACCGCAGTCCCTCTTTTATATACATGACAACTAAGTTCACAAACCCTGACCAAAGCACACAAACGAATACACAAGGAGTTTTTAATCCATTCAAGGACTTTCTCCTGTAGATATACACAAGCAATAACTATACCAATCCTTCTTTAAAAGACTGTAGTGGGTACATGTTATTGCTTAGTGGATATGTTACTCTCCAATTTGCAATGAGTGAGTTCCCATCTGTATATTACGGGTATTATTTTCAGGTTCAGTTCCACCACAAATACAACACAATACAAATACAACACAAATTTTACAAGCACGTAAACAAATGGAATATGACAACAAACAATTTAATAATTATAACAAAATAGGAATAAAAATATTGAGAAATACAGTTATGGCTAGTTAAATGAAAATAGGGTTGTTCACCCGTGTGTGTGTGTGTGTGTGTGTGTGTGTTTACATGTTTGTAAAGTCTATCAAATAAATGGGTCCATAGTTGGCCAAAATAAGGGGGATAAAAATTTTGTCTTTTCTTAGATACATGGGTATGTGTGTGTTGTATGAGTTATGGACCGTAAGTATGGGTCTTTGCTTTCATTAAGTCCGCACGTGTATTTTCTTATGATCTTGGTGACTACGTGTCGCATTGATAAAAGAAGGTCGCATGCCTTTTCACTTTGAGTCTTATGGCTTGGCTCTCTGCTGTCCGTTCATCACCTCTCGTAGTCGGTAAAGTCTTTTTGGTAGTGGACGGAATGAACTTTTGGCCGTGGAAGGAATGAATTGAATGACCTGGTTGATTAAATTCGTTATTTATACTTTTGGGGGTCACTAAAGTGGATCAAAAAATAGTTTTATTGCAGGTCATAAAATTCCAGCGCATAAACATTTCTTGACCAATCAGATTCGTATATTTACTTATTTGTTTTAGAGCCTAAAAATTTTCTGTTAATTAGTTTTTGATCTGGATTTTCTAGAATGTTCTTATTTTGTGTTTTTAAATGATTGGTTAAAAAATATAAAAATGTAACTTTAATGTTAATACGATTTTGTTCCAAAATTTAGAGAATATTCTAATGTACGTTTTTGGAGTTGGTTATTTTAAAACGAAGAAAATGTGTATTCTATAAGACTTTCTTTCTCCTTGTATATTCTGACATAAACAAGTGTTGTAGGGAACAAATAAATAAATTAAAAATTTTAAATTAAATTAAAAAATGAATAAATAAATAAATAAAAAGAAAACTATTAAATTTGCAGAAACTCCCAGAGGTCTCTAACAGGAAAAGGAGATAACGCATGCGTAAAAGAAAAAGGCGTTCCTCTTGACAAAGGGGACCGAGTATTCTTTCTCTTTCAGGTAGTGTCCGTCGAACCAACAACACCATTTTGCTGTCTGTTGTTTTGGGCACAACGCATATGTCTTTGGACGTAGCGTCGGTTAGTCCCTGCACCCAGCAGCAGCCCTCTGTCTATCGGTCAGCACTATGCTGAAATATACAAGACCCACTACTGAACTATAAACTAATCCTTACCGGACTTTGACAAACTTCCAAAAGAAAACTAACCCTTATGGAAGCACGAAATATCCTAATGAGGACAAATACCTACATGAAATGATTTAACGTATTTTGACACCTTAACTGGGGGATTCAACCATTTCAATGTATTCAGGAAAAACTCCCTCATCCATGGAATGGTTGTTGAACCCAGTAAATAAAGGAAAGCATAAAAGAAACGTCTTCGTCTCTTATCTGTTGCTGTCTTTTCTTTTGTATAATTCTTTTGGGACTTTCTTGTGCAAGGCATTCCACCGACCAGACAACCAAATAATATAACCAAAATATGGAGTCAGATATCTAACGCCAACATAACCAAAGTAATACCAACGTAATACCAACACAACCAACGTAAAACCAACGTAACATTAAGCCTTAAAACCCCACACTGTGTATGTTGCTATAAATCCTTCTTTTCGGAATTGTTTCTCAGTTACTTTAATATTCACTTATAATTAGAACTTTTTATCTCTAACTTATAAAATACATGTTTAAAGTAGTCAATCATAATTTCTCTAAAGTGGGGGTGTCCTCGTGGTGTAATGGTTAAAGCGATGAACTGCGGAATCGTAGTACGCGAGTTCGTACTCCAGTCGCGCTGTTACGTTCACTTTCGGACAAATACCCTTGGGAAAGGTATGAAACCCCTTATCCTCCCAGCTATGGGTTAAATAGTACCACTACTGTTCTTCTAGGAGAATAGCTTTGGCATTAAATAACCTACAAGAGTTGATATGCTATTAAACAAAGAAACCAACCAACCAACTAATTCCTCTAAACTCTCTGCGTAACTGCAATTTGGAACTCTTTTTTTTTTTTTTTTTTGTTACTCTTTTTTTCCAAGGCCTCCAATCTCCAAGAGATTAATTACTTTAAAATATTTGTTTAAAAAAATGTAATAATTTGTTTTTAAATTGTCTTTGAAATTTTCCAAGCAGAATAACATTCTCATTTTTTTTTTTTCATTTACTAAATACAAAAGAGTTTTGTCAGATTTTTATAGAATTTTTGGTAATAAAAGACGATTTTGTTTAAGAAGTTCGAATTACAAATTTTAGGGAAAGCTAGACTGGCAGAGTATTATTTATGAGTTTGAGTCTCACTGGGTGCCCCGTGCATCCGGGCCTTCAGTCACGGTTGAGTGAATCACTACCAGAAGATGGCTTAGAAATACAGACATGAAACAGAATAATTTACTTGATAACCTCATAACAGATATTTACATATTCTTTTTGATTCCCGGGAGAAATAAAATCTACATTTTCGAAAATCAAGTTAAACCGGAAATTTTACCGAAGGTTGAGATTTCGATTAGCTTTAAAAATTTGCGCTTATAGCTACAGACAAAGGGAAATAATCCATAATAAACTTTATGTAAGTTATCTCCCTGGAAAACCATTTATCCAGTTGAGATTTCTGAGATTTCTGGTATTTATGAGATATCAACCATTTATTGCCAAATTCTCTCTTTCTCTCACTCACTCTCTCTCTCTCTCTCTCTCTATATATATATATATATATATATATATATATATACACAGTGTGAAACGATAAAATTGTCGTCCTTAATAAAACAACACTACAGCTTTATTTAAAAACTTTTATTGAGAAAATCAATTCAGGTAACTTGATTATGTAGTAGAGCTGACATCTATTCAATATAGCCGCCTTCAGCCTCAATCACCGCCTCGATACGGATCTGGAACTGGGAGCCTGCCTTCTCCACAAGCGCCGGTGGAAGCGCGGTGGAAGCGCGTCGAATACTCGGCAGATGGTGGCGATCAGGCTGGCTTTGGTGTTGTGGAAGGTCATGTTGGTGATGTTCTCGACATATGAGCAAACGGGTCCAGCGGGTTCGGGTCGGGAGAGTAGGGGGCAGTGAGAGAAGGGTACAAAGTCGTAGCACTCCTTCTGAAGCCAAGCCTGGGTCTCTTTGGACTTGTGGGCCGGCGCCGAGTCCTGCTGCCACACCCAGGGTCTGCCACCGGCCACCTGATTGCACCAGGGGATCACCACACCCTTCAGCACATTCAGGTACACTTTGGTGCTGACTTTCAGGCCGACTTCGAAGATGTGAGGTGGCATGATGTGGCCCTCACTTGAAATCACACCAAAGACCATAACCGTAGCCGGAAACTTTGTTTTCAGCACCCTGGGCACGTTTAACCGTCCGGATTTGCATTTTGAGGGTGCTGGCAATGGTCCTGTTGTCATAACTTGGATCGGTAGAGACCATGAGTTGTACAGCGGCGCATCTCCGATCTCGCTCGTTGAACATTGCGTCATTTTCAGAAATGATAGAAGGCTCCTATCGCTCTTGGGATTTGTACACACCTGGCCAACTAGTAGATGGTTAGCAACAAAAAAAAACCGGTTTTCATTAAACGGAAATTGAATCATGCCGTATTTTCTAGGGCGACAATTTTATCGTTCCACCCTATATATATATATATATATATGATTCGGTTTGGTTGGGTTTTATGGCATATCAACAATTGTCGGTTATTTAATGTCAAATCCTGTTTATATATATATATGTGTTAAATATATATAATTGAGTTTGGTTAGGTTTTATGGCATATCAACCATTGTAGGTTATTTAATGTCAAATCCTGTTTATATATATATATATATATATATATATATATATATATGTTAAATATATATAATTTAGTTTGGTTGGGTTTTATGGCATATCAACCATTGTAGGTTATTTAATGTCAACTCCTGTTTATAAATATATATCAAATATATAAGATTTAGTTTGGTTGGGTTTTTTTATATATTGTTGTAGCCTAACAAAAGGTTACTGAATAAGAAATAACCAAAACGGTGGTTTTAAATGAAATGGAAATCTTTTTAACATTAACCAAATACAATACTCACCAACAGAAGAAGGTAAACCACTAATAGTGATGACTACTTAGCAAATAACCAAAACGGTGGTTTTAAATGAAATGGAAATCTTTTTAACATTAACCAAATACAATACTCACCAACAGAAGAAGGTAAACCACTAATAGTGATGACTACTTAGCAAATAAAGCTATTTGTTACGCGCCTCTCCAAACAGGTGAGTATGAGTCAATGCCGTTTTTTAAGGTGGGTCCGAGAGGAGGGCCGTAGCCCAGAAACAACAGGCAGCTCCAAAAAGGCATTGGGCCCCGTCGGCATTCCCTTAAAAAGCGGCGCCTCAGGCACAACATGAAACTTAGCTCACCAAGGAGAGTTCGAGTTTGAAAGGACGGCTTCCTGAAGCTCGAGCAAGGTCGGCCACGAGACGTGAATGCTGGACTTCCCTAGCACCCACGTCAGGCAGCCTGGACCAAGTAACCACCACCGTTAGAGACTGTCAGCAATTTACCCACCCTCACAATAGTGTCAAAAGTATTTATGAGAAATGGTAAGTAAGTAAAAGTTAGCGACCATAGTCGAGGGTGACCCGAAGGCTCCCTTTTCGATAGCTACTACACCAAGGTGTAGGGGAGGGCGCTACTCCATTCCCTGGATTGCTCCACTTTACCCTTGAACCGTACCTTATAATGCTGAGTGTTAAGCAAGGTGGTATCAAGTTCCATTTTTAAAGTCTTTGGTATGACTCGACCTGGGATTGAACCCAGGTCTCCCGGGCCATTGGCGAACACTCTAACCGCTGGGCCAAATGGTACACACCCATTACTGTTCACTGGTTGGGTACATAATACATATCAATCATTGTTTTTCGTATGGGCATTTAAAATTGTCGGAGACTCCTGAAAATTCAGTATGTTATTGCTATACATCTTATGAGATGACTGACCAATCTTTATGATTTCAGCTTCAAATGAACCGCTACAACAGGAATTGAAATACACCCTACTAAAGCCTGATTGTCACAGCTGGTCAATTTCAAAAATGCAATCTGGACGTGAGGACACTTAAGTAGAACGATATGCAATAAAATTCTGTTTTAAACTTGGACAAAATGTCACAGAAACATATGGAATGCTTCAGACTGCTTTCCGACCATCTTGCATGAATCGAGTATCAGTTTTTGAGTGGCATAAGAGATTCAAGGAAGGCAGGGAATCCGTGAGGGATGATGAGAGGTGTGAGAGGAGTAAGGAAGTCAATACACCAGAGTTGATTGGCCAAAGGGTTAGGATTAGGGTTGAAGTTTTAAGGGAGTTCAGGAAGAGATTCCTAGGGAAGAGGCCAGCACTCTTCAAATCGGATCAGTGGCATTTCCACCAGGACAATACACCAGTCCACAACGCCATCCTTGTCACAGACTATTTGACCAAGATGGGCATCAAGACAGTTCCTCGCCCTCCCTATAGTCCAGGCCTAGCTCCCTTTGATTTTGGTTATTCCCTAAGCTCAGAGGCTGTCGTTATGAGACAATTGAGGAGATGAAAGAGACTGTGACGAAGGTCATTGACACGCTTACACAAGAGGACTTCTATGGGGCGTTCCAGAAGTTGTTGGAACGATACAACAAGTGCGTTGAAGCCGGAGGAGATTACTTCGAAGGGGACTAGAGTTTCATGTGTGTACTATCAATAAAAGTGCCCATACGAAAAAAGTGTGGAAACTTATCGTATGCACCTCGTTTATATTAAGTATATAGGATTTGTTTTGTTTGGGTTTTATGGTATCGCAACCGTTGTAGGTCATTTATTGCCAAATCTTGTTTATAGATGTATATTAAAAATTTAGGATTTACTTTGTTTGGGTTTTAGGGCATATCAATCCTTGTTGGTTATTTAGTGCCAAAGTCTGTTTATACATATATATTATATACATGATTTGTAAGTGAGTTGTTTGTAGGTAATTTTATCTTTAAAAAAGTTTGAGTAATTTGTTTGCAAATTAAGTACTGCTACTGTTTACGCACAGTTAAATGGTTTCGAGTACTACTATCAAACACTAATAATTCTATATACTATCAACCAATTGCTTTTACACAGACAATTGATTTCACCTATTTAACACTAATAATTCTGAGAATTAATTTTTATTTATTGCGTACTTTTTGTCCTCATCTTGGTAGTTTTTGCGTTGTTTCTTCTTTCACTACGTTTCGGCCAAATTTCACCTCTGGCCTTCTTCAGGTAATTTACCGCGACCTCAGATAGGAATGCTGAGTCTTGTAACCGTATCCCCAGTAATTACTGCCTTCCATAGTTGTTGTCTATCGCACTACGTTTTTGACCAAGTAAACCTCTGGCCGGCTTGGATAGAATTTGAAACCGCTATCTTCTGACAATGCTCACCTGGAACCGTAGAGACTCAACGCCTCTATCCGCTGCGCCACGGGCCCCGAAGATGAGGACAAAAAGTCCGCAATAAATAAAAATTAATTCTCAGATTAGGAAGCCTCATCTCAAAAATGATTCCAATTAAAAGACAAGTACTAATAATTCTATTAAACAGTATTTATTCATTTGCACATAGATGGTTCTAAGTATTGCTAGGTAATACCAATAATATAATTTTGTACACAGTTAAAGGGTTTCAAATATTGCTATTCAATACTAATAATTCTTTTCAATATCATTCATTTGTTTGAACACTATTAAATGGTTTTAAGTATTGCAATGTAACACTAACAATTCAATTTAACCTAAGTCATTTGTTTGCAATCAGTTCTATTGATAGGACCCTATCAGGTACTCACACTCCGGGTCAGAGTGGATCCGAGAGCCATGGCCATTAAGGGGTAATCCGTAATCCCGAAAGCTGCAGCATTATTATTATTATTTTTGTTGTTGTTCTACAGCCCTATCCAACAGGCTTAAATTATGGGTTGGAAGACGTATCTATGAAAATTATTAATTAACACAATTTAGAAAATTATTAATTGGAGATGTAATCCAGGAAATTGATTAATTGAGATTCGTAACTATGGAACCATTAATTGGGAAACATGCTTTAAAAAATTATTGATTAAAAGACGTAATTTAGGAAAATATTGATTTGAAAATTAGACTAAGGAAATTATTGATTTCGAAACGCAATATAAGAAATCATTAAATGGGAAACGTAACTTAGAAAATTATTGATTGGGAAATGTAACGAAGGAAATTATTAATTGGGAAATGTAACGAAGGAAATTATTCATTGGAAAATGTAACGAAGGAAATTATTAATTGGGAAATGTAACGAAGGAAATTATTCATTGGAAAATGTAACGAAAGAAATTATTAATTGGGAAATGTAACGAAGGAAATTATTGATTGGGAGACATAACTAGGCAAATTATTGTTTTGAAATTACTGATTGGGAGACGTAATTAAGGAAATTATTGATAGGGAAATGAAATAAAGAAAGATTATTAATTGGGGGACATAATTAGGGAAATTGATAATTGAAAGACGTAATTAAAGAAATTATTGAAAATTATGAATTATTGATCGAGAAATGAAATTAAGAAAACTATTGACTTGACGACGTAATTAAGGTAATTATTGATTTGGGAATCATTGATTTCGAAAGAAAATTAAGGAAACTATTGATTGGAGACGAAATTAATTAATTGAGAGACTTAATTCAGAGAAATTATAGATTTGGAGACTTGGGAAAAATATCAATTGAGAGACGTAACTGAGGGTATGATTGATTTTAAGATATAATTCAGAAAATTATTGATTTAGAAATAAATGAAACTATTAATTGGGAAGCGTACTTTAAGAAATTATTGATTGGAAGACGTAATTAAGGAAATTATTAGTTAGGAGACGTAATTGATAAAATAATTAATTTCAAAATTATTGATTGAGAAACAGGACTAAGGAAATTATTGATTGGAGAAACAGGACTAAGGAAATTAACAATACGTTAATAATTAATTAACAATTATTAAGTGCCAGACGTAACTAAGGAAATTATTGATTTGGAGATGTACTAAGGAAATTAACAATAATTTAAGAAATTTTTGATTGGAGATGTACTAAGGAAATTAACAATACGTTAATAATTAATTAACAATTATTAAGTGCCAGACGTAACTAAGGAAATTATTGATTTGGAAATTATTGACTCAAAGATGTAATTTAAGAAATTTTTTATTTGAAAATTAAATTAAGGACATTATTGATTGGCAAACAAAATTAAAGAAATTATTTATTGGCAGATGTGATTTTAAAAATTTTTGATTCGGAAACCTAATATACAGGATTTGATTTCTGGTCCTTGTATCACTTTGCCCGCTTTAACCACCAAGCACTAAAGACATTAAGAAAATGAGATTTTTGTAAACTGACTTCTATGTAACGAGGTGGCTGTCTTTCACCATCGGTGAAGTTGGTGCCAGGCAGTGTGAGTGACGACAAAAGGTCAATTACGATATCTTCCGTGGTATTTGTGAAAACGGTCACACACGAGTATTGGTCAATTAGCCACTGGCAAAGTGACAAGTAACGACTTAAATTTTAGGACTAACGAAACCGTCCCCTGCACACTGCAATGTAAGTGGTTTAAGATTAATCAGGCAATAGATCTTCCTTTCATCAACTCAAGAATAACACTTAACGTCTTTCTGTTTTGTGAGACCGGTCGAGAGAGAAATTGCGAACTTCAATAATAAAATGAGATGTATTTTTCGGTGACCATGTGTCTGACTTTCTCTTTTTCCTGATGTGAACTCATCGTCATTCATTCATTTCGTCTTTCTCTCCGTCAACTTTCTCAGAGATCCTGCAATGCCACAAACCGTACTTAGCGTCGAATACTTCAGGTTATAATAAACCTTTTTAATAATAATCTTCTTATTTTCGCAGAGAAATTTTTATCCTTCTATTTTATTATCTTTTAAGAATTTTTCGACCGCCCTCATTTCTTTAACTAAACCTTTACTATTACTGTATACATCTATGTAGATGCATATACGAGTGTCGTTTAAAAAATTCTAATTCTCACCCAGAAGAAAGCTGAGTGTTGCATAGTCACAACCATGATACATATACATGCAGAAACAAAATCAACAAAAATGACGAACGAAAACACTTCTTTAGAAAAATATACCTCTCACACTTTATTCGAAAGGGTTGCGAAAGGGTTATGTGTGAGAGGTAAGTTGGAGACTGGACAGACTGCAACATATTGACCTCCAGTTCCTCTGTCTTTAGCAGCACTTCTTTCTCATTCTGCTGGGCTGCTCAACCGGAGGTCCTGAGGGCCCAGACCTCTGCTGGTTCTCACTGCCTCGAACTGCAACAAACTGACTCCAACAAACTCAACTCTCCGTGGTGCCAGGTTATATAATTGTTTGACATCCACCTGCTTCCCGTGGGCGTCACAATTGCACCGAATTCAACTCGTCCACGGTCAAGGTTATATCTTGATATCTTCGACCGGATGCACCTGTTATTTACACAGGTGCATCTCTTAATTGACAGATCGGCCGAGGGTCAATATGCAACATGAGTAATAAGTCAGTTTTTCACTATTTTTTAATATAGTCTCCTTGGATATCAATCTACTTCGTATAAAGATGACCAAAAACGGTGGGATCTAATTCTCCAAAAACTCCTCCACAGCACAGATGACCTCATAATTGTTTCCAAGGCGAGAATGTTTTGTCTGCAGAAATGGTAATAGAATTATCATTTCGATTGTCCACGGTGGAAAGCAGAAATCAGCTGGCGAGTTCAACTCATATCGATGACCATGGAGGCGGCTTGAGAAATGGAAGTTCTGAATAACATTTTTTTTAAATTCATGTGTGGAAAATTTCGGATAAAGTAAGGCTTATAGACGTCATATAAGGCGAGCAAAAAATTATTGAAATCCAAATTAGGGAAGGCTGCCTATTTGGATAAAAGTGAGAGGATATCAAACGCCGAAGGTGGAGGTGGAATGGAAGGAGTAGAATTAATTATTGAAATCCAAATTAGGAGAAAAATGATATTATCAATAGCTGCGCCAACCACCACGACTTGGATGAGAGAAAATGCATATAAACAAGAGTTTCTTCCCTCACTGGAGTGGTCGACCAGTAGAAGGCAACAACTAAACTTAAAGTCACTCTAGGCTGGCACCAGACTACTCTGAGTGGAGAGGCAAAGAAAATCCAGAGATAAAACGTCACTTCGAAATGGCCTTGCACCAGACTGCGCTGGGTGTAGAAAAGGGAATAGAAACTGAGATAACATGATACTGAGAGATGACCCCGTGCCAGACGCGTGAAAGTGAGGATAAAGAAACGAAGAAAAATCAAGATAATATGATACTTTAGAGACCAGCGCAAACCGGCTAACAGACTTTATGATACTTTTTTCTACTTTCTAAATTGTGCGGTCTCATCCGTCTACTCATTGACTGGCGATTCCGATTAGCGATTGATCTGCTATCTGGATCAAAAACACATGGTGGGCAGTTATGCAGCGATCGTACCAACTGATGACATAACCAGCTAAGTGGAACGGTCAGCAGATTGAAAGCAGTGTCACTCTGGTGTTTAGGGGAAGTAGGTGTGCTGCTACATTGCGACAACAAGAATGTTCAGCTACCACTCTTCTTTCTTGTTGAGGCTTAGGACTTTTTCAACAACATTCGTCCGTATACACTACATCTGTGCTTATATATCCTCATACAGATACATTCGCACCCACAAGCAATCATATTCAGCATACCAACTTATATAAAGCCCAGTCGGCTGAGTTTGAAGAATACACCAACTGCATCTTTGCAGAGGGGTAAGACCCCCCCCTCCTAACGAATGTTTGTGATATGACACAAAACAGTATGATGGTGGGGCTTCAGTAATGCAGGAGCTTTGGGGAATGTTGAGAACTCCTTCATTGCCATCGCTCCCAGGTCTATTCTGGCCTGAAGTGGTAGCACCTGATAGGTTCCTGCCTATGAGTTAAATAGAACTAAACTTCGTTCTTTTGCAAAACTTAATTGTTTGAAATAGAACTGTTTTGACATTTAACTGTGTGTGGACAAAAACTATACTGATACTAAACAGAATTGTTTGAATTTGAACTGTTTGACTAAAATGAATAGCTTGAAATAGAAATGTTTTTGATACTTAAACTGCGTACTCATGCTAAACTAAATTGTTTGAAATAGAACTGATTATTTATATAAAAATTGATTCGGCGTTAAATAACCTACAAAGGTTGATATGCCATAAAACCCAACTAACCAACCAACTTATATAGATTCGTCTATGCCAATGCAAGATTGTTTCGGAGATACTAACGTAGGTAGTTCAGTTGGCTAAGGCTGTAGAATACGCCGACATCAGCTCTGCAGAAGGGTAAGATCCCACCTGAACGAGTGTCCCGAATATGACATTAAACTGCATCAGATAGTGGTCCTCCATGGAAATGTAAAGTACCCCTTCATTACCATTATTCCCTGGTCCACTCTGACCCGGAGTGGTAGTACTTATTAGGGTGCCCTCTATGGATCTTATAAAAATCTTTACTCATTTACTATCGTTGAAACCATTTAACTGTACACAAACAATCAATCATGATACTATTTACCAACCCCTCCGCTCGGGCAGGATATGACACAAGGTCAATTTTTAAGCGGAGTTTAACAGGTTTGAATTCAGAGTTTTCCTTCTCCTAGACTAGTTGCCTCCTCAAGGCTGAAGAACCTAGTCTGTCCTACTATTTACCCATAGCTGGAGGGAGAATAATTGAATTCATACCTTTCCCAATGGTATTAGTGCTATGTAAAATGCAATCAGTCTCGTCCAGGATTTGAACTCGGATCGCCGTGTCCAATTCCTACGACGATAACGACTACACCACGGGCACCTCCAATCAATCATGATACTTGAAACTATTTAACTGTGTGGCTCGTTTAAAAATAATGTTACCTACACACTATTCGCTTACATATTATATAAACAGGATTTGGCACTGAATAACCCGTAATGGTCGATATGTTACAAAACACAACTAAATTAAACCAAACCAACTGGCGTGAAGACATTAGGAGTTTAAGGGCTTGCCATGAATGTCTGCTGATATTAAAAAGAGTCATGGGGCATAACTCTTTTTAATATCTGATCAAAACAAAAAATGAATTTCAAGGGAGGTAATTCTGTACGATTAGAAGGATTTATTGCGTTCACAAAGAGAATGCTAAAATATTTTCAACCAGTTATCGAACGCCATAAGATTTTGCAAGTACAGAACGCTCTATACTCACCTGACCCCTAAACTTTGGGAGATTTTTCTGACAAAAAAAAATTCGTGTTATGAATATATAAAGTGAGCGTTGGAAAAATAAATTGTCATCTAAATAGAGCAAAAATGAAAATAACACTGACATCTCACTCTAACAGATATATTTACCAAAATTACATGAAAATATTTTCAAACACTAAAGATTAAATTTATCGAAAGGAATGAATTTTTAATCCAACCACGGCCCAAAGGTAACTTCGAAACCTCCTGTGAGCCTTTCTGACAATTTCTTTGTTTAAATCGGTAAATGCTGTGTAGAGAAGAGGAAAATCTCATATTTTGTTTTGGTGCGCTATTTAATTCAACACTGAACTTCACCCAATCAGGATGACTTATCCCATTCAGCCCGGACCTTCATTTCCGGCTAGCAAAACGGGTGAGCGGCCAAACACACTCTCTTCGGCTTGAGACGGCGACCAGAACGGACGTGTCTCTGGTCGCCCCTGCTTAGCGATGCCCTTTAACTAAACAAGCCACCCAGTGCGGACATATCACTGTGGCTTTAACCCTAGCAGCAGCACAGCGAGGGAACCTTCTAATTTATGAATTCTTTGCGTCTAATATATTTTAGACCAAGGAATCCCTGTTGAATATGAATTAGATACGTTCAGCATGCCTTCCACAAGCACCACAAAAATTTACTATGTCGATCCGAGCGCCACTCCGCTCTCGACACAAAACTACACTGTGACTTTGAATACTTCCCTCACACGTCCAACGACACGCTGCCATTTCCAGCATCCCGCTACGCCATTTCGTCTCAAACATCCAGCAAGCCTAAACACCACGAGTCTTGCAGCACCAAGAACAAACCGCCTCAAAGCTGCAAATAAAGAATTTTCGTTGTTGTGTTACCAAAGAATAGTTTCGTAATTCATTTCTGTTGCCATAAAATATATAGTGTTCGGGACCATAACAAATTCCCTCAACAACACGCTATAGCTGCTATTATCCTTGCCTTCAGTTCATCTTTGGTGTTGCGTAGTTTTTTTTTTATCTCTTGCTCAACTGCGCTCCACACATAATAAAGGAAATTTCAATCTGGAGAGTTAGGCAGCTAGATGTTAGGAGTGATGTGGTTGCAGATATTTTTCTTACAGCCAACACTGGGGTTTTCCTGCTTGCTTGTCACGGTGATAAAAATTGGTCTTTTCTCATCTTATATGAGAAATATCAAATGTCTTCATGCACTAGCTACCTGATAAGAAATTCAGGCACTCCTCTGTCCATGGACCTGATAAAATTGCAGAGATCGTTGTCAATGATGACCTGGATCTCACCAACAAATTTGGGTGTTCTTTTCTTATCAGAATAATCAGAGTGAGGTTTCCAAGCTGCCTTACCATCGTTATCACCAATGTACTCATTTAAATTTTTAAAAACTTCTGAACTGTCCTCAGATTTACACCTAAGTACCGTGAAATGTTTGTATTGGACATCCAGTGTGAATGCCAAGCACTACAGTATGCAGTTTCTTAATTTCTGGAGGATTGAATAGCGTGGTGGTGCTGCTTTCACCCAGATGACTCCAGTTTGCTGTCCAGTTGACAAAACCTGAAACAAAACTCGTGTGAAAGTAATAATTTAAAATGGCAACAATTTACCCATCGCACCCTATATATAACCATAGGCATAAGTTGGCGAGTGTGACTTGAAGGTTCCCTTTTCAATAGCTACTATACATGATGTAGTGGAGGGCGCTACTCCATTCCTTGGATCTCTCCACTTTACCCTTGATCCTTACTCATAATGCTGAGTGTTAAGCAAGGCAGTATCAAGTACCATTTTTTGAGTCTTTGGTATGACTCGACCGGGGATTGAACCCTGGCCTCTTCGACCATTGGCGAACATATGTATGTGAATGAATTTGTGTATATAATATTAAAAGGTAGATATATGTATTCAACATTAAGGTTGGTAGTTTGGTTTTACAACATATCAACCTTTTTCGGGTCATTTAATACTGAATTAAGTCACTTTGATAACAGTTTCAAACAATTCAGTTGAGTAACAGTTCTATTTTAAACAATTCTGTTTAACATAAGTATGCAGTTTAAAGACACAGTGAAATGTAAAAACAGTCATTTCAAACAATTCAGTTGAGTGTAACTATACAGTTACCCATAGATAGGACCCTATCAGGTGCTACCACACTGGGCCAGAGTAGACCTGGGAGTGATGGCAATGAAGGGGTACTCCACATTCCCCAAAGCTCTAGAATTACTGAAGTCTCACCATCATATTGTCTAGTGTCATATCTAGGACACTCGTTGGAGGAAACTTACTCCTCTGCAGGATGCAGTCAGTGTATTCTACTGCCCAAAATATTAAAGGTGAATTTTTCTATATAATATTAAAGGTGTAATAAAAAAAGTTAGGGAGGTTGTCAAATTTTAAATGATAAAGAAACAGAAAGAGTACTCAAGGGATTGTTTCAAAGAAAAAATCGTCATAAATATAAAGACAATACAACAATTATATTCTTGGGTTCATTTGCAGTGGGGGGACCTGACTTGTGACTTCTACAGTTTCGACCAAAACCCACACTCAACTTCTTTAAAACACACACACACAATGTGGGGAGAAGTCAGTTAGCAGGCAAGGTTGATGTTTGATTGGGTTTTAAAGCATATCAACCTTTGTAGGTTATTTAATGCCAAATCCATTTTTATACAAATAATCAGTTTTATTTCAAACAAAGTCTGTCAAAAACATTTCTATTTCAAGCTATTCAGTTTAGTCAAACAGTTCTAATTCAAACAATTTAGTTTAGTATAAGTTTTGTTTACACACAGTTAAATGTCAAAATAGTTTTATTTTGAACAATTCTGTTTAGCATAAGTACGCCATTTAGTTCTACTTGTCCCATCGATAGGACCCTATCAGGTGTTAAAATATGATTAGCTAGTAAGTTTGCCCAGTCCGCTGGGACTGTAGAATACACCGACTGCACTTCTGCAGAAGGGTAAGACCTCCCGCTCAAAGAGTGTCCTAGATATGACACTAAACAATCTGATGGTGAAGTTCCAGTGATGCTATCACTCCCAGGTCCACACTGGTTCAGAGTGGTAGCACCTGATAGGGCTCTATCTATGGGTTAAATAGAAGTAATCTGTGAACTTACACTAAACTGAATTGTTTGATATAGAACTGTTTTTGACATTGAAACTGTACTTACGCTAAACTGAATTGTCTGAATTAGAACTGTTTGACTAAACTGAATAGCTTGAAATAAAAATGTTTTTGATGATTAAACTGAAGGCTCAAACTAAACTGAATTGTTTGAAATAGAACTGATTATTTGTATAAAAATGGATTTAGCATTAAATAACCTACAAAGGTTGATATGCCATAAAACCCAACCAACCAACACGAGTAAGTGTTTGGTTGCAATTATAACAATATACTGACCCAATGGCATAATGGTTAGATAATGGTCTGGGAGACCAGTGTTCACTCTGAGGTCGAGTTAAACCAAAGACTCAAAAAAAAAAAAAAAATTGTACTTAATGTCTCTTTGCTTAACACTGAGATTTACAAGATACAGAATAGCACCCTCCCCAACATCCAGAAGTAGTAGCTATTGAAAAAGGGAGCCTTTGAGTCACCCTCAATTACAGTTGGCCAACTTAAGTTACAATGTATATATATGGTTCGGTTTGTTTAAAGGCATATCGAATCTTTATGGGTTATTAAATACCCAAAGTTTATTTTATAAGTTGAAATAACATAACCAGAAAATTCGACAAAGCACTGCATGTGACATAGAGAACCACTGGACAGCAGTCTTGACCTTATCTCATCAGCAGTGTATACCATGATCTCTCCTACTGGAGATCGAACCAGCGACCACAGAATGCAGAGCCAGAACTCTACCATTGAGACATTGGTCCACATTGCAGACAAGCGATGCCAAATTAACTAGTCATGGTAAATTAGCCTGATGTGTCTTGTAGTAATATCTGTACTCTTACAGAGGATATGGTCACTTCCAGGGTTACGCATCCCGCATAACCATTACAGCATAAAATAAAATAATGTACATCCAAATTTAATTTATAAGTAAAATTTTTTATTATAACTATAAGGGCTGGCTAAAAAGTTTATAAGCTGACCAAGATAAACATCATTTAGTCACATACCATGAGTGTATTTTTCAACAGTCTCTCTTATGGTCAACATGCTTCTTCGATCTGTGTTACAGTGTTTGGAATCCATTAGTTAAAAAAGTCATTTACAGCTGATATGACGTCATCATATAAGATTTTCAGCTCACTCTCATACTTATAAACTGAATGAACCATTACAATCTTTTTTCTATAATGCACTTTGACTACTTTTGTTGAACAGCCATGACCAACTATACAACCACATATGCATGCGAAATCCTAACGACACACAATAATAACGACGAGACAGTCTTGTAAAAAAATATACCTCACACTTTATTGAAAGGGTTGTGTGTGAGAGGGAGTTGGAGACTGAACAAAGACTGCAACATATTGACCTACCCAGCCCCTCCGGACGTAGTCGTGTGTCGTTCTCATTCTCCTGGACTGCTCAACCGGAGGCCTGGGGGCCCTCTCCAGTGGGTGCTGTTCTCTCTACTGCATCTTGTCTCTAACTCATCTGATCTGCAACTAACTCAAACTTCTTATGCCGAGTTATATTATTGTTTTATGCCCACTCAATCTATTCTCATGGCTAGCCAGGCCAGAATATGCTACTTCCGGCGTCTTTGGACTGGCATGTTTGATCATCATAAAGCGGAAATAACTGTTATGCAGTTCAGAGGTCACTCTCTTCCGGTGCATCAGTTTTTGACTGTACTGTGGGATTTTAACCCTGTCCCATATTATCAGCCAAGCTTGCCAACGCAATCTCTGGTCCGGGTCGGAGGTCAATATACAACACTTTAACAACATCAACAACAATAATAATGATGACGACAATGATGATGTTGTTTGCAGCCAGATAGGAAAATTTGCACTGGCCGAGTTGGCTGGGACAGTAGAATACACTGACTGCATCTCTGCAGAGGGGTAAGAGTCACCCAACAAATGTCCTGGATATGACACTAAACAATCTGATGATGCGGTACCAGTAATGCTAGAGGTTTGGGGAATGCCATCACTCCCAGGTCTACCCTGGCCAGGAGTAGTAGCACCTAATAGTGTCCTATGAGCAAAATAGAACCAAACTTTGTGCTTATGCTAAACTGAATTGTTTAAAATAGGACTGTTTTGATATTTAAACTGAGTATTTATGCTAAACTGAATTGTTTGAAATAGAAGTTTATATGTATAAAAATGGATTTGATATGCTATAAAACCGAACCAACTAATTTATACTCATTTTAAGGGTCGGGTTCTTATCCCCTCTGCAGAGTCAGTGTATGCTAAGGTCCTTCAACAGGGTTTGAATCATACCTGGTTTTAGTTGTACCCGTGAAAACCAAAAACCCAAAATACTTAAGCGAGTCAAAAGTTTTGCCATATTTTGGTAATACAAGAGGTACAATTCAGCAACTCTCAATGCTTTTGCCGAAGTCGTGAAGATAACAAACCACACTGGACTGTTTGATGCCGAACTCGCATGATACTCTCAGGACTTACCTCTATGACTTAGAACACGGCCTCGGAATCCACCCTTTCAAGGTTAGCTGATCGTTGAGTTCTTGCAACCTGAACAAACTCTCTAAAACCATCTGGTCACTATGATCTATAGAGTTTTCACTGTTCTCAAAAGAAATGTTTTTCATTGCTTCCACAGCATTATGGATCAGTTTGAACTCAAAGTTTCAGAATTAGACTACATTGCACATTCATCTGTGCCACTTTCAAATCACAGAGTTAAGTGATACACATGTCAACACACCAACTACCATGATACTATCAACTACATATACCTCCCACATCTTGAACTGCTTCGTTCACATGATACACATGTCACAAACAAGCACATAGCAAAATATTGCAAAACGTTTGACTCTCTATGGTAGATTGTAAATATAACACAATCAAGTAAGAAGTAATAAATTACAACAATTTATTCCTCAGCTGCGTGTAACAGTAATGAATTCTATTAAAAAAAGATTGCTTTTGACATTTTGTTAACCAAATGAACAAAAAAAATGAAATGGGATAAAAATTCACATTCCTCATTCGATGAAAATAAAGAAAATCATGAAATAAATTGTTAATTTTTAAGTAAACTATATATATATATATATATATGAGATAGAGATAGAGAGAGAGGTTGCCTCAATAGCATATACCATATACACTCGTGTATCAAGTGACTTTTTGTCACCTAGATATCAGCCTAATATCTGGTGGTGGTGCTCAACACAAGATACAAACTTTGTATGTATCACTACTTGGTTAAGGTTAGCCCAACTGGAACACCTATAATTTCCAGCTGCGGATGTCAACAGATAATCCTGTTTTGATCAGATTATATATGATATATTTTAAATTTACTCTCTATACTTGCGGATCTGCAACTTTCCAAGACCTAAATCTTAGTCTAATATTTACACTCACAAAGTTTGTATCCTGCGTATATTGCTACCCTCTATTCTTAGCTAAAATATACGTCTCACAAAGTTGCTTGATATGCGAGTACATACAGTGTCCCTCTAAACATTATTGGCGGTGTTTTAAACATGTACATATTTGACCAGTCAAATGTAGCCAGTCTATCAAAAAAAAGGTTTTCAAAAAATAAATAAAAAGGAATCAATATGATAACAGAAAATTTTTTAATAAAAAGATCTTAGTATTTACAGCCACACTATTATTTTTCATATAGCAGAGGTCTCAAATACGTGGGCAACATACAGCAGACCATGCACTAATTATTTCTGACCCACAGCAGATTCATTTTCGTAACCAATATTTTCCTGACTTTAGGGCATCTGATTAAATTTTTTTTTTTTTTTTTCATTTATTTGCATTAGATTTTGAACTAAATCACCTACGCCCGGAAATTGACTTTCATAAATAAGAGGGGGGGGTCTCATAAATGTGTTGCAGTTTAGCTCTTCTGTATAACAGATGAAAATTGCAAATCCCACCCTGATGCTACCTCAAAACACGGAACATAGTGGCTCCTTTTTATCCTCAAATTTGAGACCTCTAAGGTTAAAAAAAAAAAAAAAAAAAAAAAAAATTAAAAATTTTTTTAAAAATAATCAAAAGAAAGAAAAAGGAAGTTGACTTAATTAAATAAAATGTGGATGTGGGGACAATAATGAGATAAAAATTAAAGAATTTCTATGTTTTTTCTTTTTTTTTTAGTTGGGGGAGGCATTGTTTCCCCAAATTCAAAAAGAAATTGAGAAACTGACAGTTATCAAACATCAGCAGAAATATTTTTTCTCCAAAAATAAGAACAAAAAAATAAAGTCAGTAGTAGTAGTAGTAGTAGTAGTAATCAAAAAAAAAAAAATTGTCCTTGTTATTAGAGACAATACCACAGCTTTTTAGATATATCAATACTAATACTGTCCCATAATAGTTGTGACATTTGCCTACATAAATATATATATATATATATATATATATATATATATATATATATATCAGAAACTAAATGTACCAGCTATGATGGGACCGAGATAGCATTTCTTTAACAATACACTTAAATTCTTCATTAACCATAGTGGAAAAGGCTCTTACCTGTCCCATAAAAGTTGTTACATTTAATGTATAAAAAATATATGTAAATGTACCAACGATTATGGGACAGTAGTAGTTATAGTAGTATTTGTTAAGCTTAGTTTAGTCAGACACAAGGCAATACTATTTGAGTATCCAGTGGGTTGAAAAAAAAAAATGCAACAAAACTAACAGAGGTACAAAAAGCAAATCATGTTTCAATCATAAAGATTCATTATTGAATGTATCTTATAATAATTAAAAAATAAATCAAATAAAATCATTTTTTAAATGTCACAAAGATGGAAGTAATATGAATAAACCTTAAGTGAGAAAATTATGGCATGGTTTAATGGCATATCAACGCCACATGGGATATTTAATGTCAAAACTCGATTCATTAGTAAATATTTCCCATTTCACTGTAATGAATTGTCTTTGTTTTATTTTTTAATGGCAATTTCTTATTTGAATGTAGTAGAAGTGATAATAATAATTTGTTTGCAGTAATATCAAGTATTCTTATAATACAAATAATTCATAGACAATTATATGGTCTTAAGTATTCCTATCTAATACAAATAATTCATAGACAATTATATGGTCTCAAGTATTCCTATCTAATACAAATAATTCAGACACAATTATATGGTCTCAAGTATTCCTATCTAATACAAATAATTCAGACAAGTAACTATTCTTAATACAAATAATTTTCACACACTTATATATCAACAAAAAATTCTTATTTAATAATAATGTTTATGTTTTTAGGTAATCAAATATTGATAATTTTCAAATAGATCTATTTGACCCATAGATGAGAATTTAACAGGTACTACCACTGTAGGGCAGAGTGAACCTGAGAGTGATGGTAATAAAGAATAAATAAATAAATAAAATGAGGTCCCAAAGCTCCAGAACAGGAGTCTCACCACCGGATTCAGTTTGGTGTCATACCCAAGAGAGAGAAAATTATTGATATAACTATTATTCATTTTATTAGTAACAAGCAGAGATGCTGTGATAAGAGGTTTATAGCATTTTGGCTTGTCAATGGTGATTTTAGTCATGTAGATTTGGTTTTAGTTTCTTTGTTTAATGGTATATCAACCTTTGTGGGTTATTCAATGTCAAAGCTGTCCTTGTAGAAGAACAGCAGTGGTACCATTTAACCCATAGCTGGGAATATATAGGATAGAAAAGTCTAAATAACAATATCATAAATAGGAACCTATGAAGATAGATGGTTTAGATTGGTTTGGTTTCTTTGTTTAATGGCATATCAGCCTTTGTAGGTTATTTAATGATAAAGCCATCATTGTAGAAGAACACTAGTGGTGCTATTTAACCCATTGCTGGTATGGTGAAGGATAACGGGTTCATATCTTTCCCAAGGGCATTAGTTTAAGAGTGAACGTAATAGTACAATTGAAGTTTGAACTTGCTTACCATGGTGTCAAAGCCCAGCATGTTAACCATTACACCATGCAGATTCCTCCTAGTCATATTGAGGAGTTGGGAATGCAAGAACAAAGGTTGACTGAAATCCTTTTAAGTAAACATAGAAGAAAGAATAAAAAGAACAAATAAGAAATGGAAGACATTAAGGTTTAACCCTTTTACTGTTTAAGACAAATCAGATGTGTCTACTCACACATTTTCTCTTTATAAATAAAAACTACAGAGGATCCTTGGTTATTTAACAACTTTCAAGTAATACAATTCAGAGTTCAACCAAAAAATTTGAGTTAAAAAAAAAAAAAAAAAAAAAAAAAAAAAAAAAAAAAAAAATGCCTCATTAACCAAACAAACACTCAGAGTTTGAACACACAAGCTGAGCAGATGAAAAGAGAATGCTTGTAAATAACTGCCAAGGCAAACCAAACACAGCCGAATGGCTGGCTGATTATCCAAGCAGCATGGTTTCAGTTTTCAAACAAATTGATAGTCAAACATAATTTTGGAACGAATTATATTTGACAACCGAGGTTCCATTGTATTGATAATACAAAGTTTTTATTTTTATATTTTCACCGTCTTAAGAAGAAATATATATATATATATATATATATATATATATATATATATATAAAAAAAACTAAGTAAAGTTGGCAAAGTATAAATACTAAGTAAAGTTAGCAACCTCAGTCAAGGGTGACCCGTGGGCTCCCTTTTCAACATCTACTACAACCTAGGTGTAGGGGCGGGTACTATTCCATTCCCTTGATTCCTCCACTTTACCCTTGATCCTTACCTTATAATGCTGCATGTTTATCAAAGCAGCATCAAGTACCATTTTTTGAGTCTTTCGTATGACTCGACCTAGGATTGAACCCCAGTCTCCTGAACCATTGATGAACACTCTACTCATAATACCAATGGATTGGAGACATATATACCTCTCAAAACGTGTGAAGAATTTTTATATTTGTCAGGCATCTGAAAGCAACATATGGCCCTCAAATATGTTACGGTAAACCCTGAGTCATGTGTGTCTCTCATAACTGTAAAGGAGTCAAGCAGTAGCATCAAGTGAGGCTGTTTGCACTTCACTTCAAATTGGTACCTTTGGAAAAGGCATGAACCCATCTCTTCTCCCCACTCAGCCAGTTTTAGGTAAATAGTTGGTCAGACTTGGCTCTTTAGCCTTGTTGAGGCAACTGGTTCACATGATTGAAAACACAGAATTCAAACCAGATATACTTAGCTTTAAAAAATATTGTCCTGTGTCAAATCCTGTGTATGGTGGAGGGGTTGGGTAAGTACATACCTGAGGTGGGGGGACTCTTATTTATCAAATCCAGTACTCTTTACAAAGGTTAACACCCCTATCTATAAACAAAATAATCTCTATGTAATACAACTCCAGTAATAAACAGTCCCTAATTTTTAGCCACAAAAAGGTTTTTTTAGCATATATTGCACGTAATGAATGCCCCCCGCTAAATTTTGGATAAACTAGCCAACAAAAATTTTTTTTTTTTTTTTTTTACACCCAATGACAAAGAGAAATCATTCAAATACTTATTTATACTTTCAAAAATACTGTAATACAACCCCAAATCAATGCAATACCGTAAATAAATAATGTAGGACATAGCTTAAAGTCTTTTAGTTCAGATAATGAAATTTTTACATAACATTGTTACCGGCTCATTGGCCCAGTGAGTAGAGTGTTTGCCAATGTTTCAGGAGACTTAGGTTCAATCCCAGGTCACGTCATACCAAAGACTTTAAAAATGGTACTTGATACCTCTTTGCTTAACACTCAGCAATATACGTATCAAGGGTAAAGTGGAGCTTTCCAGGGAAAAGAGTAGCACCCTCCCCTACACCTGTGTAGTAGCTATTGAAAAGGGAGCCTTCTGGTCGCCCTTGACTACGGTCGCCAACTTTACTTTACTTACATAACTTTGTAAACTATTTATAACATTTGTACATATAATGTAAGCTGTTATAAATATCAAACAATTTTAAGTAAAATCTTGATTATCTTAACTAATAGCCTTTTGTTGAGGTATAGGCGAGGCAGGGACACTTTGGATTGAAGTTATGTCAAGATTAGGTCTAAAAAACAAGGTAAGTGAACAACCCATTGTTTTCCAATTGATCTTAAAAAGTGATTAATTACCCAAGTACATACTGTATTTCTATTATGTTGGTGTTCTGTTACTTTTTTCTCTGACACCATAAGATGATGTTGTAGAAATAGAATTTTATGTTTTGATAATGAAGTAAAAATGTTGAATTTAAATGATAAAAAAATGTAATACAAATGCTCAATTCAGAGTTTTAAAAAATTAAAATAAATAAATACACACACACACACACACACACACACACAGCATAAATTGCAGCATGCAAGTTGATTTTGTAAGCATGAAAAAAAAAAAAATCTCTACAAAACTTTGGGTTGGCTAATACAGCAGGGCTAAAATCTAAACCTTTACCACAGAGTGGTCAACCAGTGGAATGGTACTCTTGAAAATTGATATTTACCACTTACCATAAGTCCAGCAGACTATTATAAACATTTCCAACTTAAACTTGTTTGGTGAACATATTTAACAAGTTAACACAGAGATTAGTATAAAATAAAATTGTACAACAAATTAAGCATTATATTAACATTATATCACATGCCGTTTCCAACAGCTGATGCACTGACTGTAGACACTAGTTGGAATGTCACAGCACCCATGTGGCCAGTCAGACAACAACACTGTTATTTATCTATGCAATTTCATTATAATACAATAGATTGGGGATTTATATGCTTGCTTCCTTGTTTGTTTCATTTGGTTTTATGGCAAATTAACCGTTGTAGGTTATTTAATGCCAAATCCATTTTTATACAAATGAACAGTTCTATTTCAAACAATTCAGTTTAGCATAAGTACAGTTTGTCAAAAACATTTCTATTTCAAGCTATTCAATTTAGTCAAACAGTTTTAATTCAAACAATTCAGTTTAGCAAAAGTATGCAGTTTAAATATCAAAATAGTTCTATTTCAAGTAATTCAGTTTAGTATAAGTACACAATTTAGTTCTATTTGACCCATAGATAGGACCCTATCGGGTGCTACCACTCTGGGCAAGAGTGGACCTGGGAGTGATAGCAATGACAGGGTGCTCCACATTCTCCAAAGCTCCAGCATTACTGGAACCTCACCATCAGATTGTTTAGCGGCATATCCAGAACACTCATGGAAGAGGTCTTACCCCTCTGCAGAGATGTAGTTAGTGTATTCTACGACCCCAGCCGACTGGGCAATGTGAATTCATATGAACATAAACTCTAATGTGTAAGATTTGCACGTTTCATAGATGACTGATGTAATTCTATGGTTTATGGTTTGGTTGTTTTAATGGCATGTCAACCTTCTTGGGTTATTTAATGTTAAATCCATCCTTCTAGAGAGACAGTAGTGGTACTATTCTCAAGGGTATTTGTCTGAAAGTGAATGTAATAGCACGACTGGAGTTCAAACTCGCTTACTATGATTCCACAGTCCAGCGCTTTAGCCAATTAACCACAAGGACACGCCCGATGTAATTCTAATTACAGAGAAAAATTATGTACAACATACGCTATTGGCGTAATGGCAATTTAATGAGATATAATAGTTTATTGAATATACACAAATTGGCACAATAATTTAAATAAAGGTTACTTGAAGGTTATTTTGTTGATGATAGAGAAAGTTTTGGCTAACCAGGAGCCGAGTGTATGCTTGGGGTATAGGTCAAAGCCAGAATTTTGAACTAAAAATCTTCAGGTTGACATATATACAAAATCAACTTGAACACTGCAATTTACGGTATATAAAGAGTCAAAAAAATAATAATCCATTCATAGTCAATGGATCAGTATCCTCGACTTAGTGATGTCACACTGAACACACTTGATGGACCTACAAGATGTGATAACTCTGGTCATGGTCGAGTTGGTTTATTTGTATTAATGGCATACCAACCTCCATAGGTTATTTAATGCTAAATCCATCCTTGTAGAAGAACAAGTTATACTATTTAATCCATAGCTAGGGAGGGATAAGGTGGTTCATGCCTTTACCAAGCACAGCAGGAATTCAAACTTGCTTAATACGTTACAGTCTAACACGTTAGCCACAGATACTACCTTTTAAGCCTGTACCTAGTAATATGTGGGTACTGTAAGAAACCCATGTACAAAGCTGAGTAAATTACAACAGAACACTATTCTTACTGTAACAGCACATTATAGAGCATTTTAATGGCAGTACATTAGTAAAGAATAAAGCAATTTCCAATCCAATTGGGTCACAGGTTTCTGAGTAATTTTTTATTAAGTACAAATTAGCCAAAATAGAATTTTTTTTAAAAAATGACTAAGGGATATAACTCCAGGTTTACTAACTGCTAACTACAGAACTGTTTCTCTTCTTCGTAGGTACCAAGAAAGTTTAGTGATAATTAGTATTTGGAAATAATTATAAATTTGATAAATAGAAAGTTTGGTTTCTTTGTTTAATGGCATATCAACCTTTGTGGGTTATTTAATGCCAAAGCTATCTGTGTAGAAGAACAACAGTGATGCAATTTAAACCATAGCTGGGGGGATAAGGGACTTCATGCCTTTCCCAAGGGTATTAGTTGGAAAGTGAATATAATAGAACAACTGGAGTTTGAAATTGGTTACTTCAAAGATGCAGTTCAGCACTTTAGCTATTATGCCATGAGGACTCGCCACTAAATAGGAAGTCATTAGGCATCAAACATAAATACTGTTAAAGAGTGAATTGAAGTCTTTAAGCTTCTGATAAGTACAATAGTGCTCAAGCAAAAATAGTGGGCTTATAATGTATAATAAAATAGCACTAGGCATGAGTTCAAAGAGTTAACCCAGTACATGGAAGAAAATATTTTTCTGTGAAATGATTGAAAAAAAAAAAAAAAAAAAAAAAAAAAAAAAAAAGTAGCAAAATTCTTATTTCATCACAAAGAAATTACTCCATTTTAGAATAAAATATTTTTCTTATCCAAAACATTTTCATAAAATATTTTTGAATATTTTTAAATCTTTAAAGCTACAATAAAGATTAACATAAAAAATAAAAAAATATTTTCACTCGTTAAAAACAAAGATAAAATTCAATTTTTTTTTTTTCTTGATAATATATTTTTCTTTGTCGATAATCAAAATTCAAGTCCAAACCTTTTGAATCTTTAGCTGTTTAACCTTCAGATACCTCAAACCTGAGCTCACAAGCAGAAATATCAAGCCTACAATTTAGATTCAAATAGTGCTCTGCTAAAAAAACATCAGATTTATGATATATAGTTAAACACCACTTGGGACCCAAAAATGTCCTGAACTCAAGGGGAATGCTGACAAGTCAACAATATTTTTGTAATGACCATACTTGAGTTTTGATTCATACATGGGCCCTAACTTTAAAATAATTCTGAGTTAGTGGGAAGTCAGAAAAACATCACTTTCCTAAATGTTGAAAAGCCAATCCTAAGATGACATGCATTAAAAACATCTGCTATCTTTCAATATGACAATTTTTCACATCCATTAAAAGCAGCAGTAAAATTCTTTCTTCTTTCAACTAACTCATATCTAATCAGAGAAGGAAGAGATAAAATAAATGTTAGTTTATAGTTAATGATATTTCCCAGGTGTCCAAACTTTAGAGACAATTACAATTAGACAAAACATTAAAAATCCATAGTGCCAAAATATTTTAACTAGGATCCAAGAAAACTTCAAAAATAGATTTTTGATACTTTGTGCAAAGCCAGATTGCTCAAATACTTAGTCTACTTTGATAGGTATAAAATATCGAATTTACTGTGTATAGCAGGATAGCACTCAGCCCAAAATATCAAGCTAATATATTCAAAGAGTTAACTTTGCTAAGTCACAAAATGTTCACATTCTAAAACAACAAATTAAGCACCAAATATTTTTCACTACAGATTTTTTTTCTTAATCATTTTTACTCTTTTTACAAAACACCTAAAGTATCAGTAATAAAGCTGACACCATTCTCAGAATGCAATGGAGAGATGCCACCTGGTGGGATAACCTCCTGAAACAAGACCTGAACTCTGATTTGCTCTTCAGGTAAAAATTACCAAGATGGTTGGAGATTCTTCTTTGATGCTGGTACCTTATAACTCAATACAACCTGTCTTGTGTTACTTGGAAAGGAGACTGGAACTGCCAAAAAAACACCAAGAAATTCTATAAAAGGAAATATTTGGCATAATACACTAAGAACTTCATTGGTCATAGGAAACATCCATTCATTCAGGCAAATTTTTCCCTATTTAAAAATAGATTAAAAAAAAATAATTGTTCATTACATTTATTCTATTTATATGCTTATAAATAACTATACACTTAGATATATAAACACTAACCTTCCTATAACCTTGTGCCATACTAGATTATCCAATTTTCAGCAGTGACTCTCAGAACGCAAATTTGTATCTCACTGGAGGCAGGCTGTATTCAGTGGGTGTCTGCTACAGATCAATAGTTAGAAAGCAAATCCTATGAAATATATTGCTTATTCAGTAAATTTGATCCTCACTGGATGCCCCGAAATAGAGGCCCTGTGCCAGTTTTCATACATTTGGTAAAATAGACCAAAATGATCCAAATTAAAATATCAAATGTGAAAGACTGATATATGGTTTAAGGAAACCAGGTTAAAAAAAAAAAAAAAAAAAAAAAGGCTGGTTTAAGGATACCAGGCAAAAAAATAAAAAAGAATCTTAAACCAAGTGTTTACTTGATAATCCCTTACATCTCACTCGAATTAAAAAACATATCTCTCTACAAAACCTAACACTAACCAGCCACCATGAATTGTGACTTTTCCCTGTGACTTAAGATACCCACCTCAAAGCTATTCTTAAAAAATGTTTGAAATAAGTAAAAAAAAAAAATAAAAAAGCCCTCTCCATGTAAATGAAAGGTTTCCCTACCCAACAACAAAGTAACATTAATTTGATTACTATTAAAACTACTACTACTTCAAGTGGAGCAATATTAGTGGTTGTAGTGAATTAAATCTTAAAATTCAACTGTTATTACTGATACTACATAATATAGTAGTAAAAGTAATAGCAAACAGAGTGGGTGGGTAAGGCCAGTCAATTGAATAGATCTTGGATTTTTTATCAACTTTTTCTGCCATTATTTTTTTTTGTTTTTTAAATGTCTTTTTTATCCTTTTTATTTCTTCTTTTCTTTGCCATAGAAACTGTCTAAGCCAAGTCCAGCAAATACAAAAATTGTGCCCAGCCATTGCCTTGAAGACATGGGATTCTGGAAAATAATGACAGAACCGAGAATGGTGAAAAATTTGCGAGTGGTTGTGACGATGGAACAGGTCAAAGGTCCAAATTTGGCAACAGTTATGAAGATGAATGTCTGGAGGAAAAAAAAGAAAAATAATATTTAATCAACAAGGTTGAAAATTAGATGTCAACCAATAAATATATTAATGAATATACAATATGGACTCTTAGTCCATGGAGATGTCAATGTATCAAAATCAGCTCTCAACATTAAAAAGAAAAAAATATACCAATTTAGAGTAAAATCAAAATAGACTTATTTAGATTGATTGATTTTAATGGCATGTCAACCTCTCAAGGGTTATTGTATGCATATAGGTTAGAGAATTATGTTCATTGTACATTTATATTTACATTCTTAGTATAATTGTTTCTTGAGGGTTTTTTTTTTTCACAGTCCTATCATTTTTAAACAGATCTATTCGACCCATAGATGGAACCCTAACACGTCATCTCAGAGTGGACATGGGAGTAATAGCAATGAAGGAGTACTCTATACTACCCAGATCTCCAGAACTGGAGCTTCACCATTAGATATAGTTTAGTGTCATAATTAGGACACCTTGGTGAAGGAGGTTGGGTCTTACTCTTCTGCAAAGGATACAATCAACACAGACTTACTTAAAATATAATTAAAATAAACTTGTTTTTAGCAAAGGATACAGACTTACTTGAAATATAATTAAAATAAACTTGTTTTAAGCAAGTAAAAAATTTAAATGGATTTTCTGATCATGAGAAAATGCTGAAAAGTTCTAAACTCAATCAAGAAATTGCTTTCTATTCTTTTTTTATTTTTATTGTTTTTTTCTTTAATTATTTTTATGGGTTAAGTGGTTGTGTTTTAGGGTACATCAACCCTTGTAGGTTATTTAATGTCAAATCTTGATATATGATTTGTAAATGAATACTTTGAAGGTAACATGATTTTTAAACAAGCCAGAGGTCATTTGTTTGCACACAGTTAAATAGTTTCAAGTATTGCTATGTAATACTAATAACTTAATATTAATCATTAGTCTGCATAGAGTTAAACAGTTTTAAGTATAGTAAATGATTAAATAGATCTATTGGACCCATAGATGGGACCCTAACAGGTACTACCACTCCGGGTCTGAGTAGATCTGGGATTAATGGCAGTGAAGGGGTACTTCACATTCCTCAAAACTCTCTGATTGGAACCTCGCCATCAGATGCAATTTAGTGTCATATCCAAGATACTTGTTGGGCGGGGGTCTTACCCCTCCGTAGAGATGCAGTCAGCATATTCTACAGCCCTCAGTCAACTGAACTTATTTTTAAGGGTTAAAGAAATTTGAGAAACATGTTGAACTACAGGATGAATATGTACCTCTAGCATGTATGTCTTATGATTTAAGTTCATTCCTCTTTGGTTAAGCTGAGAACTTTTCAGTCCCTCATTTTATACATATATATATTTTAGAAATAAATAAATACAACTAAAGTTTGTTTTTTTTTTTCTACTCAATATCTGGAATAAAGTCAAATAGTGACTGCAGATAAAATTGATTGGAAATGTTTATAAAAAAAAAAAAAAAAAAAAAAACACATTTTATCTACAGTCAGTATGCAACTATATATAATTTCTCAGAAAATGCTTTTTTATTTTGAGACAGTTGGGATCGAAGAAATAAAAACAAAAAGAAAAAAAATCTTTATTTTTGAAAATGACAGCTTTGAATTAAATACTTTTTTAGTATCTCAGAATTGATAAAAAGGGATATTTTAGTTGAAGAATCCACCCGTCTCTGAGCTACAGGTAAAATAGTAAAGCAAATTTAGCTCTTTAACTTTGGTTTGAGTGACCATTCTGAAGTTCAAGCCTTATTTTTGTTGAATTGCACAATGAAGATGTTTCATTTTAGATCATTCTCCAATTGGTAAGGTCAAGAACTTTTCAGTAACTCCTCAAACATCTTCAGCAAGTTAGTTATAGTTTTTCTTTTCATCTTACATCTTTTTTTTCTTTTTTTGCAAAGTTCACTATTTTAGATTTGAATATTAATGATGTAATCTAAACTGTCCTAACCATTATAGAATTTCCCTAAGCCTAATATTTATAACCAATCAATTATCATCCTAGCCTAGTATTTATAATAATCTTTTTTTTTAATTGTTAATTTGGTTTGGTTTAGTTTGATGGCATATCAACCATTGAAGATTATTGAATGCCAAATCCTTTTTATACATATATATATATATTAAATATATGATTTCTAAACACATTTTGTAGAAAATATTTTTAAACAAGCTTGAGCTTATTTTTTTTTTGCACACAGTTAAATTGCTCCACTTATTTCTACCAAATATGAATAATTCTATTAACTATCAATCATTTGTTTGCACACAGTTAAATGTTTTCAAATATTACTATTTAACACTAACAATTCGATTAAACATCAGTCATTAGTTTACACACAGTTAAATGATCAAACAGTTCTATTTCAAGCAATTCAGTTTAGTATAAGTCAACAAAGTTAGATAGTTCCTGGTTTGGTTAGGTTTAGTTTGGTTTGATGGCATATCAACCATTGTAGGTTATTTAAAGCCAAATCCTTTGTAGACATATATATATATTAAATATATTATTTCTAAACACATTTTGTAGATAACATTTTTAAACAAGTCTGAGCTCATTTTTTGCACACAGTTAAATGGCTTCACTTATTTCTATCTAATACAAATAATTCTATTTACTAATAATCATCTGTTTGCACACAGCTAAATGATTAAACAGTTCTATTTCAAGTAATACAGTTTAGCATAAGTCATTTGTTTGCACTCTGTTTAAATGTCAAAGTACACAGTTTAAATATCAAACAGTTCTATTTGACCCATATCAGGTGCTACCACTCTGGGCCAGAATGGACCTGGGAGTGATGGCAATGAAGGAGTACTCCACATTCCCCAAAGCTCCAGCATTACTGGAACCTCACCATCAGATTGTTTAGTGTCGTAACTAGGACACTCGTTGGGGGAGTCTTGCCCCTTTGCAGAAATGCAGTCGGTGTTCTTTACAGCCTCATCTGACTGGGCCAATTAATTTTGCTGATTGGTTATTTTATAGCATTTCACCTAGAATGGTTATTAAATAGTTGAAGTCAATCTTGCTTTTTTGACAAGCAATTAGGTTTTCAATTCATTTGAATCTTTTGTAAATGGCTAAAGAAACTTTTTATAACTAATAATTAATGCATAATTTTTCTAGCAGTTTTAAATTGATTAAAAAAAAAAAAAAAAAAAAAAAGAATCCATACTCCAATAAAAATCCATTCAAAGAGGAAATGTTATCTATGTTATACAAATTGCAGCAGAAATGTCTCCCATATTTTAAACTGTCAACAGTGTATTGTAAGTGAATTTTGGCAAGTGGCAACGGTTGCTCCATCTAGCTACTATCTTACTATTTTCCTTTTCCAGAGACAAGCATGACTTTGACCAGTGCAGATAATGTGTTTGCTGTTGAAATGGTTTTTAAAGACGAGTGAATCTGTAATTGCTACACAGACTTTTGTGCTCATTTCATGTAAGGTCAAAATGATCCAGTTCCTGATAGAATTTTCAACCCATATCAGTATCATTTTTCTATTCAAAACAGCATTATTTCAGCATAACATTAGATAAACATAAAAAGCTCGTGTTGCAGTTACAGAATCGCAAGTTTTAAAAAAAGAAAAGTTTCAACAGCAAACATACAGTGTGCACCAGTCCAAGACATAATTGTAAGTGATCATATCTGAAAATAAAAAATAAAAATTTTTTTAAAATGGTAAGACATTAGCTAGATGGAGCTACCATTACCACTTGCCTATGTTTACTTGTAACCGCCAAGTGACAGTTTAGAATGTAGGAGGTATTTCTACTGCACCCTGTATTTAAAATACTTAATGACAGAATCATTACAGAATAAAAAAAAAAAAAAATTGTCCTTTTTATTCTATTTTTTTTTTATTTAATCTAATTTATTTTTTTACTACTAAATTGACTTACCTGACCCAATGCACTGGCGATGCTAAACGCAAGCAAATTGTAAATGATGCTGGGATGGCGATAGGCAAAACCAATAAAAGCAATTCCTTCTCCAGTGAAGATGAGACCTAAAGAAAAATTAGGAAAAAAAAAAAAAAAGGTAGAAATGATTAGTAAAAACAGAAGCATTGGTTTTTAAAAAGGGTTGCATTTCTTTTGCTTTTTTTGTTTAATGGCAATATCAACCTTTATGGGTTATTTAATGCCAAAGCCATTCTTGTAGAAAAACAGCTGTGATATTACTTAACCTATAGCTGGGAATACAAAGGAGTTTATACTTTTCACAAGGGTATTAATTAAAAAATGAATGTAATAGCAAAAATAAAGTTCAAATTTGCTTACTACGACGTCTCGATCTAGTGTGTTAGCCATTAAGCTATAGGGACTTCACTTAAGGGTTGAAAATTTCAGTACTAAATATAAAATATGATAGAAAAGAATGATATAAAACTAGGTACTTGTCCAAAACATCCCTCTGAGGAAATGTCTACAGAGATATAAGTGTGTCTGTGCGTGTGTACATATATATGTGTGTGTGTGTGTGTGTGTGTGCGCACAGCAGATTATTCAAAAATAATATTCAATTTTTTAAAAATAAAATCAATAAATCTAAACAATGTTTTAATGATGGCCTAATGGGTAGAGTGTTCAATAATGGTCCAGGAGACCAGGGTTCAATCCAGTCATGTTATACCAAAGACTTTAAAAATGGTACTTGATACCTCCTTGCTTAACACTCAGCAATATAAGGTATGTATCAAGGGTAAAGTCGAGCAATCCTGGGAAAGGAGTAGTCAGTGAGCTTTTGCAGTGCCATCATGGCAACATGTGGCCGAGCATTGTCATCCTGGCAATGTGTGGCTGAGTATTGTCATGGAACAAAATTACAACCAAGCTTGAACTCATGTAAAATAAGTAAACATCAATTCTTTTTTTGTTTTAGGTATAACCTTCATATCAAATTCTGAAAGAAGCAATAGAAAATTAACAAAGAGGACACTTTAATCATTAGGAATGTGAATTTTTTTTTTTTTTTACGTGCTTTAAACGTCTATTGATAAAATGAAAGAAAACGGTTTCAAGCTAACAAAGGAAAGAAGCAGAAGGTACCCCACACAAACAATTACCGACGACAACTACACTGATGACATAGCGTTTCTAGCAAATACAGCCGACCAAGACGAAACCCTGCTACATAATCTGGAATGAGCCGCTGCAGGCATAGGCCTCCATATCAATGCAGACAAGATGGAATATATGTGCTTTAATCAAACAGACGACATCTCCACACTAGACGGTAGCTCTCTAAAACTAGTAGACAGGTTCACCTAGGAAGCAGTGTCTCATCAACCAAGACAGATATCAACACATGACTAGCAAAGGCATGGACAGCTATCAATAGGCTATCGGTCATATGGAAGTCAGATGAGACTGATAAAATAAAATGCAGTTTTTTCCAAGCAGCAGTCATGTCAATACTGCTGTATGGATGGACTACATGGACGCTAACTAAACATATGGAGAAAAAGCTTGACAGTAACTATATAAGAATGCTGCAAGCAATACTGAACAAATTATGGAGGCAGTACCCAACAAAGCAGCAGCTGTACAGCCACTTACCACCCATCACAAAAACTATCCAAGTTAGACAAACCAGACATGCAGGACACTGCTGGAGAAGTAGGAATGAAGTCATAAGTAACGCTTTCCTGTGGACCCTTTCACATGGACAAGCAAAGGCAGGATGACCAGCAAGAACCTACATACAACAGCTCTGTGCCGATAAAGAATGTAACCTTGAAGACCTGCTGGACGCAATGGACAATAGAGAAAGGTGGCAGGAAAGGGTCAGGGATATCCATGCTGATGGTGCGACATGATGATGATCCTATTTACCAACCCCTCCGCTCGGGCAGGATATGACACAAGGTCAATTTTTTAAGCAGAGTTTAGTAGGTTTGAATTCAGAGTTTTCCTTCTCCTAGACTAGTTGCCTCACCAAGGCTGAAGAACCTAGTCTGTCCGACTATTTACCCATAGCTGGAGGGAGAATAATTGGATTCATACCTTTCCCAAGGGTATTAGTGCTATGTGAAATGCAATGAGTTTCGTCCAGGATTTGAACTCGTGTCGCCGAGTTCATTTCCTACGACGATAACCATTACACCACGGGCATGATGATGATGAATATTGAAATATGTTAGAACTGAATTTAAACAGTTTATACAAAAATCAAACAGTATTTTCATTTGTTTGCACTCGGTATAAATGTCAAACAGTTCTATTAGACCCATAAATAGGCTTCTGGATTGACCAGGGAGTGATGGCAATGAAGGGATACTCTGCATTCCCCATAGCTCTAGGTTTGGTTTGGTTTGGTTTGGTTTCTTTGTTTAATGGCATATCAACCTTTGTAGGTTATTTAATGCCAAATCTATTCTCCTAGAAGAACAGTAGTGGTACTATTTAACCCATAGCTAGGGGGTTAAGGGGTTTGATACCTTTCCCAAGGGTATTTGCTTGAAAGAGAACGTAACAGTGCGACAGGAGTACAAACTTGCTAACTATAATTCCGCAGTCTATCGCATTAACCATTACACTACAAAGACACCCCACACTCCATAGCTCTAGAACTGAAGCCTCACCATGAGATGGTTTAATATCATATCCAGGACACTCGTTGAGGGGGATCTTACCTCTCTGCAGGGGTGCAGTCAGTATATTCAACAGCCCCAGCCAACTGGGCTCTGGAAGTAATGGTAATAGAGGGCTACTCCACACTCCCTAGAACTAAAGCCTCACTATCGGATGCAGTTTAGTATCCTAGCCAGGATTCCACCATTTTTTGGGGGAGGGTCTTATCTCTTTGCAAGGGATATAGTCAGCGTATTCAAAGCCTCATGAACAGGACTATTAGTCTCAGTAAGGCATCCAGTTTAGGAATAGATAAACTCTGAATTCAAACCAACTGTACTCTACTCACAAATTGACCCCATTTCAGGTGGGTTAGGTAAATAAATACATACATATATGTATTCCATTTGTGCATTTCATGGTTCTGATATCCTGTACCTGTGATAACAAAATTTGCAAGTTTGCAAAGTGTATGTCACATGACCAAAGCAGTTTAAGCTGTGGTTGCTTTGTTTTACAACATATCAACCCTTTTCAGGTTATTTAACACCGAATTAAGTCATTTCGATAAAGGATTCAAACAACAGAGTTTAGTATAAGTATAGTTTTTTCGTTTACACACAATTAAATGTCAAAACAGTTCAGTTTAGTATAAGTACACAGTTCAGTTCTATTTGACCCATAGATAGGACCCTATCAGGTGCTACCACTCCAAGCCAGAGTGGACTTGGGAGCGATAGCAAAGAAGGAATACAGTGCATTCTCCATAGCTCCAGCATTACTGGAACCTCACCATCAGATTGTTTATTGTCATATCCAGGACAGTCATGAGAGGGGGTCTTATCCTTCTGTAGAAAAGCAATCAGTGTATTCTACAGTCCCAGCTGACTGGGCAAACAAGCCATGGGAGGTAAACGCTGTAGTTGGTAGTATCATGGTAGTTGGTGCACTGATACGTTATTGTATCATCTTGAATGTTCAAAATTCAAAAAAAAAAATAAAATAAAAAAATAATAGGCAACTGTTAATCAGATACAAAAAAAACTTTTATTCAGACTGTCTCCATTCTAGCAGAATAAAACATAGAGAGGGAAAGGGCTTGTAAGGGTCTACGAATAAATCTCACTTCCAGTGACAAAGAGGCACTCACCACCGTCTCTCACTGACCTGTACCAATGTCTAACCCAACTAGTCTCCTTGGGTTTCAAAACTCAACCGATTCAATTTTCAAATCATCTAATTTTTATATATTCTAAAATTAAATATTTCATCATGATCATCACACATTATGCTTTTATATAATTTCAATCAAACTTTTGACACAACATGAATCCATTTTATTTACATTTTGGTTTCCAGAGCCCACAACATTATTTTGATAGGAGCTGATATCTTGGTTGATACCTATGCACATACATGGGTTTTCCAATTTGACTTACATTTCTACTCAAAACTGACTCATTGGCCTAGTGGGTAGAGTGTTCACCAATGGTCTGGGAGACCTGGGTTCAATTCAAGGTCATGTCATACCAAAGACTTTAAAGATGGTACTTGATACTACCTTGCTTAACACTCAGCAATACAAGGTACATATCAAGGATAAAGTGGAACAATCCAGGGAAAGGAGCAGCACCCTCCCCTACACCTCAGTGTAGTAGCTATTGAAAAGGGAGCCTTCGGGTCACCCTCAATTACAGTCGCCAACAACAACTCTACTCAAAGAATAATCGATATAATTAATTATCAGGAAAATAATATAATTATCACCCTAATTATATTAAACATTGTTTTACTCCATGAGTGATTTGAAAGCTACATGGATGAACATGCAACATAGTCTAATTCAGGAATTTAAGCTTTACGAGTTCAAACTAGGCCATAACACCACAGAAGCAACCAAAAAAATTTCTGGTGAGGAAGGTGATGGTGCACTCGATCACACTTCAGTAATTAGATGGTTCAAGACAATCAAGCAAGGTAAAGTTGGCCTAAAATCATGAATTCTGAGGTCATCCTTCAAAACAGAGGCAAATTCAGTGAGAAGCGCTCAGAGAGTATCAGGTGAACACCAGCATCTCACATTCCACTGTGGTTTGTCACCTTCACAACCTTAGTAAAAGTTTCTGGAGCCACTGAATTGTGCCGCAAGTTACCAAAATAGAACAAAACTTTTGACTCACCTGAACAAAAAAAAAAAAAAAAAAAAAAAGCACAAAAAAGAAAAGAAGAGTATCACTCACCAATAAATAACCAGAGGATAGAGAAAATATTCATAAAGAACATCATATTATGAGCACTGGTGTGTGCTTCCGCTCGCATCCTGTCCTGAATAGCACCGGTCAAACCATCCATAATCAGAGACACGATCTAAATCACAAAATGATAACAAGAATCCATTAGATAGGGGTCTTCAACCTACAGACCACATTCAGCCTTTCACCCAATTTTCAAATTTTTCTCTTTGCCTTTTGATGTTGACGGTAAAGAAGTACCATTTACAACTACAGATGGAGTGCTCAGAAGGTTTGAAGTCCAAGCTTCTTGCTTGCCACATCCTCAATTTCTTTAAGAAGTATGTGCTTCCATTTGGATGATTCCCCAACTTTATCACCCACACCCAGTAAGTAGTGAGTATGTTTGGCCCTATCTACTGCTGTGAACAGTTGTTCTCAAAAATGAAACAAGCCAGAGTACACTAAATTTACAACTATCAAATCATTTATCTGATGTGCTCCTTCTGTCAGAGTCTTCATTTAAACCTGATATTAAATCTTTTTGTGAATAGAAACAACATCAGAAGTCTCATTAATGCATTATGATTCTTACTATCTGAATTTAGCTGTTGGGGGGAGGATTGTCCTTTCAAGAGCACTGCTCCTAACCCTTCCTAAGTTAAACTTCATAGCCCTCAGGCTGAAAAGGTTGAGAACCCTTTGCATTAAACTATCATCATGGCATTGGAGCTGTAATATTTTAAAAGAATCTTTCTTTGTTTTATCCAAAATGTTAGACAGGCAGATTTTCATACATTAAATAAAGAGTAAATAAAATGCCCTTCACCCACCACAAAAACTATTTAACTAATTTTTAATATTCTATTTTTTTGTCCATGGCATGACGGATATAGGTGTTTGGTTAAAGAACTTCTAAGTGAAATCATCTAGAGGTTGCAGGTTCAATCCTGACTACAGATTAACACTTGTACCCGGGTATGGTTAACGGAATAACAATCTACCCCCATGGATTAAATAAAGGGTTCAGTTCAAAGTTTAATGGAGGCTCTCAAGTTTGACAAGAAACACCTAAAGAAGGCCAAAGGACGCATCGGCCAAAACGCTGTGAATATGAAAATAAAGATGACGCCAATAGTTCAAATATTCCAAATGATAAAAATTACCAAGCTTCATTCCAGAAATTTACACAAATAATTTTTATTGCAACAAAAGACTAATTTTAATGCCATATCAACACATGTAGGGCTATTTTATGCCTAGGGGTTAGGGAATCACATTCATAGTACATTCATATTTACATTTTTTTGTATAGTTGTTTCTTCAGAGGTTTTTTTGTACACAGTCCTATCAAATAAGAATAATTTTTAAACAGATCTATTAAACCAATAGATAGTACCCTAACAGGAAGTCAAAGTGGACCTGGGAGTAATGGCAAAGAAGAGGTACTTTGAACTCTCCTAAATCTCCTGAACTGGAGCCTAACCATCAGATGCAGTTTAGTGTCCTACCTGGGACACCCATGTTTTGGAAATGGGGGGGTCTTACCCCCCCCCCATAAAAGAGATACAGTTGACATATTCTAAGCCTCATTAGCAAGACTTTGCTACAAGAGAGTAAGGCTGACTTGTAAGAAACAAAATTAGGAAACATTAAATGCTCTCAAAATAACATAAGCAGAGAATATCCCACAGAAACTATCATAGATGCAGATTATGTAGATGATCTAGTGCTTCTCACAAATACACATGCAAAAGCTGAATCTCTGCTGCATAGCTTGGAACAGGCAGCAAGAAGCATTGGTCTCAAGATGAACTCAGATAAAACTGACTTCATGTAGAGGCCAATGCTTTTAAACAAGATGGTGACATCTCTACATTAAATGACAAACTTCTGAAATAAGTAAACCATTTCACATACCTAAGTAGCAATATCTCATCGACTGAAAGTGTTGTCAACTATGCAAAGGAAAGGCATGGAATGTTACCAATAAGTGATTGACCATATGGAAATCTAATCTCTGATAAAATAAAACAGAAAGTCCTTCAAGTTGTAGCTGTGTCAGTACTATTATATAGTTGCACCACCAGGACTTTAATGAAGAGTGATAGTTGAAAATGCCTGGTATAGTGCTTCCAGGAAAGTCCTAAATCACCTCTCCGGGACAAATAACTGTTTAAATAATGTCCATTCTCCTGCTGCTATTAGGAACAGTCCATTAAGTTTGGAAGGGGGAATATTAGTTTCAATAGTTAACAAAGAGCTTGAAGAAAAAGGAATTAGACAAGGATGCTGCATGCTGTTTTGAATAAATCCTGGAAGCAGCACCTAACAAAACATCCAAATAAGACATACTTGGCACTACTTGAAAAGCAAGGATGAACTCATAAGCAAAATTCTATGGTAAACTCGCACACATGTATACACCAATAAAAATAATTTTCATTTCAAAGTGAAAACAAAAAACAAATAAATATCAACAGAGTTCTTCCTTCTTTGCATCTGTGAAAATATAAATTTCAAAGAAATATAATTTGGGGTTGTAGAGACATTTTCTACATGGTAACTACACAAGGATGCTGCATGCAGTTTTAAACAAATCCTTGAAGCAGCACCCGACAAAATAACAGATATATTTACCCAACCCCTCCTCACAAGCAGGATTCAATACACGGTCCATTTTTAAGCAGAGTTTAACAGACCAAGGCTAAAAGAGCTCAGCCTGCCCTACTATTTACAGATTTTGAATTCAATGTTTTTCTTCTCCTAGACTGGTTGGCATACCAAGGTTAAAGAGCCTAGTCTGACCTACTATTTACCCATAGCTAGAGGGAGAATAGTTGAATGCATACCTTTATCAAGGGTATTAGTGCTATATAAAATGTAAACAACCTCATCCACGATTTCAACTCGTATCTATTTCCTACAATGATGACCATTACATCACTGATAGGAACGGCCGGTGAGAAAGAATCATAGGAATCCATACCCTCAGCATACTTTGACGATGATGGGAGACATTTTAAACCCAGAAAAAAAACATTTCTGTCAAAGGCCGAATACTTATCTTTCCCCCCTTATTTCATGTGAGCAAAAAAATTAAAAAATTAAAAAAAAATCACAATAAATAAAAAACAAATTTATTTTTGATGGGAAAAGTTTTCCTTACCAATAAAAGTTCACCCATTCCATACATCTGAGGCTTTATTTCATTTGTTTTCTTATCTTTGTACATAAACAAAGCCACACCTGTAACTATAAGCAGCACACACACATATTTCGCAGCAGGGTAGCGTTTTCTTGCCAACAGCACACCAAGGATCATCACTGGAATTGGCTTAACAGATTTCCCCAGAACCTGTATTTGAAAAAAAAAAAAAAAAAAAAAAAAAGTTAAATCTTTTTGTGACATCTACATGGGTCATAAAAGCACTAAACTTTATTTTGACTATATTAAACATCATTTGAATTAGACTAAAACTCATAAAATTGAAAAATAAAAACTAATTTCATACAATTATATTCAGTTTTGCTATTTTTAAATACAGTGTAGTTTGATGTATTTGTAAATAAAGATTGCTCGATATCAGTAATAGAGTATATGTAGAATTAAATTACGATAGCGTAGACACAGAGTCTTTATTTTCTTTTGCTTTTCAGATTATTGCGAGGGAAGAGTTAATATTTTGATATATTCAAATATAGTGAAATTATACTTTGTATGATGGAGTAGGAGATATTTTGTGTGAAAACATATTAGGAAACTAAATCTTTCAAAATTGTTCAAGCAAGATAAAAAAAAAGGAACTTCAAGCAAGATACAAAAGAAAGTTCAATTTCAAACAGGAATCAGATGTTCAAGTTGATCAAAAACTTTAATGCTAATGGCACCTATGAAGATTGTAGAACAACAAGTTCTTAACTATCTAGGCCTCCAATTAGAAATAATGTACACACATTATTAACAACTTTGTAAGTGGCATTAAATAAAGCCTTGAACTGAACATATCAGGAGCATATTATCTAGGGTTCCTCTTGACATTTCTGGTTCATGTCTGAGACTAAAAAATAATAGCAGATCCCAAAATATTATCCTTTCACCTTTCAATACTGGGGTTCAATCCCAGGTTGAGTCATACCAAAGACTTAAAAAATGATACTAGATACCTCCTTGCTTAACACTCAGCAATATAAGGTACGTATCAAGGATAAAGTGAAGCAATCCAGGGAAAGGAGTAGCGGCCTCCCTTACACCTCGGTATAGTAGCTACTGAAAAGGGAGCCTTCTGGTCTCCCACAACAACCTTTCAATAAATGTAATTTCTATTACTCTATCATTTGTGGTCCTTGATGGGCGCCTGATCTTTTTGTTTCAAAAATTGGGAAATATTCTATTCATGTTTTTTGGGGGTTTTGTTTTTTTTAATTTCATATCTGAATGAAAATATGCGCACAACTGAGCAACTATTATTAAACTTGCTGATATCTAGACTGCTGCCTTGAGTCAGTGGCAGTACTTTATCTTTTTCATAGCAGGTTTTGGTGAAACACAAATTGAGGAAGTGCAATGCTCTATAGTATATATATGTCATACACAGACAGACTGTTTCATTCTATCAGAACTTTTCAGTGTCGCTAGACACATAGGACGCTCAAAGCCAGGATCGAAACCCATCCCACTTTGTTAGACTAAGTCTCAGACAGCTCAGCCAACAAGCGTACCACGTTTGGCTAAGGGAATTTTTTTTTTTAAGGTATTATGTAGTAACAGCAGCAGCCGTTTGTTTACATATATATATATATATATATATATATATACACACACACACACAAGACATGCAGCTTTTGTTTCCTACAGTAAAAATTAATCCCAAGAGTTTAAAGATAAGGAGAACATTACAATATGACAGGTAAATTCACATCAAAAATCCTAAACTTGTTGAAATAAGTGTGTTGATTACCAAGGGGACAACTTAGAAGAAAATTAATGTTTCATTTATTGATTAGGTCTGTTTTGGTAAATACAGCTTTCATCTTGATACTTCTTTTTTAACACACCTTATGCATAGATTCACTTACCTGTGTTGGATAATTGATAAACTGTAGAGATTGATTACTTGCAATCATTGCCCCCAGGTAAGTCAAGGAACAAACTGCATACATCTTTTTTGAAGTGGAATCTTTTGGAGAACGGAATATTGCAAGGGCTAAAAAAGGAATTAAATAAAATAATAAAAAATGGAAATTTTATGTGTGCATTGACAAAAAAATGATTTTCATTCAACGAACACATATGCTATACCACCAGTTTATTTTTTGTTACTTCACCTAGATTGAGTCATACCAAAGACTCAAGGAAAAAAAAAAAAAAAAAAAAAAAAAAAAAAAAAGGTACTTGATGCCTCCTTGCTTAACACTAAACATTATAAGGTATGGATCTAGGGTAAGTGGTGCAAACCCTAGGAAAGGAATAGCAGCCTACACTTCGGTGTAGTAGCTATTGAAAAGGGAACCAACAGTTGCCAACTTTATATATATATATATATATATATATGCGCGCTATTGAAAGGGAGCCTTCAGCTCGTCCTCAACTACAGTCAGCCAACTTACTTATAATATATCAACTCTGACAGATGACTAAGTAAATGAAGAAAGTGCTAAATACAAGGTAGAACAAATATCAATATAAGTACCTAATCGGTCAGAAGAAATCTACCGAGGTTTCACCTTTCCGGATCATCAGGATAAAGCTGACCAAAAAGGTGAAACCAAGGTAGATTTCATCTGACCCATTAGTTTGGGTTTAGTTTAATGGCATATCAACCTCTGTGGGTCTTTTAATACCTGGAAGGTTAAATTGATTTTGTTTTTTGTGCATGTTTTAGAATTTAAGGTATGAGTTTTGGTTATGTTTTATTAGATTTGGCTAGATTTTGATTGGTTTGGTTTAGTTTTATAGCATGTCAACCATTTCAGGTTACTCAAAGCCAAATCCATTTTTATATATATATAAGTACAGTTTTCTTTACACTCAGTAAAATGTAAAAACAGTTGCATTTCAAACAATTCAGTTTAACATAAGTACACAGCTCAAACATCAAAAACAGTTCTTTGTAAGTTGACTTGGTTTTATGTCATATCAAACATTGCAAATTGTTCAATGCCAAATCCAGTTAAGACTTATATATTAAATACACACAGTGTGTGAACATTTTTCTAATAACATTTTTGAACAAACCCGAGCTCATTTTCCTTCACAGCCAAATGATTTCAGATATTTCTTGTTATACAAATACTTCTATTTACTTCTCACTTGATTTCCAGAGTTGCTATGTAATAGTAACAATTCAACATCAGTCATTTGTTTGTATACATTTAAATAGATATGTATGATATGTAAGAGATTGACATTTAAAAAAAGTGAGCGAGCTTATAAGTTGACCCACAGTTAAATAGTCTCAAGTATCATAGTATTTAATACTTCTTCAAGATTAAGGCTGGCAACTACAAGGTCTATCACTATCCATACTTTCTACACGATAGGTTTTTCGTAAGGGTTTTGTTGAACCCTAAGCATTGTAGTGTTTGATTCATATAGGTGACTTTGTTCTTGAGGGCATTTTGAATGTACTTCCTGGTTTTTCATTTTGGTGTTCATCTGTATTTCCCCAGTTTGGTAAATGGAAGCCTCCATTTCCATGAGCTCAAATCTGTCCTTTCTTGAGGTAGTTCTCATTCTTGTACTGGATCTATTTTTTTCCTGTTTTGTACCATGTCCTGGTCTGTCGGGAGAAGGAGGGATCCCTTTAGTTTTCCTTTTGGGTGGGGTTTGTAGTGGGCCAGCAACAGAAGTCACCTCAAAAGTGAGGACTCCTGGTCTCTTCCTGTCTAGCTTTGCATGTCTCTCTTGGATTGTTGCAGCTCTGGTGTTTGGAGAGTTTACAGTAAATGCTTCTATAACAGTTTTCATCTCCTGGATCAGCGCTCTCATTTCGTTTTCAAGCTGGGCAACCACCTCAGGTTTTGTGGTTGCACTTGTTTCACACATATAACAGCTTTGTTATTTTGTTGGGATACTTTTTTGTCGCTTCCACATATTTTGTTGTCTCTACCATCCTTTTTGCTTCTGGGTAGGTGATATTTTGAGTTATATTTTAATTTGGTAGTCTTTTTTTTTTCTTCCATACCTCACAAACTCTAGAACCAGCAACATCGTTTCCTTGACAGCACATTTGTAGTTTTTTTGGTAGTCATCATGTATGTCCTATTCTCTGCATCTTCCGCATATTGGATGTTGTGTACATTGGTCCTGGTGGTGTCCAAACATGACATTTGTAGCATCTTAAGGGGATTTGGAATATAAGGTTCTCCATTTATTTTTTGGCATCCAATTTTAATTTCTTGAGGAATTTTGTGGGTGTTAAAGGTCATTATATATGTATTTGTATAAATTGTTTCTCCAGTTTTTCTTTTTATTTGAATTCTACAGATTTCCATGACATTTTGTTCTTGTAAGTTGGTTTTGAATTCATCTAACTTACATAAGGAAAGT
>OY757939.1:20713332-21050832 GCA_963585895.1 Sepioteuthis lessoniana
CTATGCATTTCAAACTTTCAATGTTTTAAACACAACTTGATATTACCTGATTAAAAAGTTACCTTTATTGCTCATTCTTATTTCAGTAATGAAAGAGCGTATATCAAAATTTAATCTATGATCTCACGGCCCTAAAATGAAGGAACTGGAAATGGATATTCAACATATAAATTTTATGGAAGTTTAAGAATAACAAAAATGCAACAGAAATAGCTAAGAAAATCTGTGTTCTTTATGACTAATGTGTCATTATGAACTGCCAAGACCATGATAACGATGCTTTAAGAGAATTGGTAGAATGTAATCCATGCAAAAGTACTCAAGAATTAGCACTTGACCTCAATACATCCCAACCCACATTCTGCTGCCATTTAAAAAAGATAGAAAAAGTGAGCATGAAAATTTCAGAAAATGCCTAGTACTCATCAATAGGAGAAACATTGTACTTCTCCATGATAACAGAAGGCCACATTCAGCAAGAATCCCACAGCAAAAAATATCGGATCTAGGTTGGTCTATTGTACTCTATCGACCAGATTCACCAGACTCTGCATCAAGTGATTTCCATCGCTTGTTTTTGACAAAATGCTTGAATGACAAAATTTTTTTTCAAGATCAGGTGACTACATTTATATAAAACTTCTGGAGCTTGAAACCAGCTGAATTGTACTTGAGATGACTCGAATAAGCTACCTGATAAATGCCAAGAGATGATCCAAAATAACGGCAAATATAGTACTGATTGAAATTAATTCATTGTTAAATTATTTATGAATAGATAATATTTAACTAAAACAAAAATTATTTAGGACTCAATCTTGATATGACAGTCTAGTTTCAGATTTGAACTTGACTCACTATGTCCATTTCTGATGACAGTAACCATTACACCAGGGGCACCTCCCATTTTCAGTATATATATCCACAAACTTGTCTTAAATATGAATTCTACATGCTACAAATCAAAAATAGAATTTCCAAAAATAAATCAAGTCCCAGTCAAGCCTGAAATTCAAGTTAAACAAAGAGACAAGATGTCTTTTGGGAGGGTGATATAAAACAATTAAAATTCAAATAAAAATTTCTTTTTTAATTTGATTGATTTCAATGGCATGTCAACCAATCTAGAGTTATTTTATGCTGAGATTTTAGGGAATTGCATTTATTAGACATTCATATTTACATTTTCTGTACTTGTTTCAGAGTTTGTTTTTTGTTGGTTTTTTTTTTTTTTTTTTTTTTTTTTTTACACATAATCCTATCAAATACAAATAATTTTTAAAACAGATCTATTTGACCAATAGATGGCACCCCCCACGGGGTACTAACACTCTGGGTCCTAAGAATAATGGCAATGAAGGAGTACTCTACACTCTCCATATCTCCAGAAATAAAGCTTCATTATCAGATGTAGTTTAATGTCATACCCAGAATACATCTTTTTTTAGGGAAAGGGAGGGATTACCTCTCTTCAGGGGGATACAATCAGCATATTCTAAGCCCCACCAACTGGTCAGATATTTTATTCAAATATTAGTTCTTTGTCTAAAGAAAAACTGGATATTATTGGTTTTGACATCAGATATAGATTTTACAATCCTCACACTAAATAACCTATTTGCCCAAATTTCTAAGAAAGAATTATCATTTAATTACGTTGTTGTTGCTGCTGCTGCTACTATTCCCCCCCCCCAATCATTAGAGTTTTTCACATCAGCATTAACTGATGGTCCTTCACTGGAGTTTGAGTGGCAGCAAGTCTCAAGTCTCCAGGACTATTCTCAGTATTCTGGCTGTTCTCAATAATGCTGTGGTTTGAATGGTCTCCACTTGTCCGCCAACTTCCAAGTCCTCCAGTCTCTTTAATAATCTTTTAGTTACTGTACCAAAAGCACCAATCACAATTGGTATAATTGTCACCTTCATGTTCCACAGTTTTTTCAATTCCCTAGCAAAGTTGAGGTACTTATCCTTTTCACATTCTTTCAGTTTTATTCTGTGGTCAGCCGGGACAGCAAAGTCGACAATTCAGCAAATTCTCTTTTTTTTTTTTTTTTTTTGTTTTGTTTATTATTAAGTGAAAATCTTTCCCAGAAGTTTAAACAAATATTTTGTTTTCCCATTTCTGTGCCTTCATTGATATCACATTAGATGCAACATTTTTTTTTTAGATATATAAATCAGTGATTTTTTTTTTAAATTCTTCAACTTAAACATTTTTGTTCAACTAATTAAAATACTAATTAGGCACTTGTAATGGTTATTGTCATTGGAATGGGACTCTCTCCTATTTAAATTCAAATACTGAACAAAATTGTTTGTATTTTACATAGCCCTAATATCTTTGGGTACAGTATGAATTCAACAATTCTCTCCTTATCTATAGGTAAATAATAGGTCAGACTGCGCTCTTTAACCTTTTGGTATGGTAACCAGTTAAAAACTCTTAATTCAAACCAGTTGTAAACCTGGAGAGGGATTGGCTATTACCATCCCTAAGCACTCTTCATGAGTAGTGGTCGCATGATTAAACCAGGTTACAGGATCAATTAAGGGAAAAATACAAATATTGTAAAATTAGGGTCACCCGGGATAAAAATAGAAATGTATCAGTAGAGAATTAACGAGTTCTGATTGGCGGAAGGAACTCAAATAAAAATGCCTTTAGGACAGTGTGCGCAGTATAGAAAACAGAAAAAAAGTCAGTTGGTTGGGAGATATGACAGGGTAAAAATGAGAATTGAATACCAACCAGAGACAATATAAAGAGAGACAAAAAATTACAAGCTCCATTTTAAGGAGAGCTCTGAAAAGAGGTCTTACACCAGACACGCAGATGTGATGATGAAGCCAACAAGCAAGTGCAATGGAGCTGCAATACGAAGGTCTGTGCCTGCCCTCTCTCTCTTCATGACATGTTTTTCCTTGTCCAGCAGTTTTTATACCTTGTTCCTCTCTCCCTGACGACTACCTTAAAAAGTGTTAGCAAATAAACTTTTGTGTTAGTGAACCAAGACAGAGTTTTGTGTGTTCATCACTTTTCTCATGGCAAGCTTACAACCATACATTTGATGTGTCATGGTACAATATATTGCATATCAAGATTTCATTTTTCCTTTTATTTCTGATACAAGATTTTTAAATCCAAAAGAGTTAAGTCTGACTTATTTTATTTGTTTTATAAAACTAAAGGATATTTCATTTTTTTTTTATTTAAGAAAAAATATGATCAGAAATTGAGATGAGGTAAAAAAAGAAATAAAAAATTTAAGTAATAATTAAGCATTTGGAATTTAAAATTTATTTCAGAAAAAAAATAAAAATAAAAAAATAAAAAAAATAGTACCCAAAAAGATTTAACTTAAGAGAATATAAAAATAAGTTAACCCCTTTCCAGGCTGAGTTTATTTCTAAATTTTACAACTTTTAAAGCAATTCAAATCTAAAACAAATTTATGAAGGTCATTCAATAGATAATCAAACTTTTTAAAATTGAGGTGGGACCTATTATATATATGAGGGTCATTCTATAAATAAGGAGAATTTTGGGGAGAAAAAAAAACAAAATAATTGCTTTCTTTTTCAGAACTTTTTTCCCCATAGACGTAAACTCTGAATTGTTTGGAATTGGTTTAAAGCAAAAATTAGTTTAATCTCAAAATTATTTGTTTTGGGTCTATTCAAAATGGTAGCAAATCAGTGTGTTTCAGTCCCAAAAATGTTTAGAAAACATGGACTTGCCACAATCAGTCTGAGTTAAGACAATCCATGGAATGGAAACACTGATTCTCTGGTAAAGAGAAAAAAAATTCAGGCGGACAGTAAAAGTGATGTTGACAAGTTTTCTGAGACATAAAAGGAGCCATTATGAATAATTTCCTTGAAAAAGGTGTAATTGTAAACAGTGATTTCTATTGGCAAATCCTTAGGCAAAATTCTCCTTATTTATTAAATGATCCTTGGAGTGACCCAAGTATAACATAAAACTTTATCTCCTTAGTGAGACTCCAGTTCTGAAGGTCTAGGAGATGTGAGTCACTCCTTCATAACAATTACTCCCAGTTCCACTTTAACCCAAAGTAGTAGTAAAACCTACAAGAGATCTCATCTATGGGCTAAATAAATCTATTTGAAAATTATTAATATTGAATAGGAATATATGAAGCCATATAGCTGTATGTAAGCAAATTATTATTATGGGAAATATCCTCATGCCTTTCCCAAAGGTATTAGTCCAAAAGTGTGAACACCAAGGCTGCAGTTTAGCATTACAACACAGGGACTCCTCCGTCATTACACCCCTGGGGCATTAAAGTTGTTGAGCATTATTTTCAAAGTTGATGATTGAAAATAAAAACAAGAGAAAGATAACTCTTGTATGACAATACCAGAGTTTGTTATAACATTTGTATTTATACTGCAAATCTGAAACCAATTGAAAAGAATAAATAAATTTTCAAATCTGACAAATTGCTTGCTTTATTGATTTTAATGGTGTGTGAACCCATCTAGTTTTTTTTTTTTTTTTTTTTTTTTAATATCTTGATATTACTAAATCACATTCACTATACATTCATATTTACATTTTTTGTATTCTTAATTTTTTTTTTTTTTTTTGGCTCATGGTCCAGTTGAATAAAATTGATTTTTAAACAGATTTATTTGACCAATAGCTGGGACCCTAACAGGCACTAGCACTTTAGGTCAGAGTGGACCTGGGAATAATGGTAATGAACAGGTACTTCACACTCCCCAGAATGGAAGCCTAACTATCAAATGCTGTTTAGTGTTATACTGAGGACACCCCTTTTGTTTTGGGGGCAGAGAGGTACCCCTTTGCAGAGAAAATAACCTATTCTAAGCCCTATCAACAGGGCATACAAACTGCTTGAGTAAAAAGATCTGAATGCCAATATAAAAAAAATAAAATGTTTTTCTAGTTTGTTTTTTGGAGGGGGGGGTAGATGAAACTCATCTGGTTCAGATGTATCTAAGCTTCTAATAATTGACAACCACAGATATGCCAAAGCTTCTTACAATATATATATGTATACATACACACATATACATACAGATAATACTTATAATTGGCAATTACTTCTGGACATAAAGACCCTTTAATTAATATAAGCTTCTTATCATTTCCTAATAGAGATTAGAAATAATTTATCTAATCCTAAAAGGTTTATGCTCAAAATATAATTTGGATCCTTCAAAACAAAGAAAGTTTCACATTTCTGCCACTACCTCAAATTAAAGTAATATTTAAAGAGAATTTGATATTTTCTGGGGTTTTTAACAGAAAGATGCTTACATTGTATTTTAGATTCTATAGTATACCTAAAGGAAATTCCCAGACTTATTTTCAACAAAATAATGAATTTAATAAAATGAAAATAAATCCATTATTAAATAAAACAAATACTCTCTCTCTCTCTCTCTCTATATATATATATATATGTGTGTGTGTGTGTGTGTGTGTGTGAAGTGAACATATAAGAATAAACAATCATTTAAAAAGAAGAAAAAAAAATGTTTGATAAATCAAAAAGTGCTCAAATGCTTATCAGCAGAGCAATATAAAAACTAAAAGTAATTAAAATTTAAGTTTTATCTCATGACTGTCTCTTATTTTCCAGGGTTGATACCTAAAACTTAGAGTAATGAAACTATAGTAACAAATTGAGATTCATATATATATATATATATATATATATATATATATATATATATATATATATATATATTTTCATAACCGTTCAAAATTTACTTCACAGCTAATGGCTCCTCGTGGCTGAATGGTTAGAGGCTTTGGCTGAGCGTTTGAGTAAACCGGGTTTCGATCCCAGCTATGGGAAGCTACTGTCTAGCCACACTGACGAGTTCTGATAGAACAAAACAGATCTATCTGTGGATGACTATATATATATATATATATATATATATAAAATATAAAATTTCCGAATTTAAGTTTTCAAAAGACTTAGTAATAAAAAAATTCTAAACAATTGCTTACTCTTCTCTACCAGTTTCAGGGCAGAAAACTGGCTTTATTTCAAGGCTTCTCAAAGTGATCCATACATATAAACACCTGAGGGTGAATAAAAGCTTAGGGCTTTACCACAGGGAGTAAATTTACTGCTTTACATTTATAAATGGGATATTACTGGAGGAACAAAAATACGTTATCGCAAAATATCCCAAACTTGGTGCAACTGTTTAACACCTTTTTTTCTGAGCTTTTCCAAGTTTTTATTTGTGGAATCTGGGTTGATCCATGTGCATTATTTACTAAGCAAACAGAGAAGCACTTTAGATATAAAACATGATGATGTGCAGTTCAAACTTACAAACCTGCAACCGAATACTTGTGATTTTTACTTTGTATCATTCAGATTAGCTAAAGCAAACCTTTATCTTCTTGTTTAACCATACAAAGTAGATATCTCGTTGAAAATTTTAATTTCTGGCAGGTGACATCAAGATCTTTTTACCTGACCTTTTTTGTAGATGCCAAGGAAAAATAATTCCTGTTATGTTTACATTTGTAGTAAAAGCAATGGCCACTAGAGGAAGTGAGCAGAGGCATTAAACTCTCAACAATGTTTAAGAAAAAATGTTTCATGTTAATAGCTAAAAACTCTACAATTAGAGCCAGTCTTTAGCCAGTCATAACTTCTTCAGAGAACAAAAAACGTTTGATGTTAACAGCTTAAAACCCCACGATTAGAGCCAGTCTTTAGCTAGTCATAACTTCTTCAGAGCTCGAAGCAATTATTTCTCTTGTGAATCAAATAAAAATTGAGGAAGTTTGAGTTATTTCCCTTGGAGCTTGGGAATAGATAGGACTCATCTAAAAAATATTGTATTGTTTGTTAGTTTACTTGTTTAACGGCATAACAACTCCTTATGGATAATTTAATTCCTTTCAAATGTTTAATTATAATCATATTTTCAATGTTCGATTAATTGTTTTTTTATTGCACTTTTGTCTTTGACCATTTGTTGGCACAGTTATATGATAGCAACTATTTCTATCAAATATTAGACATGCAGGACACCACTGCTGGAGAAGCAGGGACGAACTCATAAGAGATGTACTCTTATGGACCCCCACACATGGCCGTGCAAAAGCAGGACGACCAGCACGAACATACATTCAGCAGCTATGTGAGGATACGGGATGTTGTCCTGAAGACCTGCCTAGGGCGATGAACGATAGGGAGGAGTGGCGAGAGAGGGTCAGGGATATCCGTGCTACCAGCACGACATGATGATGATTAATAATTTGCACACAGTTGAATGGTTTCAAGTATTCCTATCAAATACTAATAATTTGAACACTGTTGAATGGTTTCAAATATCCCTATCAAATACTAAGAATCTATACACAATCATATGGTTTAACCTAACTATTCCAATTTAATAATCATCGGTTTGCACACAGTTATATGGTATCAAGTATTCCTATCTAATACAAATAATTTGCAAACAATTATATGGTTTAAAGTAACTTATAATAATCCACATAAAACAATTACAGCTTCAAGTAACTATTCTTAATACAATTAGCAGTTACATCCCATCAAGTATTCTTATCAAATACAAATAATTTTCAAACAGATCTATTTGACCCAAAGATGGGAATTGAACAGACACTACTACACTGGGTCAGAGTAGACCTGGGGGTAATGGCAATGAAAGGGTGAATCCATATTCTCCAGAACTAGAGCCTCACCACAGGATGCAGTTTAGTGTCATCCCTAACCTCAAAGCATAAAATAACCTGAGACATTAACATGTCATTAAAATCAATGAATCACCAATTCTATTCCCTTCACCAACAACCATTACACTAAGCTCACTTTCTTAAAAACCTTTTCTTTTGTTTTTTCTGAAAGGCAAGAGATTTGATTAAAACTTAAATCATTATGCCAACCAAAGAATATTTTTAGAGCAATTCTAGCAATTGCTGCCACCTAGAGTAAAACCCATGAACCTATCAGGTTACCATTGTAACAATAGTCCATGATAGACAAGATACTTCTATTTAAGAAAGAGAGAAAGATTCTAATTAGCATTTCATAGTTATCTCTATTATAGCAAGAATTTAGATGACAAAATTCCCTTACACATTGGATTGAGAATTACCATATTTTCTAAATGATTTCAAATTAAAATCTTGCTATGATATACAGTTTTAGTAATATGATTAATCGTTGGTTGGTTAAGTGGTTTTGGTTAATGGCATATCAACCTGATGGGATATTTAATGCTAAATCTTGTTTTGTTTTGTTTTTTTTTATATGATTTCATGTGTATTGATACATTGGCAGAAATGATTTTCATCAATCTCAGATGTAGAAATAAATTTTCATCAACTTCATGTGGGGGAGACCTATGACATAGTGGCAAATGTTCTGGACTGCAACATTGTAATAAACGAATTAAAACTCCAGTCACACTTGGAAAAAGTATCAATCTCCTTATTCCCCACCCCAGCTATGGTTTAAATAGTACCACTATTTTTCTTCTACAAGTATGACTTTGGAATTAAATAACCCATGAAGGTTGATATGCCATTGAACAAAGAAACCAAATTAAGTTCATTGGTATTGATAAACTGGTAAAAATAAATTTGTTAATGCCATGTGAATTAACATATTGGCAGAAACAATTTTTATTAGTTTAATGAAAACTACCTTCACCAATATGTTGTATATTGACCTCCGACCCGGCCAAACATGCCATTCCAAAAACGGCGGAAGTTGCATATTCCGTTGGCCAGTTATGGGAAGAGATTGCGTAGGCAAGCTTGGCTGACAATATGGGACATGTTTAAAATCCCACGGTGCAGTCACAAACTGATGCACCGGAAGAGAGTTATTTCTGCTCGATAACGATCAAACATACCATTCCAAGGACAGCAGAAGTTGCATATTCTGTGGGCCAGTTATGGGAAGAGATTGAGTGGGTGTAAAACAATAATATAACTCGGTGCACAGGAAGTTTGATTCAGTTGGAGAGAAGATGCTGAAATGAGGACCATGTCTCAGGGAGGCTAGGCCCCCAGGCCCCGGGTTGAGCAGCCCAGGAGAACAGGAAAGAAACACTATTATGGCCATAAGAGTGGGGGTCAATATGTTGCAGTTCTGTTCAGTCTCCAACTCACCTCTCATACAGTAAAACCTTTAGTAACCATTTCAAATAAAGTGTGAGAGGTATATTTTTCTAAAGAAGTGTGTCCGCTCGTCTTTATTGTGTTGAATATGTTTCTGCATGTATATGTGTATGTATAGTGGTCATGGCTATACAACAAATATGCATGAAACCAATGAAAAATCTAACAAAAAATTACCTCTACAAATAGTGATGAAGCCAACAAAAATTACCTCTACCAATAGTGATGAAGCCAACAAAAATTACCTCTACCAATAGTGATGAAGCCAACAAAAATTACCTCTACCAATAGTGATGAAGCCAACAAAAATTACCTCTACCAATATTCATAAACTTCATGTGTATTAAAAACTTAATCATTTTCATCAATTCCATGTGCATTAAAAAAACTGGTAGAAACAATTGCTATTAATTGTTTCTCTTGATGCAATCAACCTTCAGTCACATTAGCACTTTTAAGATAAAAAAAGGGGTTGATTGGTTCCCATAAGAGCAATTTGAAGAATACAATCAAAACTTAATCATCTAAGTGTGCTAGGGCTTGACATGACCAGCCACTTAATCAGATTGGGCCTCTCCAACCATCCATCTTGCCTAAGTAAGGGAGGAAGTAGAGTATTGTAGGTCATGCGACAACTTAGTACCCAGGTCATAAACTGCTTAGCCATTTATGGGGAGGGGTATCTCTGGATAAGGTACAGTCGGCATATTCCAGAGCCCCAGCCAACAGTACAATATGAGTGATTGATTTTAACAGTATATCAACCTGTCTAGGGTTATTTTATGCCAAAAGGTTAGGAAACTGCATTTGTTATACATTCATATTTACATTTTTTTTTGTAGTAATTCTCAAGTTGTTTTTTTGGGGGGTTTTTTGCTCATGGTCCTATCAAATAAAATTTTTTTAAACAGATCTATTTGACCGGTAAATGGGACCCTAACAAGTGCTAACACTCTGGGTCAGAGTGACCTGGCAATGAAGAGATATGCCAAACTCCCAAGATTTCCAGAACTAAAGCCTCACCATCAGATGTGGTTTAGAGTCATGCCCAGGACACTCTTTTTTTTTGGGGGGGGGGGGTAACGATCTGCAGGGGGATACAATCAGCATATTCTAAGCAACCACCAGCAGGGTTACAGTTATATACATCTATGCACGAACATAATGAGAATGTTAGTAATAGGAGGTGCCCGTGGTGTAATGGTTATCGTCGCAGGAATTGGACACGGCGACACAAGTTCAAATCCTGGACAAGACTGATTGCATTTCACATAGCACTAATACCCTTGGGAAAGGTATGAATCCAATTATTCTCCCTCCAGCTATGGGTAAATAGTAGGGCAGACTAGGTTCTTCAGCTTTGGTGAGGCAACTAGTCTAGGAGAAGGAAAACTCTGAATTCAAACCTGTTAAACTCCGCTTAAAAACTGACCTTGTGTCATATCCTGCCCAAACGGAGGGGTTGGGTAAATATGATGAGAATGTTAGTAATATATGGATAGATATATAAAATAGAATAATGAATTGAATTAAAAATGCAAAATAAAAAATAAATGAAAATAAAATTAAATAAAAATAATCTACCAGAAAATAAAATAATGAATCAAAAATCTAAATAAAATAAAAAGCTAACCTTCAGAAATTATCTGCAGTGAAAACAGCAAATGACACAACGAAATTTAATTTTTTAATTAAAATGAAAAATTTTCAATGAATAAAAAAAGCAAAAAACTTTTTTCTTTGTGGCTCTTAAGAGTCACAAAGAAAAAAATAAAGTTTTTTGTTTTTCAATGATTCATTCAAAGATTTTTAATGAATAAAATTCCTTGAAAATCTTTCATCTTTGTATTTTCCGATAACCAAAATTTTTAGTAAAATCAGGGAAATTGAGGAAACTGTCTAAAATGTAAGAAAACTTATTATCACCCGATCACCACTGAAAATTCCCAGGCGATTTGGGGTAAGAAAGAATATGCTTAAAATCGAAACCGATTTCAAGGGTCCAGTTTGTTGTAGGGGGGGGGTATTCAGTTTTTTTAAGACATGCATTTTTTCATCTTCTTGAAGAGCGAATTAAAATATCTATAAAAAAATTAAAATTAACTATTTTGGAAAAAATGTTAATAAAATTAAAAATTTTAACATTAATCAAAATAGATTTCATGAAAGGAAATTATAATTTGTTTTATTTGTGAGCTTGGTACCAACCGGCTCTAAGGTTAATGAACAAATAATAATATAAAAACTTGGAATGGGAAATCCCTTAACCTCATGGAGTATTTAAAAGAGAGGGGTGCAAATAGTACATTAAAGGCCATACTCCCGGAAAATTTTAGCTTAAAACTTATAAGGTAAATCTAATTCGTCCAAAAAGCAAGTAAAATTACAACTGCAGGTGCACATGCAAACACTCGAAGGGTGCTTTTGGTAAGAAAATAAATAAAACGGGCCTCATTCGTATAAAAATGCAAATAGAATTCATTTTTACTTAACTAAAAGGACTGTTAATTCAGTGTGTATATATGTATTTGTCCCAGGCAATGCCGGGTTCCTCTGCACGTCAATTTTAATTAAGTAATTGGCAGTTATTTAGACATACCCTAATTGCTACTGGAATTCCTACGTGTTTATTTATCGTTTGTATTTTGATCAAATAAGGAAGAATATTATGTCACAGCTGAGCAGATGTGGCATGCAACAACGTGGTGGAAGCTGAGAAAACGATAATGCATACACAGTAAAACGTTCAGTAGGAAAGCGGAAAATGACGAAGATTATGATTAAGTTACACAATGATTCGTTGTTAGGTAAATGATTTCTTGTGGATTTCATATACTAATTATTTTTACTTTCAATTCCGATTAAAAATCGCCCTTCCCCCCTCCCTTTTTTTTATAATTTGTTTAGAGAAATAAATAAAAAAATAAATAATTTGACTGATTTATTCAAATTGATTTTAAACATTTAATTTCTTTTTATCTGTAAAAAAAATAATAAATAAAACCTTTTTTTTTATTTTGTCACATTTTTTACACTTAAAAGTTAAAGTTGTTTTTACTTTTTTAATAAACATATGTTTATCATTTACTTTATATTTTTTCTGAGAAAATAAGACAAAATGAATAATAATTATATTAGTTTATTTATTTGTTCCCAAATTCAAATTTTAACTATAAAAAGAAAAAAAAATTATATATATATACACACACACACTTATTATTATAAAACTTAAGAAAAAAAAAACAACATCCTTTTAAGAAATTTTTTAAAAAATTAATCTAATTTAAATCTAAGAATGTAATTTTTTTTAATTTCAAATACAAGTAAAAGCCTTTTCTTTTTATTTTTTAAAAGAAAAAAAAAACATTTATCAAATCGGTAAAATTATAAACACTTAATTTTTTTTAATTCTTTTCTCAAATTTTTGTAGGGAAAAAAAAAAGAACATTCTTTTATTTTTGCTTTTTCATCATTTTTTGCTTAATTTTTCTAAAAAATTTTCATTTCAATGTAATTAAAAAAAAAAAAAAAAATCAAAAATTCTATTTTGTTTTTTTGTTTTTTGTTGCTTTTTAGTTATTTTGTTTAAATTCAATTTTTCTTATTCTAATATCAAAATGAAAATCTTAAAATATTTTGATGAAAAGAAGAAAAAAGAAAATATTCACATCACTTTATGACGAAATTTTGTGCAGTTGAAACTTTTGACAATTGATGTTTATATAAAAATAAGTTCGTCCAACAATATTTTCACCTTTTTACTTTTTCGTGGGTTTAATATTTACTTTTTAATTTAATGAATAAAAATAAAGAAGGAGAAGGAATAAGTTTTTAAAGGTTTACTTTAACGAAAAAAATGATTGATTTTTTAACTCAAGAAAAACCTAAGTAAATAAAAGTTTTTTGTATTTTTTTTTTGTTCCTTTAAGTCCCAATTAATAAAATCTAAAATTAATAAAAGAAAAAAAATTAAAATAATGATAAATAGAAATAAGTTTTAAAATAATAATACATTTAAATAAATAATAGTTATAATAATAAACAAAAAAATAAAAATTTACATTTTTTTAATGTGAAAATTCATTAAATAAGAATTTTTAAATGTTTTTCGTTTGTTTTGTTTTTAAAAATAAAATAAAAATCAGACTCCCAAATTTCATAGTGATTCGATTTTTTCTTCACAAATTAATTGAATGAGTGAATAAAAAAAAACAAATAAAGAAAACAACCAAGAAATAAGAGGAAAATTCATTAAAAATAATTTCTTCATTTTTTTTCTTTCAAAATCGGCGGTAAACAAAAGAAAAGAAGAAAAACACAGAAAATGAAAAAAAGGACTTACATTTTTTCTTGTAAGACTCCATAATAAAAATAACAAACTAGAATGCCTAGACAGCATATGAAAAGCATTTTATTGCTGCCTTCGGCCATGTGGCTATTTTGTATGTGGACGGTAATCTGTGAAGAAGACGTTTGCGAAGGAGAATCGACCTCGAATTCCTTGACGTCGTCACTCTTGTCGGCCTTCTGCATGGACGGCCGGGTGGCAATGCTACGTCGGCTTCCGGTTTGGCACCACAGGGACGGATCACTGCCCTTACAAAACGCTAGACGGTCTCCTGTCTTAACAGACAACAACAAAAAAAACATTCGCCTGAATCACATTAGCTGGTTCCCTGGCCTAGTTTAGCGCTTTGTGAATCTGATCGATTCCCTGCCTCGAATAAACCACGTCGAAACGGAAGTGAGGGGAGTGAAGACGTGCACGATTTTCATTGGTTAAATTCTTTCTTTCTTGTTCACTTTTAATTTCTCTTCCTTTTGGCTGTACTCCAGGTTGTATTTTTTGTATAGTTTTTTACTTAACTTAGTTACGGGGCACCCAATGAGTATCGAACTCACTAACGATGGACTGTTAATCAGCTTGCTTATTCACTATTTTACCACGTAAAGTACCCTTTTGTGATGATTATAGCTATTTACTAAGTTTAGCTTGTATCAACAGGACACAAGTATGGGGCACCCAGTGTGAGTTGAACTCACTAATACAATTTGCTAACTTTTACAGCACATGAGATGCCCTTTTGAAATCTTTAAAGTTATTTACTAAGTTTGGTTTAGTTGTGGTACAGTGCTGGAAATATGAGGCACTCAGTGAGAATCGAATTCACTAACACTGATCTGCTTATCCAGCTTGCTATCCATTACACCCTGTGGGATGCCCACAAAACTAGAGGAAAAAAGAAAGATTGTGCAGTACAGACTGTCAAAGTAGGAGAGACCTGCTTATTAAACCTTCACTTTTTATGCTTGATTATTCCATCGTTCGATTCGAAATCCAAGCCTAATCTTTTTTTTTTTTTTAATCTAATTATTCCCCCAACTATCTACAGACTGGGTGCTTTAAAATCTGTCGGCTGTCATTTCTCAGGAAAAAAGCTGAAATGTCTCAGATCTGGTTTTAAAACTGTTTGTTTTAAGAAATGATTGACGGCCTGAAACAACTTAATTTACCTTGACAAACAAGACACACTTTTATGACATTGTATACATAGAACATAAATTATTAAATGTCTTCAAAAAAGTCAGATACATTACTGAAGCCATAGATCACATTTAAAAGCCAACATATGGAGAAAGCAGAATGTAACTGATTATATCTTCATCATCATCATTATCATCATCATCATCATCATCATCATCAATGCATGTTGACAGCACAGATTCCCATGTCTCTCACTTGCCGTCCTTCCCTATCAGCCATTGCTCTTGATAAGTCCTCAAGATCTGTTCGTTGCTTGTATTTTGTAGCATATTAACCAATGTAGGTTATTTAATGCTAAATCCTGTTTATACATATATATTAAATATATATGATTTGGTTTGGTTGGGTTTGGTTATTTAATGCCAAATCTTCTTCATACATATATATTAGATATATATGATTTGTAAATGAATATATTGTAAGTAACATTATTTTAAAATAAACCAGAGCATATTTGTTTTCCTCCTGTTGAATGATTTTAAGTATTCCTATCTAACACTAATACTTTTCAACATAGGTCATTTTAAGTACAGTAAATGATTAATACAGGACACTTAGGGTGGAGGGAGTCTTACCCTTCTGCAGAGACGCAATTTGTGTATTCTAGAGCCCAAGCCAACTGAACTATTCTAGATCAGTGGTTTTTAAACTGTACTCTAAGGACCATAAGGGTTCAACGACATTAAGAGCAGAGGTTTGCAGATGCTACTAGAGAGTCTTGAAAATTTATATCATCTGATTAGCAATAGAAATACAAATTCATATTTCTAGTTTCTAGTTACTTGTACATGTAGGTTGCCCAGTCGGCTGGGGCTGTAGAATACACTGACTACACCTCTGCAGAGGGGTAAGACCCCCCCTAACGAGTGTCCTGGATATGACACTAAACAATCTGATGGTGTTGTTCCAGCAGTGCTGGAGCTTTGGGGAATGCGGAGTACCTCTTCATTGCCATCGCTCCCAGGTCCACTGATAGGGCCCTATCTATGGGTTAAATAGAACTAACAGCATACTAATGCTAAACTGAATTGTTTGATTAAACTGAATAGCTTGAAATAAAAATGTTTTTGACAATTAAACCGTACTTACATTTAAACTGTATGCTTATGCTTAACTGAATTATTTGAAATGGAACTGTTTTTCGACATTAAAACTGTATTTACACTTAACTGAACTGTTACATATAACTGCTTGAATAGTTTGAAATTGAAATATTTTTGACCATTAAACTGTGTACTTATGCTAAACTGAATTGTTTTAAAAAGAAAAGATTGACATAAAAATGGATTTGGCGTTAAATAACCTACAAAGGTTGACATGCCATAAAACCCAACCAACCAACCAAATTGTACATGTAGGGAATGAATAAATAAATGAATAAATTTAAATTGAATTTTTAAAAAAAGAAAAGAAAACTATTAAATTTGCAGAAACTCCCAGAGGTCCCTGACAGGAAAAAGAGATGACGCATTCGTAAAGGAAAAAGCAACCTCCCAACAGGGGGGAACAGGCTCTTTCTCTTTCAGGCAGTGACTGGCGATTTGACAACTTCATTGCTGACTTGTGTCTGGGCGCCACACATAATTCTTTGGACTAGACGTTGGTTAGTCCCTTTCACCCAGTAGCATCTCTCTCTCGGTTAACAGTATGCCGTAATATAAAAGACTATGAAATGGATCTACAAACTAAAACAACTGGACTTTGACAAACTTCCAAAAGAAACTAACCCTTATAGAAGCTTTAAATACCAAATGAGGACAAACATATACAAGAAATGATTAACATATCTTAGACACCTTAACTGGATGTAATGGTTAAAGCGATGAACTGCGGAATCGTAGTATGCGAGTTCATACTCCAGTCGCGCTATTACGTTCACTTTCGGGCAAATACCCTTGGGAAAGGTATGAACCCCCTTATTCTCCCTCCAGCTATGGGTAAATAGTAGGACGGACTAGGTTCTTCAGCCTTGGTGAGGCAACTAGTCTAGGAGAAGGAAAACTCTGAATTCAAAACCTGTTAAACTCCGCTTAAAAATTGACCTTGTGTCATATCCTGCCCGAGCGGAGGGGTTGGTAAATAGTAACTGGGGAATTCAACCATTTCAATTGTATTTAGGGAAAACTCCCTCACCCATGGAATGGTTGTTGAACCCAGGAAATAAAGGAAAATATAAAAGAAACGTCTTCGTCTCCTATCTGTTGCTGTCTTTTGTATAATTCTTTTGGGGCCTTTCTTGGGCAAGGCGTTACACTGACTATTCAACGTAGGGTAAAATAAAATAACCTAATAATGGAGTCAGATATCCAATGGCAACACAGCTTTGCCCTTTTGTCCTTGACCTTCAGTCAGAACCCCACATACACACCTATAAAAATTCAGTTTAAATATCAACTACTCCCCAAATTTTGGCTTAATATGTCTTCTGAGTATCCCTTGTTGTCTCAAAAGCAGTCAAAATTCTGCTATCTTTTGCAATAATATACACAAAACAGCATTTTCAGCACTTATATGATGACCAGATATAGATTTAGTGTATCTTTATCAAAAATATCACCAAAAATTGACAATTTATGTCAAACACATCTCTCTCACTAAATGTCAATCTCCTGTGCAAATACTGGATGTGATTTTCATTAAATATCTTTGATCAATTTCATTTTTATTTATATTGGGGTCCATGAGATTTTGTTTTTTTATATGGGGTCTACAAGATACACCCTGACATAGAAAGTGGTTCCAGATCCAAAATTTGAAAGCTAGTGTATCCAATGTTCATGCAGAGCTGATGAATCTAAGTTTTTGCTGGTCAGCCAACACTAGTGTGTCCATGAGTAGGAGTCCATTGAAATATGTCTCTTATAAATTCGTCCTTATTTCACCAGCAATGTCTAGCATGTCTTGTTCGTCTGATTTAGATGGTTTGTGATGGGAGGCTAATGGCCGTACAGCTGCTGTTTATGGGGTGCTGCTCCCAGTATTTGCTAAAAACACCACAAAGCATTTTTATGTAGTTCCCACCAAGCTTTTTCTCTAAGCATTTCATTAAAGTTTAGGTTGTGCAACTATACAATAATACTCACACAACTACAACTTGGAAGAATTCCCATTTTATTTTATTAGAGATCAGATTTCCATTTGATCGATAGCCTGTCAATTGCAATCCATTCTCGGCTTTTCTTGGCCTTTCTCCTGCATATAGCACTTTCATGCTTGACTGGTACATTCACTTCAAAAAAAATTTGCATACACCACTCTCGAAAATTTTACTCACTCAAGACTGCATTTTATTTCAAATTAAGGTGTTAGGGCAGCCATGTTTCTTTTTTCTCTCTCCTTCTCAAGCTTACTGCGTGTTTTGCATACCAGACATAAACGTGCTCACTTTACCACATGGGGTAAGTTATCTTCCACAAAAAGATTGTACTGTTCTATTTGACCCATAGATGGAACCCTAACAGGTTCTACCATCTTAAGTCAGAGTGAACCTGAGAGTAATGGCAATGAAATTCCTCAAAATTCCTGGACAAGAGCCTCACCATCAAATGAAGTACAGTGTCATATTCAGAGCAGACAGATTAATGGTTTAAGTAATTTGGGATAAAGAAAAAAAAAGCTTAAAATCTAAGGTTTGGTTTCTTTGTTTAATGGCAAATCAACCTTCATGGTTGGTTGGTTGGGTTTTATGGCATATCAACCTTTTTAGGTTATTTAATGCCAAATCCATTTTTATGCAAATAGTTCTATTTCAAACAATTCGGTTTAGCACAATACACAGTTTGATTGTCAAAAACTTTTCTATTTCAAGCTATTCAGTTTATTCAAACAGTTTTAATTCAGCTAATTCAGTTTAGTATAAGAACAGATTTTGTTTACAAACAGTTAAATGTTTTATATCAAATAATTCAGTTTAGTGTAAGTAGGGTTTCAATGTCAAAAATAGTTCCATTTCAAACAATACAGTTTAGCATAAGCATGCAGTTTAAATGTAAGTACAGTTTAATTGTCAAAAACATTTCTATTTCAAGCTATTCAGTTTAGTGAAACAGTTCTATTTCAAACAATTCAGTTTAGCATAAGTATGCAGTTAGCAGTTAACCCATAGATAGGGCCCTATCAGGTACTACCATTCTGGGCCAGAGTGGACCTGGGAGCAATGGCAATGAAGGGGTGCTCCGCATTCCCCAATACTCCAGCATTACTGGAACCCCACCATCAGATTGTTTAGCGTCATATCCAGGACACTCATTGTGGAGGGATCTTACCCCTCTGCAGAGGTGCACTTGGTGTATTCAACAGCTCCAGCCAACTGGGCAACAACCTTCATGGATTATGCAATGCCAAAACCATCCTTGCAGAAGAACAGCAATGATGATATTTAACCCATAGATGGGGACATAAAGGGGAACATAACTTTGCCAAGAATATTAGTTGGAAAGTGAATTTAATAGCACAACTAGAATTCAAACTTACATACTTTGAGGCCACAGTTCAGCCCTTTTGCCATAAGCCCTATGGACATCTCCTTAAAATTTAAAATGAAAGTCATCATCATGATCATCATCATGTTGTGCCACCAGCACAGATATCCCTGATCCTCTCTCGCCATTTCTCCCTATCCTTCATCGCCTCTGGCTCGTCTTCAGGGCTACATCCCGTATCCTCACATAGCTGCTGTATGTATGTTCTAGCTGGTCGTCCTGCTTTTGCCCGGCCATATGTAGGGGTCCATCGGAGTACATCACTTATGAGCTCGTCCCTGCTTCTCCAGCAGTGTCCTGCATGTCTGATTCGTCTAACATGATAGTTTTTGCGATGGGAGGCAGGTGGCCATATAGTTGGTGCCTTGTTGGGTATTGCCGCCAGGACTTGTTCAATATTGCTCGCAGCATTCTTGTGTAATTGCCGTCTAGCTTCTTCTCCAGCAGAACCCCCAGAAACTCTTTAAAAAATACCTTTTGGCCCAGCCAGCAGGAGCTGCAGAATGCAAAGGGGTAAGACTTCCCCAATGAGTGTCCTGAATATGACACTAAAGAATCTGATGGTGAGGCATCAGTAATGCTGGAGCTTTTGGGGAATGTAGAGTAACCCTTAATTGCCATCACTCCAAGGTTCACTCTGGAGTGGTAGCACATGACAGGGTCCTATTTATGGGTCAAATAGAACTGTTTGACATTTAAACTGTGTAATTAAGTTAAACTAAATTGTTAGAAATTGAACTGTTTTTACATTTGACTGTGTATAAACAAAAAACTGTGTACCTATGCTAAACTGAATTCTTAGAAATAGAATTGTTTGATTGTTTAACTGTGTATAAATAAATGACTGATGTTTAATTGAATTGTTAGTGATACATAGCAATGCTTGAAAACATTAAATTGTCTGCAAATAAATGATTGATAGTGAATAGAATTATTTGTATTGGATAGAAATAAGTAAAACTATTTAATTATGTGAAAAAGAATGAGATCAGGCACATTTAATAATGTTATCTACAAAATGTGTTTAGAAATCAAGTATTTAATATATATGTATAAAAAGGATTTGGCATTAAATAACCAACAATTGTTGATATGTCATAAAACCAAACCAAACCAAAAATACCTTTAATGTCTTAGAGTTTAAACAAACATTGCAGGCATCTAATTCTTAAATTGTCCAACTTTCTTTTGGGTCAGCTGCAGCACATGTTCAAGTGCTAGACATGACCAAAATGTTTCTGAAGAATTTTTGCTATTTATTGTAATCCCTTGGTGTCAAAGACATTCCAGGACAACCTGATTTTGTCTTGCGATATTTTGCAAAATAGACATAACATAAAAGTAACCATTGACCGGTACGAAGACGAGTATACTTTATATGCTTAGAATAACAGTCATCACCATTGGAAATAGAATCAGTGACCTCAGGTTCAAAACCTGGACAAGGCAGTTAGTGTTTCACTTTGCACTAATGCCCTCAGGAAAGGCATGAACCCATCTGTTTCCCTCTCTCTGATATCGGTAGGGCAGACTTGTTACTGCAATCAGTACAGGAGAAGGAAAAAACTCTGTTCAGACCAGCTGTACTCCACTTAAAAATTGATTTTGTGTTACATCTTGCCATGAGGATTTTCTCCCGAGTTCAAATCCTGAACAAAACTGTTTGTGATTCACTTTAGTACTCATGCTCTTCAGAAAGGCATGAATCCATCTGCTCTCACTCCAGCTATTGGTAAATATAGTAGGGCAAACTGAGTTCTCTTGCCTGGGTAAGGCAACCAGTCTAAGAGAAGGAAAACTCTGAATTCAAATCAATTGTATTCCACTTAAGAAAAAATAACTTTGCGTCATATCCTGCCCAGGGCGGAGGGGTTGGGTAAATACATATATCCAGCATTTTATCTTCAGTTGTAGGAGTTGACAGGTCTTTGTGTCAAGGCTCAGAGCTGGAAAACTGACCACATATTTCGACTTTTAGTCCAGAAATAAATGAGAAGTTAAAACCCATAACATATTCAAACATGAAATATATTTTTATTTGGAAAATAATGTCCGATTTTTTTAATAAACTTTAAATCCTGAATTAACGAATTTAAACAGTGTTTTAATCAGTCAAAATATAATCCCTGAACATCAATGCATTTCTGTCATTGATTAACGAGGTTATTTATACTTGTATGATAAAACTCTAAAAGGTTTTGAGGCCAAGAAATGCAGTTTCTACATCTCCTTTGGAATAGAATGTCTTTGGATGTAAAAAAAAAAAAAAAAAAAAAGTGTCCAGATGCTTGAAAAAAATGGTAGTTAGTGGGTGAGAGGTCTGTAGAATATGGTGGATGTGGCAAAGTCTTAGAGAGCTTCCGCAGCATTATCCTGACAACATGTGCAACAATCATTATCAGGAAATAAAATCATAATGAAGATTGAACTCAGGCAAAAAAAGTAAACGCATCATTTCTTTTTTCAAGTTAACGGTTAGGAGCATATAATCTTCAAAATCAAATCCTGAAAGAAGTGATAGAAAATTAACCAAGAAATATGAACTTTTCATACAACAACTATTAAAATTCATCGGCTCATTAGCCTTGTAGGTAGAGTGTTTGCCAATGGTCCAGGAGACCTCGGTTCAATCCCTTGGTGTTGAGGACATTCCAGGACACAACCTGATTTTGACTTGCAAAATTTTTATAATCTTCAAAATCAAATCCTGAAAGAAGTGATAGAAAATTAACCAAGAAATATGAACTTTTCATACAACAACTATTAAAATTCATTGGCTCATTAACCTTGTAGGTAGAGTGTTCGCCAATGGTCCAGGAGACCTGGGTTCAATCCCAGGTCAAGTCATACCAAAGACTTTAAAAATGGTACTTGATACCTCCTTGCTTAACACTCAGCAATATAAGGTACATATCAAGAGTAAAGTGGAGCAATCTAGGGAAAGGAGTAGTGCCCTCCCCTACACCTCAGTGTAGTAGCTATTGAAAAGGGGGCCTTCTGGTTGCCCTCGCCTATGGTCACCAACTTTACTTACTATTAAAATATACTGGCCCATTGGTCTAGTGGGTAGTGGGTTCAATCCCAGGTTGAGTCATACCGAAGATTTTAAAAAATGGTACTTGTTGTGGCCTTACTTAACACTCAGCATTATAAGATATGGATCAAGGGTAAAGTGAAGCAATCCAGGGAAAGGAGTATCGTACCCTTCCCTACACCTCGGTGTAGTAGCTAATAAAAGGGAGCCTTCAGGTTGCTCTCAACTACAGTTGCCAACTTTATTTACTTTACTATTAAAATAATGTTGAAATAGAATTTAAGCATTTTATACTAAAATCAGATAGTATTTTCCAAACACTATAATACATCTTATTTCTTTATTTAGAATTAATTATAAAATAAATTCAATCAATTAAGTTTATTGGTCTACGAAAGTAGTCTTTAAGCAAGTTTTAATAATAAAGATGTAAGTTTTTGCTCATGACTTAAAAATTGTGATTTTTGTCACAGTGTACAGTACCAAAACAGGTTCATTGGCCAAGTGGGTAGAATGTTCATCAATGGTCCAGAAGACCTGGGTTCAGTCCCAGGTCACATCATACCAAAGACTTTTAAAATGGTACTTTATACTTCCTTGCTTCACACTCAGCAATATAAGGTACATATCGAGGGTAAAGTGGAGCAATCCAGGGAAAGGAGTAACACCTTCCTCTACACCTCGATGTAGTCGCTATTGAAAAGGGAGCCCTTCGGGGTCACCCTTGTCTATGGTTGCCAACTTTACAGTACCAAAATAGCCCAAAGTTACAAATAATTCTTACTCTCTAAAATGTCGGTACCAATACATTAAATGTTCTTGTATTCAAAGACACTAGAGATAGATAATAGATTCTGGGCGTGTGTCTACACGTCATTGTAAATTGTATTTATCTATTTACCTTATTAATAGATAAAACAACTCTTCACACTACAAGATTGCCCAGCCAACTGGGGCTGTAGAATACACCAACTGCACCTTTGCAGAGAGGTAAGACTCCTTCATTGGAATTGTTCCCAGTTCCACTCTGACCCGGAATAGTAGCACCTGATAGAGTCCTATCTATGGGTCAAATAGAACTGTTTGACATTTGAAGTGCATACTTATGCTAAACTGAATTGTTAGAAATAGAACTGTTTTTACAATTAACTGTGTGTAAACAAATGACTGATGTTTAATAGAATTGATAATGATAAGTTGCAATACTTGGAACCAATTAGCTTTTTACCCAGTTGGCTGGAGCAGTAGAATACACCAAGTGCACCTCTGCAGAGGGGTACAATTCTCCCCCCCCCCTCCAACGAGTGTCCTGGATATGACACTGAACAATCTGATGGGGATGTTCCAGTGATACCGGAGCTTTGGGGAATGTGGAGCACCACTTCATTGCCATCACTCCCAGGTCCATTCTGGCTTGGAGTAGTAGTACCTGATAGAGCCCTATCTATGGGTTGGATAGAACTAAACTGCGTACTTATGCTGAACTAAATTGTTTGAATTAGAACTGTTTGACTAAACTGAATAGCTTGAAATTAGAATGTTTTTGACAAACTGTGTACTCATGCTAAACTGAATTGTTTGAAATAGAACTGATTATTTGTATAAAAATGGATTTGGCATTAAATAACCTCCAAAGTTTGTCATAAAACCCAAACAACTAACCAACCACATTAAAATTGTGTAAAACAATGACAACAAACATAGCAGCAACCAATTAGAGACAGTGGGTATTGAGTCGTTTTATAGTTGTTATTTGGATTTCTGTGATATCATTCAAGCTCTGGTAGCTGATTTGGTAAAGCAGTTGGTACATAGAACCTGATATCTGGAGTTAGAAAAGGGAATATCGAGGTTGAGGCTTATTGTTTATTCTTGTTTCTGATGTGTGCTATTCCGCATTGACACAGAAGTCACAACCTGGATGAATTGCAATAAAAAGCAACTAGAAGTTAGAAAGATAATAGTCAAAATTATTAATAATGACAATTTGGTTTGGCTTGGTTTTATAGCATATCAATCATCCTAAGTTATTTAATATCAAATCTGATTTATACATATATATTAAATATGTATGATTTATAGATATAAGTCAAAGTTAAATGGTTTCAAGTATTGCTATGTATCATGAATGATTCAATTAAACATCAGTCATTTGTTTACACACTGTTAAATGATCAAACAGTTCTATTTCTAATAAATCAATTTAGCATAAATCATTTGTTTGCACTCAGTTTAAATGTCAAACAGTTCGATTTAATCTCGAGATAAGACCCTTTCAGATGCTACCACTCTGGGTCAGAGCGGCCCTGGGAGCAATGGCTATGAAGAAATACTCCACATTCCCCAAGTTCCAGGATTACTGGAGCCTTATCATCATCAGATTGTTTAGTGTCATATCAGGACACTCACTGGGGATGGGGGGGAGATCTTACCACTCAGCAGAGATGCAGGCGGTGTATTCTACAGCCACCCAGCTGACTGGGCTAAGATGATTAAAAGAACTTAAAACAAAAACAAAAAACAAACAAATAAATAAATAGATAGATAGATAAATTGAATTAAATAGTCATGGTAAATACGATGCAATGCCTCAGATAAACAAGTTTAATTATCGAGTTAATTTTATTTATTTATTTTGTAGTAATTAGCCTAACAAAATTGGCACGAGTTTTAAATTTGAGTAATTATAGAATTTACTAAGTTTTGATTAGTCTGGCACATCAGTTTGAAATTGCTTACAGCACCTTTATTGCTGAATGGTCACCCGTCTAAGTACTGAGTAGGCTAATCACTGTTTAACTATTGGGAATCAGTTATTTCAGTATGATTTGGCCCTTCAGCAACAGTTGCAGCAGTTAACATGTACAGTGTAACCCGGATATAAGGGAGTTGTCGGGACCAGAGAAGAAGTCTTTCATATCCGGGTTTCTCTTATATATGGTTTTGGTCTATTTTGTTTAGGTAACATAGGCTCTAATTTGGGACCAGAGAAAATCTCTCTTATATCCGGGTTACACTGTATATTATCCATGCTCTTATAGCTGAGTTGGTAAAGCAGCTGCTCCATAAAAATCAGTCTTCTCCAGGTCTAACATTATTTACAGTCACCCATCTAAGTATGGAGTGGGCTCATCATTGCTTAACTTGTTATTTACTAAGCATTGCTTAGTCAGACTATTTGCATTTCTAAGGGACCACCAAATCATGCAAGTACTGAATTATACTCCAATAATAATACTTCATGTCAGGCTAAATCAAACTCTTATCAGGAAGTTCTTCAAGGAATTTGAACTGAAAACAAATTTTGAAAAAGAAATAGAAAAAAAAATCTATTTAAAAAAGAAAACGAAAAGAAATAAGTTTTATTTGGAACAACATAATACTGTTTAAATTATCAGTGATAAATAACAATTTTTAGATTAAAAAAAAAAAAAAAAAAAAAAAAAAAAAATCACAGATCACTAATTATTTAATGGCACATGTAGAAAAAAACTTTTTTTTTGTAAATTGGATAGGACAGCGAGGCACCATAAACACATTTTTGGTGGGGGTGGGGAAGAAAAATCAGATCATTCAGAGTCTTGGAGAATAAAATCCGTTATATATAAATGAAAGAAAAAGTTTACTTGTAAAGAGGAAAGAAAAAACAAATCATAGTTATTTATATTGGAAAATATTGAGGCAAAACACCATAATTTTTAAAATCTTCAAATCAACAAGATTTTTTAAATCATAAAAGAAAAAAAATAATATCAAAACTCTCAGATGGGTGGCATAGTGTTTATACACTACATATTTGGCAAGTTAAGTTCAAATTGTGGACAAAGCTGTTGGCATTTCACTTAATGCCCGTGGAAAAGACATGAACTCATCTCTTTTGCCACTAGCTATGGGTAAAATAGACAAACTGGGCTCTTTAGCTTTGGTGGGCAAACAGTCTAGGAGAAAAACTCAAAATTCAAAACCAGCCAGAATAAGTTTGGCAGGTTTGCAATTATTAAATTTAAATAAAATCAACAAAATTATCACTTGTTTTAAATTTTGAAGGATTTATAGAACTTATTAAACTTTGTTCAGTTTCGTACACAGGCCTAGATTGCTTCCAGTACCGGATATTACTGAATAGTCATCTATTAAAATACTGGATAGGATCATCACTGCTAAACGTAGTCTGGTACACAGGTCTTAGGTTTCTTATTCTGCCTACTGTTTCTTGTAATTCATAATTTTCTGTCAGTAATACAGTACATTTGAATTATAACAGCATCTACATTGTAAATAATCCACCACCAATCAAATAAATTATTGGATTTAATAAAATTGTGTATACTTATTAAAGAACTTTATTTAGAACTTTGTTTGGTTGAGGGTTGCAGTATGTCAACCCTTGTTAGATTATTTAATCTTTTGATAACAATTATAGATTCAAATAACTATTCTTAATATAATTTTAGAATAATAAAAAATAAAAAAAGGCCTAAATTCAAGAGATATGGAAGGTATAGTAGTTGTAATTTACTAAGCATTTTACTTAGATGTGGCACAAAGCCATATGAAAGGGGCACCCAATGAGACTTGAACTCACTCGTGTAGGTTTGCTAGTCGAGCTTGCTAACCATTACACCACCAGAGGCACCTGGAAGGTATAGTAGTTATATATTATGGATTTGGCAAGTCAAGTTCAAATTCTGGACAAACCTCTTGGCATTTCACTTTATGCTCATGGCCTTGGAAAAAACAGGAACTCATGTCTTCTTCCAGCTATGGATAAAATAGTAAGACAAACTGGGCTCTCTGGCCTTGGTGAACAACCAGTATAGGAGAACAACAACTGAATTGAAAACAGTCACAAGTTTCACAGACTAGCAATGTACATCCATTATTAGATTAGTCGACCAACAAACTGAGTGATCTCTCTAGTCACAGTATTTGAGGAACTCTCCCATGTCATGAGTCTTTTTTGGTCACATAAGGTGAACCTGGGAATCTGCCACTTTCATGAACAGGAAATCAGAAGAGCAGATGTAGTAGTTCACTCCTCAGTGATGAGAACATAGGGATTCCCTCCTTTATTTTCCAGACCTGAGAAGAGTAAGTACTTTACACCTTTTTACTGTATGAACTTTTTTGTTTGTTCCTTGAACGCTTGTGATGGTAATTAAGTTTCCTACTTGTTTTGTATACAATTAAATGTCATATATTAATTGATTTGTTGTTTCCTACTGAATATTCTGTATTAGATTACTCTCTTTGGGATAATACATTATAAGAAATGGGGGTATTATCTACTAATTAACACTTTATTAAAACTTATAAAATTTTGATAAATTTTCAATACTTTATATTAAAGAAATTTTTTAAAAATCTTAGTTGGGTTGATGGTATGTTAAGCCTTGTTAGGTTAATCATTTGTAAATAATTATAGCTTTAAGTAACCATTCTTATTAAAAGAAAATAGCATGAAAAGAAACTTAATTTTCCCCCATAACACCACTTGGGAGAAACAGAGAAAAAATTTTTTAGTACTTATTTAATAAAATACATTTGTTAAGTTGAGTTGGTTTGTTTTTTTAATTTTTAAGTTTTCATTCCAAATTTCAGAGAATTTTTTTTCATAATCATATCACATCATTGTATTAATTAATTCAAGTTAGATTTGTATAGGTCAGATCAAAGAATATTTTTTACTGCTTTGTATCATGTAATTCAATACAATCTTGACACTTGAAGAGAAACTAGGCACTGCCAAGTAACCAACATGAATGGAAATACTCAATACAGCACCCTGACAAGCTAATTTAATGGAAAACATCATAAGTCTTTATTTGTCATACCAGGAGTTCTTTGCTCCTGCTGCTATAATGTAACTCAATACAATCTGTCATATGTTACTTAGGTACTACCAAGTAATCACAATTATTCTCACATACACCATGAAGGGCTATTTACTCAACACAGCACCCTTATAAGTTAGAGGAGATCTCTAAATTGTATGTTAGAGACGAGACCAGGTATATTATTGAGTGACTATTGGTATTTTTTGGACTTCTGTGGCTTCCCAAAAGCAGAAGGGAATAGGAGTTCAAGTCTTATCCATTATTCTTGTTTTTGATGTGTGCTGACAAAGTAATAATCCAGGTGAATTGAATTGCAATAAAAAGCAACTAGAATTTAGAAGATGAAGGATAATAGTCAAGATTATTATTATTATCATTAATAATAATGTTTTATGATTATTATTATAATTATTATCATTATTAATGTTTTATTATTATTATTATTATTATTATTATTATTATTAATAATAATAATGTTTTATCATTATTAATGTTTTTTATTATTAATATTATTATTAATGTTTTATTATTATTGTTTTATTATTGATAATAATAAAACAACATTATTATTAATAATAATAGTGTTGTTTTATTATTAATGTTGTTGTTTACAGAACTTCATATAAAATAAATAAATAAATAAATAAAAAATAAATTTAAAAATAAATAAGATATTCATTCTATCTATTCTCCAACACTTTAGCTGAAAAACACTATAGTTTTTCTTGTAGTGTGACTTTATTTTTTGTAGTTATGAGCCTAACAAAACTGGCACTTGTTTTAAAATTTGGCATATTTATAAAATTAAGAAAGAAACAGAATCTTTATTAATAGCAAAACAAAATAATGCAATAAGGACTAATTGTATCAAAACAAACATGTATGATACATAACAGGTTTGGTTTCTTTGTTCAATGGCATATCAATTTTCATGGGTTATTTAATGTCAAATTAATAATAGTACCACTGTTGTTGTTCTACAAAGATTTCTAACCATAACTAGGAAGATGCAACAGAATAGAAAGTATAGATGATGTGTTGACAGATGGCTGGTTGGTTGGTTTTTATAGCAAAACAACCTTTGTAGGTTATTTAAAGCCAAATCCATTTTTATACAAATAATCAGTTCTATTTCAAACAATTCAGTTTAGTATTAGAACACAGTTTGTCAAAAACATTTGTATTTCAAGCTATTCAGTTTATTCAAACAGTTCTAATTAGCCCAAGTATAGTTTCAATGTCAAAAACTGTTCCATTTCAAACAATTGAGTTTTGCACAAGTATGCAAGTTAGTTCTATTTGATCCATAGATAGGACCCTATCAGGTACTACCACTCCAGGCCAGAGTGGACCCGCAAGTGATAGCAATGAAGGAGTACTCCACATTCCCCAAAGCTCCAGCATTACTGGAACCTCACCATCAGATTGTTTAGTGCCATATCCAGGACACTCATTAGGGGAGTTTTATCCCTCTGCAGAGAAGCAGTCAGAGTATTCTGCAGCCCCAGCTGACTGGGCAATGTGTTGACAGAGATGAAACAGTTAATGACAACAGTGAATATAACAAACTGGTACAAAAGGGATACAAGAATAGACATGAATAGGTGGGAAAGGTTATCCACTAGGAATTGTGCAAGAAATTAAAATTGGATCGAACTAACAAACGGTATATGCACAAACCAGAATCTGTCCAAGAAAATGAGATTCGTAAAATTCTCTGGGTACTTTGAGGTACAAACAGATACTGAATCCTGGCTAAAAGACCAGACCTAGTTTTGATTAGGAAAAAAAAATAAATAAATAAATGAAACATTTAAACCATAGAGTGAAAATGAAACGTTAGACAAATACTTCGATCTTGCTAGAGAACTGGAAAAGATGTGAAACATGAATGTGATGGTGAAACCAATTGTAGTTGGTGCACTTGGAATGATCCCCAGAGGCTGAGGAAGAGAGACTGAGGGAACTGGAAACTGAGGAAGAATCAAGATTATCCAGAACAGAGCACTTTTAAAGTCAGCAAGAATACTGAGAAGAGTCCTGGATAACCAAGGAAACTTGCAGTCACTCAGACTTCAGTTAAAACTGGTGTGAAAAAATTGTAAAGAGTGATAATGATAATAATAATAGAATGACAAGTAAAAACTAAAAAGTTCTCAATACTTTATAAGTAGAGCAATATACAATGAATATTAAATTTAAAAACTCCAAGTTTTCGTATGAGATAATAATAATAATTGTAGTTGATTTGCTTAGAATTATCTCCAAGGATTTGGAAAGAAACCAGAGGAAGAGTCAAGACCATCTAAACCACAGCACTATAAAGATCAGTTAGAATGCTAAGAGTCCTGAAGAGACTTTCTGTCACTCAGATTCCAGTAAGAGATCACCAGTTAAAACTGGAGTGAAAAAAATAAAAAAAAATAAAATAAAAAATACCACTATCACTACAACCTGAGTAAAGCTGTGTGGTTATCTCCAAGTATAAATAACTTTTATTTTCGGTTCCGTTATGTGTTTATGTAAAGTGCCATTGATTTTTTTTTTTTTTTTTTTTTTTTAAAGAAAAAAGAAAAAGTCAGTCACATTGGCAGGAAGTGACTCATTGAAATAAGGCAAGCAAAATTAAATAAGAGTCAAAATAATTTCAAAGACATTTTTTTTTTAATATCCATATGCACACGTGTGCACACATACATACATACATACACACACACATATGTAAAGAAATAATGGACAATGTTCAAATGATGCCAATAACAAAAGATCATTTTATAATTTACATTGAAGGTATGATGTGGCCCACTAGTTATTAGCACAGAACAAATCTGGTAAATTAAGTACAACTGAAAGCATGAAACCATTTCTCCCTGATATCTTGACAAAGGTCTTATCGCTAGCATGCCACAGTGGTTGATAAAGAGATCAGTTCAGAGATGCTTACCCGTTACTGTACTAAGTAATCTAATACCACTTGTTACATGATGGATGGAGAGGAGATGGACACTGCCCAAGTAACTTTTCTTGCTGTTTGAGATACCATGAAGGAGAAGCATTGACAAACACTAAGGAATAATGAACCAATCACATTGATGGATTTCTTTTTTGTTGAAATCAAAACAAGTATTAAATAAATGAACAAACATTTTTAATAGACAAAAGGAAAAAAATAAAAATTTGAAATTTAAAAAAAAATTAAAAATCTATCTTTTATTTAATGTTTCTTTTTAAATTAAATTACCCGCCCCCGTCCCACCATGAAAAAAATCAACTATTTTTCATGTCTAGTAGATCTTATCTTTATTTATTTAATAGGTTACCAGATACAATTTATTCGATAACCTACTAGTCATATAAGACCCAGGAGATATTATTTAGCCATCTTCTTTGGGAAAAAATTGGGAGGGGGTGAAATCTTATATACAGTTCAAGGTAATTGTTTTTACACCTTTTTAAAGCAGCCATTTTTTGGGAAAAAGTTGGGCGCAAAATACAGTTCTTTTTCATTAAAAAAAAAAAAAAAAAAAAAAAACTTTGAAAAGAACAGCCATTTTTTCCCCCTATGTTTGGGGGGGGGAGTGTCAAATACAATTCTTTAAAAAAAAAAAATAAAAAAAGGACTATTTTAAAAAAATGAAAAAAAAATAGCTATTTTTTTTTTTTTTTTTAAAAGATGGCTGGAGGTCTTATATGGCATCATGTACAGTTTTAGGTAACTGTTTTTATACTTTCTTAAAGAAGTCATTTTTTTGGAAAAACAATTAGGAGGAATCAAATACAGTTCTTTTTCCAAAAGAAAAAAAGATGGCTGATTAAAGAAAAAAATTCATTTTTTATGCCACTTAATACAATTTTTGTTAACTGTTTACACATCTTTTTAAAGTAGCCCTTTTTGTTTAAGGAAAAATAGGCAAAAAATTTTTAAAAAAAGCAAAAAAACTGTCTACTACATGGAAACAAAATTTCTCATTAATTTCAAGTAAATTTTTTAAACAATCTTAAAGTTAATATTTTGCCCAGGTGACAGCAAGTGCAAAACTACACACAGGTTCTGCAAGGGAGATAACCTCCACTTACATTTTTTACCCTTTCTTTAATCTTGAGAAATTTTTCCTTTTCTTTCACTTCTTGTAATTATTTAACCTTTTATTTTCAACTGATAGATTTAGGAATGTTATCAACCCAAATGTGGTGATCTTTCACTTTAGGTCACCGGAAATCGCTAATCACCAACGCGGCAAAACTATCACTGAAAAACAGCCTACATCAAAACAGTGCCCACAATTTAAAAAGAAAAAAAAACCCACTTTCTGCAAACTGGTTACATTTGAACAGTGTCCCATAATAAAAACAAAACAAAAACAAGCAGTTCAACAAGTAAATAAATTACAGTAAAAATTTTGAACATCGCAATTATTACACAGGCAACAAAGATCAAGAGAACCAGCAGGTCTCTTAACCATTGATATTATTTACATTGTACAAATATCAGAAGTTTCATTTTTAGAAGATTGACAAGAAAAAGTGTCATTAAATTATCAAGTTTACAAGGTTTAAAAATGTTGATTACAGAAATTTTTTTTTTCTTGAGTTACATGCAGTAGGAAAATACTGGCAGACAACTTTAAGTGGGGAAAAAAAATTGTCTTACATTGAAAGAGTGAAATGTTATTAATTTTCAATTATCTTAAATATGGCAACAAGAGGTTAAAAAAAAAAAAAAAAAAAAAAAATATCAAAGTCTTGACTAAAAGTAATTAAAACATGTAATGTTTATTTACCAGTATAAGTGGCAGGATTATTTAGGAAGAAGGAATGCAGAGAAGGTAGGAAGATATAGAAAGGGAGTAGAGGGGAAGAGAGACAAAATTCGGGAAGAGAGAAAGGAAGGAAGAGAGGCAAAAAGAGAGAAAAGGAAGGAAGAGAGGCAAAAAGAGAGAAAAGGAAGGAAGAGAGGCAAAAAGAGAGAAAAGGAAGGAAGAGAGCCAGAAAGGAAGGAAGAGAGCCAGAAAGAGAGCCAGAAAGAAAGGAAGAGAGCCGGAAAGGAAGGAAGAGAGCCGGAAAGGAAGGAAGAGAGCCGGAAAGGAAGGAAGAGAGCCGGAAAGGAAGGAAGAGAGCCGGAAAGGAAGGAAGAGAGCCAAAAAGAGAGAAAGGAAGAGAGCCAAAAAGAGAGAAAGGAAGAGAGCCAAAAAGAGAGAAAGGAAGAGAGCCAAAAAGAGAGAAAGGAAGAGAGCCAAAAAGAGAGGAAGGAAGAGAGCCAAAAAGAGAGAAAAGGAAGGAAGAGAGCCAAAAAGAGAGAAAAGGAAGGAAGAGAGCCAGAAAGGAAGAGAGCCAAAAAGAGAGAAAGGAAGAGAGCCAAAAAGAGAGAAAGGAAGAGAGCCAAAAAGAGAGAAAGGAAGAGCGCCAAAAAGAGAGAAAGGAAAGAAGAGAGCCAAAAAGAGAGAAAGGGAGGAAAAGAGGTTAAAAGGAGAAAGAAAGGAAGTGAGGTTAAAGGGAGAAAAAAAAGGAAGTGGGCAAAAGGTAAAAGTTATAGAAAGATGTAGGAAGAGAAATTAATGTAATTTACCTTGTTATGCATGAAACAAAAAATCCAACATTTATTGAATTTCTAAAAATGACTTGTTACCATCAAAATGAAATTTTTCATTACTTTGCAGTGAGACCAGATTATGTGACCAATAAAATCACAGTATTATATTTTATATAGAAGATATTAAAATTCAAAAAATATTTTTAACTGGTCCCCACACTATTATTTCTTTTTTAGTGGCAAGGGTTGTATACCATATACAAAAAAAAAAAAGATGGCTTTTCAGATAGTCTATATTAAAAATCAATAAAATCAACATTAAAATTATTGAATTTGGGAGAATATCTCTGTTTTCTATTAAAAATAAATAAATAAAAAAAAACAGGAAAATATTTTCTCACAAAAAAAACCAACAAAAAACAAAAAACTCTTCATTCATTTTACCCAATTATGAAATAAGGTATAAATTTTTAAAAATCCATTCTACTCTCTACACATGAAGTTTTTATTTTTTATGTGAGGGAGGATGGTGATTACTGCTAATTTTTCTCAAGAAACTGAATATTAAATATTTTTTCCTCTTAAATTTCTGCTGGTACCAAGTAACTCAGTACAATCTGATATGGTATTTTCTAAGCTATGCTTAATTCTGGTATGCAAGCCTTAAGTTACTTACAATACCAGGTGGTCATCCATTAGGAAACCACTGTGAGAACATATGTTTTTGAGTCCCTTGAAAAGAGTAATGGTTAATGAGATGGGTTCACAGACCATCCCACAATTTCACTTCTGCCAGAATTGGAATTGTTGGATTTTTTTTTTTTTTTTTTAACTCTCTTTCCTTTTATTGTTTGTTTTAAATATTTTTCTTTATTTTATTATTTATTAACCATCACTCTACAGAGATAAGATTCAAGGAAAGAGAGAATTAAAAAGACATTACTACAGAAGAGGATATTTGAATTAAAATCCTAAAAGCAAAAATAGATTTAAAAAAAAAAAAAAAAAAAAAGAAGAATTAAAAATAAGTCTGACAACTCTTCCAACAATACTGGTACTTTATCAACCCTAACCCTTCCCTAGAACAATATCAATGATATGAAGTAAAGGGACTTTCTGCAAGGGCATCTGCCTATCTTCCATACAACCTTACTTAGACTTGCGGCAAAGTTCATGATCTCTCATGAGTCTCACACAAGAACATTACATCCCTCAGAGATCCCAGGACTGAGTGTCTGGCTTGTGTTGTGATAATATTTGTGATAAGAACCATTAACCTCTTAGCTATCAATCCTAAGTTAACTCAATCTTACACATTGGGGAAAAATCTAGCAGAGGTCTGCAGTGGTTGTTTTCAATGAAATTCTTGACACTCTTTCAACCAGTAAGGAGTTAATGAGTTTCATGAATTATGAATTTAGAGAGAGTGTTATGAAAGAGAATGTGTGTACTGTATGCCTGAAAGAGATAGTGAGTGTGTGTGTAGTGTGCTTGAAAGAGACAGTATGTGTAATGTACCCAAAAGAGAGTGTTTGCAAGTGAGAGTGTGTGTTTCATGTTTATAAGTGAAGATATAAGAGTATAATGATTTGAAGAATTGCTATATAGTTTTAAAAAAATAAGTAAGTCCCAAATTGTGAATTTTTTTTGGGGTGGGGGTTCATATTAGAACTATGCAGATATTTTTAGTATGGAAAAAAAAAACAAAAACAAAAAAAAAAACACTAAATTCGTAATAAAAAAAATTCCTAAAGAAATCAAGCAAATCGTTATCAAGCTCTTTTTGAAAAGCACAATTTAATATAGATTGTTTATCCTCAAATTATCATCATTTTTTAAAAGTAAATAATTACCTTAATTGAAAATACTTTTTTTTCTGTTAATACAGAAAAATGGATGAACAACAAGTTTAAATGTTTGAGCCTTTAAAGAGAATAAATAACAATTTACTCAATTTAAAAAACTAGATCTTTAGTAAGTATTATTCCTAAATTACTATATTACTAAATAAAAAAAAAAAAATGAGTTACCTCCCCTTGCCAACACTTTACTATCAGAAAAAAATATTGTGATATAAAACTCAAAGATTCAAATATACTAATGTCAAGATCTCCATGACAACCAGGTAATTGTAATTTTGAGGTTTATATTTTAAAAATACCTTATTCAGAAATTGACAGTTTCCAAAAGAAAAAATTTACCAGAGCTTTTTTTTTTTCCAATTGTACAAAAAGATATAACTTAAATGATTACTTCTGTTTCATAATAGTTGGAACATTTGCACATAAATTTCATACTTTAGATTTAACAACTATTATGGGACAGAGATAATATATTTTATTAAAATAGGAGTGGGGAAACATAAGTCATAATTAAAGATTTTAAGCTCCTGCTTAATTTATAGGGGCTTATTCATTAAAATGTTAATGAAAGAAATTTTTAGCCGACTCTTAATAATACTATCTCCGCCCCATAATAGCCGTTACATTTGCTTACAGATTTAATTCACTAACATGTAACAACTATTATGGGAAAGTGATTGTATTCAATAAATGATAATCAGAATTTTTTTTTTTTTTTTTTGTATTACTTAGGACAACAAGGATTATCGACCATGAGGACAACATCAATACCATAATGTTCAACTAATTCCATGAGGAAAACACGATCACCGATAGGGTCCAGCCCCATCAGTTTCATGTGGTCGGAGGTCAACTGTCGGTCCTGGGATGATGACACATCCAATAAAGTCTGGAACAATCGATTGTTTTGCTCTGCAAAAAATCTGGAGGAAAAAAAATAATGAAAAAGTAAAATTATGTTAAGAATCTGTTTAAACATTGCTGTAGAGAAACATTTATTCAAAAGATAAGGTGAAATATTGCCTAAGAAGATGGTAATAGGAAGCACTGTTTACAGTTGAAACTATCTATAAAGAAATCAATAGTGATGGGTCCTTTCATGTCATGTTTTAACACCAAATACATTTTTATGAAAATAGTTCTATTTCAAACAATTCAGTTTAGCATAAGTACGCAGTTTAAATGTAAGTACAGTTTAATAGTGAAAAACATTTCTATTTCAAGCTATTCGGTTTAGTCAAGCAGTTCTAATTCAGATAATTCAGTTTAGTATAAGAACAGGTTTTGTTTGCACACAGTTAAATGTCAAAACAGTTCTATATCAAACAAATCAGTTTAGTATCAGTACATTTTCAATGTCAAAAAACAGTTCCATTTCAAATAATTCAGTTTAGCATAAGCACACAGTTTAAATGTAAGTACGATTTAATTGTCAAAAACATTTCTATTTCAAGCTATTCAGTTTAATCAAACAATTCAGTTTAGCATAAGTATGCTGTTAGTTCTATTTAACCCATAAATAGGGCCCTATCAGGTGCTACCACTCCAGGCCAGAGTGGACCTGGGAACAATGGCAATGAAGGAGTGTTCTGCATTTCCCAAAGCTCCAGCATTACTGGAACCGCACCATCAGATTGTTTAATGTCATATCCAGGACACTCGTCGGGAGAGGGTCTTACCCCTCTGCAGAGAAGCAGTTGGTGTATTCTACAGCCCCAGCCGACTGGGCAAAACAATTCTTTACTGGACAGTCAGCATGTTTCCACTTCATGGACTGTCTTTATGACTCTGGCTTGTAGTAGCAAACCCTATATTAAACCCATTTGTAAATATTTTTCCACCTAAACATGCTTCTCAATACTCATCACATGTTATTTAGTAAATTTCGCATTAGTTTGTACTTTTTAACCACCAAATATTTAATGACCAACACCTCTAACAGTTATGCTATGTGTCCTGTAATGGTTATAAGCGTTGGTTCCCTAAACTTCTAAGGAGACAATCATCTGGAGGATGCAGTTTCAATCCTCACGGCAGGCAAGCAACAATACATGAATACTTAACACTTGTACCCAGTTATGGTTAACGGAACCAGAACAGGCAACCTCCGCGGATTCAATAAAGGACATAGTTCAAAGTTCCATGTAGGTTTGTAATCTTATTTACCCAACCCCTCCACTTGGGCAGGATATGACACAAGGTCAATTTTTAAGCGGAGTTTAACAGGTTTCAGTTAAGAGTTTTTCTTCTCCTAGACTAGTTGCCTCACCAAGGCTGAAGAACCTCGTCTGTCCTACTATTTACCCATAGCTGGAGGGAGAATAATTGGATTCATACCTTTCCCAAGGGTATTAGTGCTATGTGAAATGCAACCAGTCTCATCCAGGATTTGAACTCGAGTCATCGTGTCCATTTCCTACGACAATAACCATTACACCCCTTCTTTTAGGCGATATTAACAATTCATATCCATGGATATTTTCTCCGTCCGATTAATCTCCCATGCTGATAGAAAAGTTCAAGATTCTTTTGATTTGGATGCATTTATTTTTTTTAATTTTTTTTTTTTTTACTTCTCTCAATCGGACTTGAGAGAGGCAATGTGACACTCAGCACTACTATATTTTACTCTTTCTGTCGGCACATGCAAAGACCCACGGCACGTGTAAAGCGCCTGCTATCACAACTACCTATAAGCACATGTGAAGACATGTGCCCTTTCTTTCAAAAAGCTACCTCTATTTATTTAGAAAATCCGGAACTAAATTTCCTGCCGATTGAAGAAACATAAATTTTTTTATCAGATCAAGAATCTAAAATTTGTTGGGACTGAAAAATCTACCTGTTTGATCTCTCTGGGGCATGAACTCAAAACCAGACTTAGTGGTGGCCAGGGCCTTTCACCCAGTGATCTGACATCAAGAGAAAGAAAAGCTTTTCTCCCCCCACTTTTTTTTTTTTTTTTTTTTTTTTTTTTTACTTCACTCGGGTAGGCCCATCCACGTTCAAATCCAGACACACACACACTCCAAGTTCAACTTCAACATGATACAAAAAAAAAAAAAAAAGTTCACTTCTGCATCGTGTCACATTTTCCTGAGTTTGACAAACACCTGAAGAAGGCCAGAAGACATATTAGCCAAAATGTTGTGAAAATAACAGTAAAGATGAAGACAAAAAAACCTTTAATGATAAAAATCAATGGTTATTGTTGACAAAATTAGACTCGGCAAGTGAAGTTCAAATCCTGGACAAAGCTATCAGTGTTTTTTTTTTAACTTCATTCTCATTAATGCCTAGAGAAGCTATCTTATAGAATTCATTTTTCTTAAAGACAAATTCAACTTATATTACAGTAATTATTAGAGTATAAGATGCTCTATTTTTCCAGACTTTTCAGTCTCAAAAGATAAAAGATGTGTATTATACACAATAACAATAAAATTAACTTTTTTTCTGGCCAGGACAGGATGACCAAAAGTAATGAATGTCTAAAGTTCAAACACATATTTTTGACGTTGTTACATAGAAATATTGACTGGAATATGTTTATAATTTTCCTTCCTCTAATGAGAGCTTATTTTCATCATTTTCCATTTTTCTGTGAACATGTCCGTTTGTTTGCTCTAAATGCAATGTAAATTTCGTGTTTTAAGACATAATGTAAACTATAAAGATTTGTATTTTTAATCAGTATAAACTGATAAAATTTCAACAAATGCTAAATTTTTGTTTGTTTGTTTTGTTTTACGGCATATCAACCTCATCAGTCATTTAATGCCGAACCAAGTTAAAGAAAATAAGTCTGAAAAGAAATTCAAAGGAGAGATCTTAGTTATTAATGATAAACTTTAGATAATTTGTTGGTTATTTGTTTTTTGTATTAGTTTATTTGTAGGGAATCATGATCATAAAACAAAAAAACAGTGAAACAGGTTGCAGGAGGGATCAGTTTGTTAGAATATATCTAGTAAAGAAAGGGTTTATAGAAGTAATTTGGTCTTATTGTAAATTTCTTTAGATTTCTGTGTATAACTTAACTGTTTTTAGAAATTATACGACATTATTTATTTCAGTGTTTTGGAACAGTTCCTTCATATTGTTTGCACGATAGAAGGTTTTTCTTATATGGGCTAGGTCGGTACATTTGACGAGAATGAGCTTCACGGTGTATTTGGTCTGACATGCATAACACATTGGTTGTTGTTGTTGTTTTCCTACAAGTAAATAAAAATGCTGAATTGAGCAGCTACAAATTCTAAAAAAGATCAGTGCATATTATACATAATTTTTTCCAGAATTTCATCGTCTAAAGTTAGGGATAGATGTAATACTTGAGTGTGTGTTCTACACAAATAATTACAGCATTAAAGATGAATATTTTTATTGACCCTTCAAACAAGTGTACCTACAGTATCATTTAGTCAGGTCTTCAGTCTCTCTCTCATATATATATATATATATATACACACACACACACACACAAAGGTAGCAGAAAAATATAATCCAAATAGGTGAATTTATTATGATTTAAAGTAGACGTTAATGTTTTGGTTTCAGTAACCATCATCAGGACTTGGATATCAGAATAGTTCACATAGTAATGGATGCTTGCTGAGATGACAGGAGCAAATGAGAAATATACAATAAAAAGATACACAAACGTGCATGTAGCGTTCATAATTCAAAAGTCATAAGAACGTGTCTGGCACATGGAAATATATTTGAAAATGTTGGATTTCCCAAAGAAACGAGACAAAACCTCCCGTTTATTAGGAAATTATATATCTCACAAGTGTTGTTTACTATGCTTTGCTTAGTCTGGTACACAGGCTTCAGGCTGCTTAAAACACCCACCATTTTTAAGTGACTACTCTTAAGTAATGAGCAGGCTCATCAGTGATTGACTTGAGTAACTTAATGGGAACATATGCTTTCAGCCTAACTTGATGATAAGTCAGTATTGTGGCATGTCAACCCTTAATAGGTTATTTAATGCTAAAATCATTGTTTTTTTTATAAACACTTATATGGTTTCAAGTAACTAATGATTATAATCATTTGTAAACAATAGCTTCAAGTAACGTTTAATACAAAATAATTTGCACACATATTTTTAAGTATTCTTATCTAATACTAATAATTTTCAAATGGATCTATTTAACCTGTACATGGGATCCTAACAAGTACTACCACTGTGGGTCAAAGTAGACAATGAAAAGATGATGCCATACACTCCCAAGAAACACAGAACTGCAAGCTCACTAAAAGAAACAGTTTAGTATCATACCTAGGACACAGTGTTTTTTTTTTTTTTTGAGAGGTCTTACCTAGAGGGAATGCAGTCCACATATTTTTAGTCCTACTTAAATATAAAACAATATAAAAGATAGTTCTTCAGTTAATAAAAACTTACGTTGTGAATAATTCTTCTTCATCCATTGTCTGTTCATTCTGTTCTTCCATTGAAAACAAATTAGCAGATCTGAAAAGAGGCAGAAAATTTGCATTATATATATATATATATATATATATATGTGTGTGTGTGTGTAGAATGCTCTGAAATTAATACTTGCAATTCATTTCCATGAAAAATGACAACAGATACAGGGATAACAATAGCACAATTGGATAGAGCAAATTTTCAGCTACAAAACAATTTCACATCGTCACTCACAGTTAAAAAGAACAAAATATATCCACAGTTCAGTTTATGGTAAAAACATCTTTGTTTAAAAACTATCTCATCATACTATTAAAAATAATACTGTGAAAATCATTACATTTTACAAGTTGCTTTAAATTTCTAAGATATTTTTTTAACAGAGTTCAAATGAAGATATTCACAAAATTTGGGACTTCCTCAAACCATTATATATAAGTGTGTGTGTGTGTGTGTGTGTGTGTGCGTGTAAAAAATTTTCGTTGTAGGTCCAAAGAGAGAATTAAATATTTTAAGATTCGTATTTTTTTTAAAAAGATTTATTTATTATTCAATTCCTACATACTTGTATGTTTCTAGTTTGTTGTTTCATCAGAGAATATATGTGGGACAAGGCCAAGTGAATGGAGTACTCAGTGAGACTTGAACTCACTGGTGTTTGAATGGTATTCAGTTTTGTATGGGTTTATATAGAAGTCACACCTCCTTTCCTCCAAGTGTGTCTATTTTAGTCTGTTTTACCCCTAATTGGTCTTTGATATGTTTTTGTTGTTTTACCTTGGGTAGTTGTGTGTGTGTGTGTGTGTGTGTGTGTGTGTGTGTGTGTGTGTGTGTGTGTGTGTGTTAAAGTGGTTTCGGATTCCACTTACAGTTACTTTTTCTTCTGTGTGTGTTGGGGGGATATATATTGTTTGAGCTTTTTTGTGTATGCATGTGGTAGTATGGTTCGAAATTTGCTGGTGATTGATTGTTTCCATTTGTGTGTGTATAATTCATGTTTTATTCAATGTAGGTTTAAATCTATCTATGAAGTTTCTTTCTTTTATTTGAAGTAATGATTAATCGTTAGTTTGATATATGGGCATGACTTTAGATTTACCTTGACTACATTTGTATAGGTGTTTCAATACATTTAGTTTTCTATTTTCTTGTATTTTAATATTGCTCTTGTGAAGTGATATTCTAGTATTGAGGGCCTGTGTTGATTCAATGTATATTTCCTTACATTTAAGCTGGAAACAGATGAAAGAATGAAATATATAAATCAATCTTAAAAAAATAAATCTTTGTGAACCTATTCACACACACATACATATATATATATATATATATATATATATATATATATATATATATATATATATATATATACATACACACACACACACACAGTAACACTACACTCCTACAAATCCAAACTCACTCTCTAGCATAATTCCAAAATATTAGGTTGGTTGTTTGGGTTTTATGGCATACCAACCATCGTAGGTTATTTAATGCCAAATCCATTTTTATACAAATAAACAGTTCTATTTCAAACAATTCAGTTTAGCATAAGTACACAGTTTAATTGTCAAAAACATTTCTATTTCAAGCTTTTCAGTTTAGTCAAACAGTTCTAATTCAAAAAGTTTAGTTTAGTATAAGTATAGTTTTTCTTTACAGACAGTTAAATGTCAAAAACAGTTCTATTTCAAGCAATCAAGTTTAGTATAAATACGCAGTTTAGTTCTATTTGACCCATAGATAGGGCCCTATCAGGTGCTACCATCCCGGGTCAAAGTGGACCTGGGAGTGATGGCAATGAAGGAGTGCTCTGTATTCAACAAAGCTCCAGCATAACTGGAACATCACCATCAGATTGTTTAGTGTCATATCCAAGAAACTCATTGTCGGGGGGTGGGGGGTCTAACCCCCTCTGCAGAGGTGCAGTCAGTGTATTCTATAGCCCTAGCCAACTGGGCAACAAAATATTGGGGACTTAGAATGTTTTTATATATATATATATTATTCAGCCAGAAATATCAGGCTTACAGGTTGAAAGGGTTCAGTCATATGAACCATCAAGATTACTTCTTGGAAAAAGATGACTGTTACCAATAAGAGTGTCACATATAAAAATGTGCAATGAAAGCCACAAAGGACAAGAACAAATCCAGGAGGATTGAGGATGTACAAAAAAGGCATCTTTGTTGTCTATGATAAACAAAGTCCAGCTTACTTGATTTATTTTCTGGAAACAACAGCTATTCAAAGAGTTAGGTGTGTAAAATTCGTCGACTCTTATGATAATATCCCACAAACTAAACAGGATAAACATACAGAATTGTTGGACTATATAAGCACCACATATGACGAACAACCATAAGATAACCTCAACACTGAAGAGGAGAGGAAAATAAGATGGTATCCAATCTGATAGAGAAAAAAAAACCTGATTTTTTTGTAGTTGAAAACTTTGAATTTAGTGGAGTTGACTACTGTTGTATGATGTGAACAATCCCCACTGATTATACTGAGGTCATTAACTTTGTGGATTCTGAAAACTGGATTTTGGCAATGCGAAAGGAATTTGATTTCTTAGTAGAAAATAATATTTTTGAATGGCAGAAGGCTCCAAGAAATAAAAATATTGTCAATAGTAGGTGTTTTTTTTACTATAAAGAGTAAAAATGATAGGTCATGAGTATAAAGTTTGTTTCGTAGCCAAAAGCTACTTGCAAATGTATTGCAAAGATTATAGAGAAATTTTCGCCCCAACGACAAATATGTTTTCTATAAGGTTACTATTGCAAATAGCAGTCCAGTATAACTTGTTAATTTATCATATGGATGTTACGAGTGCATATTTAAATGTCCCCTTAGACTATGAAATATATGTTGAGCCATCAGAAGGCTTTGAAGGTAAGAATGGGAATTATGTTTGGAAACTTAAAAAATCCTTATATGGGATAAAATAGAGCTGTCAAACTTGGAATAAAACATTCCATACTTAACTACACAAAATTTCATGCAGTCACCTGTCGACTCCTGGATGTACGTTCAAAATGTCCACAATCAAATATCCATAGTTTTATTGTGGGTTGACGATATATAGGTTCAAAAACTGAGGCAGACCTAATGATAATTAAGACAAAGCTGAACTTTAAATTCACAATGAGTGACCTTGGGAAATTATCCTGGTTTTTAGGAATACAATTTGAATGCAAAAATAGTACTATTAAAATGAATCAATCTAGATATATCAAAGATATATATTATCAAAGTTCAGCATCGCAGATTGCAAACCATGCTCAACTCCATGTGAAATGGATATAAAGAAAACAAATGACAAAGTCAATTTAATAGATAGTAAACCTTACCTTAAAATCATTAGCAGTCTGAGATACATACACACACACACACATATATATATATATATATATATATATATATATAGTGGTTGCAACAAGACCAGACATTTTTTATACAGTTACTAGGTTGTCTCAAGACCTAGCAAAACCAAATTCTTTCCATTTAATGAAAGCAAAGCACATCTTAACATTATTTAAAAGCAACAATCAATCAGTCACTGATATTTAAGAAATTGCAGAAACCCTTGAAATTAGGATTTTGTGATGCAGATTGGGCTAATTTATGTGATAGAAAAAGTGTGAGAGGATATTGCTTTAGACTGGCAGAAAATAACCCAATGATTTCATGGAAATCTAAAAACCAAAATTCAGTCGTTTTATCAACATGCGAAGCAGAATTTATTGCTACCTCATTAGCAAATCAAGAAGCTCTGTATCTTAGAGCACTATTGAGAACTATGATGGAACTAGAGTCCCTTAAACACCCAACAACTATTCATTGTGATAATCAGTCCAGTATTGTTTTGGCAAAAAACCCAGTCGTCCATCAAAGATCAAAACATTGATATAAAAATCACAGTTTATACATGATGAAATAAATAAAGGAGCCATTCTTTTTAGAATACCCTGAAACAGAGGAAAATGTAGCCGACATGTTCACGAATCCAATGACAGGAATAAAATGAAACACTTTCAGAAAGGTTATAGTAGGTAACTGATTCTTAACTTAGTAAATTAAGCATTATTAGCCAAGTCGATTGGGGCAAAAAGAATACATTGACTGCATCTCAGCAGAAGGGTAAAGCCAACTAAATGAGTGTCCTGAATGTGACATTAAACTACAAAATTAACCCTATCTATAAAAAAAAAAAAAAAGATTTATTTATTTATTCATTCCCTACATGTACAATTTGGTTGGTTGGTTGGGTTTTATGGCATGTCAACCTTTGTAGGTTATTTAACGCCAAATCCATTTTTATGTCAATCTTTTCTTTTTAAAACAATTCAGTTTAGCATAAGTACACAGTTTAATGGTCAAAAATATTTCAATTTCAAACTATTCAAGCAGTTATATGTAACAGTTCAGTTAAGTGTAAATACAGTTTTAATGTCGAAAAACAGTTCCATTTCAAATAATTCAGTTAAGCATAAGCATACAGTTTAAATGTAAGTACGGTTTAATTGTCAAAAACATTTTTATTTCAAGCTATTCAGTTTAATCAAACAATTCAGTTTAGCATTAGTATGCTGTTAGTTCTATTTAACCCATAGATAGGGCCCTATCAGTGGACCTGGGAGCGATGGCAATGAAGAGGTACTCCGCATTCCCCAAAGCTCCAGCACTGCTGGAACAACACCATCAGATTGTTTAGTGTCATATCTAAGACACTCATTTGGAGGAGTCTTACCCCTCTGCAAATATGCAGTTGGTGTATTCTACGGCCCCAGCAAACTGGACCATTTTTTTTTTTTTTACACTTTGACATCCTTAAATGTGTGTGAGTGTAAAAAAACAAAGATCATTAAATTTATTACTACTAAAATCTCTTAAACCAGATTTTTTGCTACAATGTAAAGATGGTGGTCCTGAATATAGTACAACTAACTTTGTTTAGATTGTTAAATATTCATTTAGTTTTATTCAAAAAAACAGAAAAAGAAAATGGCCATACATAAGAACTAATGAGAACTGTGTTTCTCTTAAAAAGAAAGGGATATGTAGTAAAACTTAAGATTTTGTTGCTTCTTTATAATTGTTTTATATGATAACACACACAAACCTACATGAAACTTAAACCCCATATTCTCCTATACAAATGCCAACCAAGGCTAAAGAGCCCAATCTGCCCTGAATTTTAGCCAAGAAAAAGATAGGTTCATGCCTTTCTCATGGAGTTTTAGTACAAAGTGAACACAAAAAGTTTCAACCAGGATTTAAACTAAATCCCATTTTCCACACTGTAAACAATAATGCCACCACTGAAATCCTGAACTTGTTTTAATTCCTTATATAACGGATGTGTGGGGGTGTCAAATGCATCCTGACCACCAGACAAAGCAGGATGAAAACAATACTCAGCAGCCATAGCAAAATTGTTATCATAATTTACTCAGCTTTTAGCTTCGATGTGGCAGAAGGCTATATGAAAGGAGCACCCAATGAGACTTGAAGAACTTACTTGTCAAGGTTTGCTAGTCTAGCTTGTTACCCATTACACAACCTGAAGCGCCCAAACCAGTTGAATTAGTAATTAATTTAGAAACCTTTTTGTTTAGATGTAACAAAAGGCTGTGAGCAGAGCACCTAATGAGACTCAAACTCACTCGTGAAGGTTTGCTAATCTAGCTTGTTAACCATTACACTATCTAAGACACTATGTCATAATGGTTATCATCATAGAAGATGAAGTTGACATCCTGTGTTTAAATTCCAGACTAGGCTCTTTGTATTTCATATCATCCTAATACCTTCAGGAAAGGCATGAATCCAACTATTCTCCGGTAAATAGGAGGGCAGACTGTGTTCTTTAGCCTTGGCATGGCAACCAGTCTAAGAAAAAAGGAAAAAGAAAACTTTGAAATCAAAGTTGTACTCCACTTTGAAAAATTTGACCTTGCGTCAGTTCCTACTCATAGTGAAGGGGTTGGGTAAATACATACTTAGCACACCATAATACTAAGAATGCTCAAACAATTCCAAAATTATTAAGCAATCAAAGATCACACTTGTTTTTATCTGCAGCAGAGTCGCTGTCCATTGACGACACCACACACAAAGTTTTCATCAGTGATCCATCTATTTTAAAGAGAAAGTCTGATCTGCACCAGTGCAAAATCAAACCATCCTCAGCCACTTGATCCTTCACCACAAAATATTGCCATGATGTTATATAATTATGGAGGGATTTTTTTTATATTATCATTTTTCGTTTTGTATATCTTACCTTTCAGTTTAGTGAGGCTGAGAACCTTTCAGCTTAGTGCATGGGTTAGTTCGGTGCACACATTGAGTACAGGTGTTCATGCGCATGCAGGGCGGGTGTGACAATCACAGATGTCACAATAAAAACCCCAGATAGGAAATGGGATCCGGGGATGTGAATGACGTCATGCCCGGAAGCGATGAGCTGAGAATTTTGGAATTTGAAAAAAAAAAAAAAAGTTAGTTGAGATTTGGGCTTGGACGAAGCAAGTCGATTTTCAGAGCTCGGCAAGGCCAGACCAGTAGTTTACGGCGGGGTGCCGCACGTAGTGGGGTGAGATGGAAAAGTCAGCATAGAAAGAAATTGTGCGTCTCTCTCTCTCTCTCCTCATGTCGAAAAACCTTAAACTCAAAAAGGTAATAAAAAGTTTCGTACCAGAACTAAAAAAGAGAGTCGTTTTGAGTGTTTTCAGATTCCCTATGTCTATTTCACATATTCATATCTTGGTCGTATTTTTGGACCTGTATATACTACAATGATACCAGTTGTTATTCTCTTTCATTTTCAATAAATATTCTACAAAACTTGTGCATGTTTGTAAGGGTGTAAAAAGAAAGAAAAAGAAAATGTAAAAGTAACCTTTGGTTGTTGAGTTTTGTAAATTTATCCCTGTCAGCATCACTAACTTTGAGCAATTCTTTTAGCACAGGTGAATTTGTAGTGACATTTTGATTATTTATATAGACATCAAACAGGTGGGTTTTACTTTCAAAGATCTTCTCTGTTGTACCTACAAAAGAAAAAATTCAGAGAATAAAAATAATTTGAAAGGGTAATATATTTTCTCATAAAAAGAAAGAATTTTGCATTTGATCAAAATGATGGAATAATGGTTTGGAAGAGGGCCTTGAGGTAATTAACCAGTCAGAAGGGGTCACAGAGGTAATTGACAAGTCAGAATTTGAGTTTTGTTTAACAGGATATCAACCTCTGTTTGTTTGGGTTTTATGGCATATCAACTTTTGTAGGTTATTTAACGCCAAATCCATTTTTATGAAAAGTCATTTCTATTTCAAAAATCTAGTTTAGCATTAGTACACAGTTTAATTGTCAAAAACATTTCTATTTCAAGCTATTCAGTTTATTCAAACAGCTCTAATTCAGCTAAGTTTAAGTATATATTTTGTTTACACACAGTTAAATGTCAAAACAGTTCTATATAAAATAATTCAGTTTAGCATAAGCACACAGTTTAAATGTAAGCACGGTTTAATTGTCAAAAAAATTTCTATCTTAAGCTATTCAGTTTAATCAAACAATTCTGTTTAGCATAAGTATGCCATTAGTTCTATTTAACCCATAGATAGGGCTCTATCAGGTGCTACCACGCTGGGCCAGAGTGGACCTGGGAACAAGAGCAATGAAGGGGTACTCCGCATTCCCCAAAGCCCCAGCATCACTGGAACCTCACCATCAGACTGTTTAGTGTCATATCCAGGACACTCAGTGGGTTTTTTTTACCCCTCTGCAGCAAATCAACCTCTGTGGATGATTTAATGCCAAGTAATTGACAAATCAGGTGGCCTGTATTTTTTTTTTTTTTTCCTTTTTCAATTTTTTTTTTTTTAACAATTTCTATAACTTCCATCTTTAATTACACAGTACTTAACTTAAAAAAAAAAAATATCAATGATGGATAAACAAAAAAATAAATTTAAAAAATAACAGGGAAATTGTGATTTAAGGAATTAGAAGAATCAACTATTCATTCTGTAATATTACAGATACTTAAATATCAAATCACAGCATTTAACATTTTCAGCCAAAAGCCCAATGTGTGTATGTCTGTGTGTGAGGAGGAGGGGGCGTTGCAGTTGTTGGGGACACAGGGTTCTAAGGTTAAAAAAGACCGGACATATGTTAACTGTCAGATTTGTAGGGTTGTTAAATAACAGATTAAAATATTTTACATTTTCCGCCCAAATCTTAAAGGGTGGGGGCCTCTGGGTCTTAAGGGGTTAAGAAAGAGAAAAAGACATACTTACAAGCAATATATGCAACTTCAGTCTCTAATGCCTCAATATCTGCTATATTTATATAAAAATGGGGAGTCACTTCCTGATTCACTAGACCCCTCATATCATGGTTACCAAGGCAACATGCACAATAAACTGAAATATAAAATAAAAAGTAAAATCACATTTTGAATAACTTTTTCTTTCTCTAAAAATGTCAAAAAAAAATTACAATTTCTTTTTTTAAATTTCATAAGATACTTGCAATCAACTTTCATGAAATTTAGCAAAACATGTTTTGTTTGGTTTCTTTGTTTAATGGCATATCAATCTATGTGGGTTATTTAATGCCAAACCCATCCTTGAAAAAGAATGGTAGTGGTACTAATTAACCCATAACTCGAAGAATAAAAGAGTTCATACCTTTACGAAGGATATTATTCTGAAAGTGAATGTAATAGCATGACTGTAATGAGTGAATTTTAACTCCAATGTTGCAGTCCAACATATTAGCCACTATGCAATAAGAACTCCCTACATGTCGCAAAAAGCTATAGTACTGATAAATGAGGATAAAACTTGAATGAATGTAGGCATCTTTGGGCACCATAACTTTCACTAACCAGAAAAAAAATGAGACATAACACAACAATGGAGATGAAACGTGCTTGGAAAAAGAAAATTTTATTTTCGTTTATGGTTTTTCAAGATGTCGTTCATTTTGTGACATTAAGAATATGTCATGTAATAGGAGTTGTTGTGGTATCATCCCAATTTTCAATACACAATGGACTCTTCCAATAAAGATATAACATTTGACTGTGATCTTCTCAGAGTTTGGTAGCAAAGCTACACTGGCAACATTGTATTACTCGTTTCCTGTAAATATACAATTCATTCTTCACTCTAAGTATGTATTTGTCATATCTATTTTATGCTCTTTTAGAAATATATAACAGAAGTGTAGTTGGAAAAATCCACATATGAGGTGAACCTACTGGTAGGTTGTTGTGCCATCCTTCACAGAGGGTTGAGCTTCTTGCTCAACAGGTTCTCTCTCTAATATTTGGGTCCTTTCTCTCTGTCTGCTGGGTCAAATCAGACATTTTTTTTATAAAGCACATGGGTGGCTCAGTTCCGGAGAGTTACTTAGCTCAGTTTCTGATCTGTTGGCAAATATTTTTGATAACCCTTTATTTTCTTTTTCCTCACATTCATGCCAGCTGAATTTCAAACAGATCATCTAATATCCACCAGATGACCCAACCTAGAGGCAAAAAAGAGAACTTCTCAAATAGTAGACTTTGCCATTCAGGCTGACCACAGGGTAAAACTGAATGAAAGCAAAAAGAGAGATATGCACAAAGACCTTGCTAGAGAACTGAAAACTATGGAATATGAAAGTGACGATGAAGCCAAATGTAATTGGTACATTCAGTACAGTCACCAAAGGATTGGTATAGGGACTGGAGGACTTGGAAATAAGAGGACGAGTGAAGACCATCCAAACTACAGCATTGTTGAAATCAGTTAGAATACTAAGAAGAGTCCTGGAAACTTAAGGAGACTTGCTGTCACTTAGACTCCAATGGAAAACCATCAGCTAACGCAGGCATGAAAAACTCCAATAATAATTTTTTGGGGTTTCATCTTCACACTATGAAACCGCATCAAAATGATTTATGAAATCAAAATTGTTCAGTTTAGGGCTATCATTACTGAGTGACTATATTCTTGATGACTCTTTATTTTCTTTTTCCTCACATTTATGCCAGCTGAATTTCAGTCTGTCTTTACCATATGAGCAGGGGCTGTCAAGGTGAATGCTTTGAGGTTTTTGAGGTCATGACACACACTTGAATCGAGGAAAAAATATGAGTGAAAGAAAAAAAAAAAAGTTAATACCACATCTGCTTTTCAACCTTCCTTATCTAAAACACTGTACCCTTATCTCTCCCCTTAGACTGACTGCCACTATACAAACATTTCATACAGTCCCCATTGGTGTTTTTGAAAAATAAGCACAGGTTTGGAAGGAAAAAAAATTACAATAATAATAATAATGATGGTGATGATAATAATAACAATATCAATCACATAAGAGAATGCAGTAAATTAGTGCAAAGAGAATATAAGACTAGACATGACTGAGTGGGAAAGGTGATCCACTGGGAATTGTGCAAGAAGTTTGAAATTGACCATACAAACAAATTGTGACATGATCTGTAGCAATTCGTTTCCATTTGTGTTGGCGCCACTCAGACAATCTCTATATCTGTTTTGGCACGAAACCCACATAAAGGGTCTGAGGACGAGATCTCCTGCAAGACCGGAAGTAGAGGAGAGAAGGAAGGTCCAAGAGAAGACAGAGAGAGCAGTCGACAAAGCAGGACAGAAGAGAACAGTCGGCTTGAGATAGCTGTCCAGAGAATGAGACAGTGAGAAGATGGAGGTAGGGCAGAGGAGAGAGTCAACAGAAGTCAGAAAGGCGACTGCTAAGACCTGTTGACCCACAGAGGCTGGGTTAACCAACGCAAGGAGATGTCAGCATTGTTAGTGGCTTTGTAGAAGTTTTGCACAAAATACATGCCCACAATAGTCTACAAATGTATGGAGAGCTGCACAGTGTCACAGACTCCTTCTTGCGCTTGGAGCTGACCCAAGTCCGTGTTTGTTCATTTGTTCTTTTCTTCCACCCTCTCGGTTGTGCTTTGCGTATCTGTAATGAAATGTGTAATGCCCCTGGTCGGAAATGAGAAAAAAAAACAAACTACTAGATGAATCACTGATTGGTTTAAGGAAGTTGATATAGTGGGGTGTCAGCCTGGGGTGTTGTCACAAAATGGTATATGCACAACCCAAAATCCAGCCTAGAAAATTAGACACAAAATTCTCTGGGATTTTTGGATACAAATGGATCATCTAATATCGACCAGATGACCAAACCTAGAGTTAAAATGAGTCAAATAGTAGACTTTAATTGAATTAGATTTCATGAACATTTATACCATTGTAAAAGAAAAAGATTGAACAAAAATGTTAAAAATATTTGTTTAGTTTTAGGAAATAAATGTGAAATCTATTTGTTTACAAAAAAAGAAAAAAAAGGAAAATAAGACAAATGACACTCAGAAATCTTTAATATCATAGAATGTTTTCAAATAGAAAAAAAAAAACATGTCTGAAATCGATTTGTTTCAGTTTTCAAAAAAATACTTTTTATGGTAAAATTAAGTTAACAAAATGGTGAGTAAAAATAAAAAAATAGTTGCCAGTTTCACCTAAATGTTCGATTTTATTTTATTTAAAAAGATTATTTTATTTTCTTTCCAGCCATATAAATATTTTTAATATTGGACCAGGAATACACGATAAATTTTAAGTTGAATGGACTAAGTTGCAAATTTGTCAATCTCAAACGAAATCAGATATCAATGGGAAATGCTATTATTACACAAGAAAATGAATGGTTTCCTTAGAAAGTAAAACTACTAAATTAAAAATTGAAAAACCGAATCAAAATCTGCAGTATCATGGGGGAAAAAAAACGAAACTAATACCGAAACATAAATTTCCAAACTACTTAACGCTAAGGTGGACCCATGCAGTTGTCAAGTAGTATCTGAGAGACCTGAAACTACATGGAAGACCTCCACAACAATGGGAAGATGAAATTGTCAAGCAGCTTGGCCAAGATGAAGAAGAGAATGATCAAGAATGGATTGAAAATGCATTTTGGCCAGTAATGTGGAAAACATCAAACAACCCTCCCAATAAATTAAAAAAAAAAAAAAAAAAAAAAAAAAAAATCCATTTCATCCTCATCAACTCAAACACTCTTAGTTCAAATCATTGCACAGATGTTTTGGCTGAGTTGGTTTAAAATCTGTTCAAACAATAGTTTTGTTAAAATTTAGTTAAAATCTAAAGCTAAATTTAAAGTTGAAAACTGGGTTGAATTTACCTAATTTTCTATATAATAAAGTAGTAAAGTTGGCAACCCAAAGGCTTCCTTTTCAACAGCTACTACACTGAAGTGTAGAGGAGGGCGCTACTTCATTCCCTGGATTGCTCTACTTTACCCTTGATCCATACCTTATAATGCTGAATGTTAAGTAAGGCGGCCTCAAGTACCATTTTTTGAGCCTTTGGTATGACTCGATCTGGGATTGAACCCCAGTCTGCATGTTTGTTATAATAATCAAGCAATAAATACAATGCAAAAATGTACTTAGTATCATAGTTATCACCATAAAAAATGGAATTGGCCACCAAATGGTTGGTTGTTTGGGTTTTATGGCACATTAACCTTTGTAGGTTATTTAATGCCAAATACATTTTTATGAAAATAGTTCTATTTCAAACAATTCAGTTTAGCATAAGTACGCAGTTTAAATGTAAGTACAGTTTAATTGTGAAAAACATTTCTATTTCAAGCTATTCGGTTTAGTCAAGCAGTTCTAATTCAGATAATTTAGTTTAGTATAAGTACAGGTTTTGTTTGCACACAGTTAAATGTCAAAACAGTTCTATATTAAACAAATCAGTTTAGTATCAGTACATTTTCAATGTCAAAAAACAGTTCCATTTCAAATAATTCAGTTAGCATAAGTACAGTTTAATTGTCAAAAACATTTGTATTTCAAGCAATTCAATTTAGCCAAACAGTTCTACTTCAAACAATTCAGTTTAACATAAGTATGCCTTTAGTTCTATTTAACCCATAAATAGGGCCCTATCAGGTGCTACCATTCCAGGCCAGAGTAGACCTGGGAGCAATGGCAATGAAGGGGTGCTCTGTATTCCCCAAAACTCCAGCAATACTGGAATCTCACCATCAAATTGTTTAGTGTCATATCCAGGACACTTGTTGGAGGGGGGGGAGTACCTCCTCTGCAGAGATGCAGTCGGTGTATTCTACAGCTCCAGACGACTGGGCAATTGGCTGCCAGAGTTCAAATCCCAGATTAGGTCGTTTGCATTTCATTTTGTGTTAATGCCCTTGGGAAAGATATAAATCTCTCTGTTCTTCCAGCTATAAGTAAATAATAGGGTTGACCAGACTAAACTTGGTATGGTAGAAGGAAAACTCTGAATTCAAACCAGCTTTACTGCACTTAAAAATTGACCTTGTGTTATATACAGAGGGATTAAGTAAATGCATACAATGCCGCCCCCTTATCTCTGCCAATTCTAACCATGATTTTTTTCTCATACTATACGAGTAAGTCTTATTTCTTTCCCAAAGTAAAAGCTATCTACAAAAATGTATGCCTGTTTAGACACCAAGAAAATGCTAATATAATGGGTTCACAAAAAACTGGCTCATCATCAGATTTTGATAAAAAAATTTTAGTAATTAAATAAAAATGAAGTTTATTTTTAAAAGAAATTTCCATTCAAAACTTTGGAGTAGGCATTTTTTTATGCATCAACCCCACAACCTTAATCTAAATAAATCAATGGAAAACTCAGTCATTCTGAGGTTGTAGTCAACACAGTGCTAATACCCATGTGAAAGGCATGAATCCGCTATTATCTTTCCAGCCATGGATAAACAGATGGGCAGACTGATCTTTTAACCTTGGTATGGCAACTCATCAATGAAAAGGAAAACTTCTAATTCAAAATCAGCTGTAGATCTAAAGAGGGATCAGCTCTGCCAGGCTATTCCAGTCAAGACATGCTACATGGGTAGCCCCCACCCCTACAACCAAACCAGGTTGCAGGACCTGTGACCAGTCAACAAGGTACTTTTTTTTTGTCTGAAATGTATCAACTATAAGAATCAATACAAAGAAAAACACTACATAGAGTATATTATATAAGAGAAGGCTACTAACGATGCAGTTTTTCAGGGGAGGAAGCAAGAAAAGGAAGAGCCACACTCAGGTAAACATTTCAGGACAAACCAGTTTTTTTTATTGATTAACAAATCAAGTGCGTGTATATATATATATATATATATATATATACATACACACAGCTGTTCTTTTCTTTGTGACAAAATTAAATTTACAAGTAACAGCTTGTATGTAATTGTCACTAAGCAAGAAGTACAAAAAAAAAAAAAGTACCTCCTTGAAAAAAAAAAAAAAAAAAAAAAAAAAAAAAAGCTAAGACAAAGCCATGATATATCTTTGTCAGTTAGGAATAAAAAGGCAATTACATCATACTGATTCTCCTTAGAGTCGATGGTGGGGGGTCTAAATCAATGAATATCCAAGCAATAATAATGAAGGCTTACCTCTATAGCACACAACTCCAATAGGCGGAGGAGAGAAGAACAATATCCTCTTTTGTAAGAGAATATATTTCCAAAGAATAAAGATGTGTTCACCAAAAAATTTGATGAACTGTGAAAAGCAACCAGCAGGATGAGTAATCTGGAAGAAGAAAATAAAAAGTCAGTGAAAAAGAAATTAACATAAAGAATCTTTGCTGGAAGAATAAAAAAAAAAATAAAAGTACATATCTGTATTGAGAACAGATAAAAGTTTGTTTATCTGCCCACTGTTGACTACCAAATAGTTTGATGCAGAGTTACCAATTTCCACATGCACTCATACAGTAAAATCATTTCCAATGCAGTTCTGATAAAATCATTCCCAATGCATTTTCAAAGTAACTGCCAGGTCCACTCTAACTTAGAGTGATAGAATGTATAATGGTGTTATTTGTTTAAAAATAATTAGTATAAGAATATTTTAAAACATGTAATTCTATTCAAATCTTTTAAACAAGCCAAAGCTCATTTGTTTGCATACAGTTAAATGGTTTCAAGTATTGCTATCTAACACTAAAAATTCAATTTAACATCAGTCATTTGTTTGCACTCATTTAAAATGATTAAACAGTTCCAATTGACCCATAGATGGGCCTCTAAAAGATATTACTACTCCAGGTCAGAGTGGGCCTGAGAGTAATGGCATTAAATGGGTACTCCACATTTGCCAAAATTCCAAGATTTAAACTTCACCATCAGATGCAGTTTGGTGTCATATCCAGGAAACTCGCTAGGAGGGGGGGACTTCTCAGCAGGGATGCAGTTGGCATATTCTACAGCCCCAGCTGACAAGGCTCCCAACAGGTTAGGGAACTGCATTCCTTGTACATTCATATTTACCTTTGTGCAATTGTCTCTTAAGTTTGTTTTTTTGCACATGGCCCTATCAAATACAAATAATTTTCAAACAGATTTGACCTATAGATGGTACTACCACTCCAGGTCAGAGTGGACCTCAGAGTAATGATAATGATGAGGTACTCTACATTCCCCAGATCTCTGCAGGGGAAAGCATATTCTAGCCCTACTGACAGAGTGATTAGAATAATTGTAAAGATATGTGGTGCATTCAATAAGTTTCCAGCCTTTTTTGTATGGGCATTTAAAATTGTTGTAGACACTTGAAAATTCAGTATGTTATTGCTATAAATCTTATGAGATGACTGACCAATTTTTAGGATTTCAGGTTTAAATGAACTGCTACAGCAGCAATTGGAATACACCCTACTAAAGTCTGATTGTCACAGCTGGTGAATTTCAAAAATGCAATCTGGACGTGAGGACACTTTAGAAGGACGATATGCAATAAAATTCTGTTTTAAACTTGGAAAAAATGCCACAGAAACGTATGGAATGCTTCAGACTGCTTTACAACCATCTTGCATGAATCAAGCATCAGTTTTTGAGTGGCATAAGAGATTCAAGGAAGGCAGAGAGTCTCTGAAGGATGATGAGAGGTGTGGCAGGAGTAAGGAAGTCAATACACCAGAGTTGATTGGCCAAAGGGTTAGTGTTACTATGTTGAGGTTTTAAGGGAGTTCAGCAAGAGATTCCGTTGGAAGAGGCCAGCACTCTTCAAATCGAGCTAGTGGCATTTCCAGCAGGACAATGTACCAGTCCACAAATCCATCCTTGTCACAGACTATTTGACCAAGATGGGTATCAAGACAATTCCCCACCCTCCCTATAGTCCAGACCTTGCTCTCTGTGACTTTTGGTTATTCCCTAAGCTCAGAGGCTGTTGTTATGAGACAATTGAGGAGATGAAAGAGGCTGTGATGAAGGTCATTGACACGCTCACACAAGAGGACTTCCATGGGGCCTTCCAGAAGTTGTTGGGACAGTACAACAAGTGCATTGCAGCCGAGGGAGATTACTTCAAAAGAGACTCGAGTTTCATGTGTGTACTATCAATAAAAGTGGTTATACAAAAAAAGTCTGGAAACTTATTTAATGATCCTCATACATTTTTGTACTGTAAGTGGAGATTGTAAGTGCTAAACTTATTTTGGCATAGTATAACCCATAAAGGGTTGAAATGCCATAATACCAACTCAACAATTTTCTGGCAGAACCTAGATTGAGAAACTCAGTTATAAAAAAAAAAAAAAAAAACAATTTCTAAAAATAGGTTATAACTCTCCCACCCACCCATCTTTCTAATCACGGAAATACATCAGATGATGTTTTTCTTTTTTCATCATACGTGTGAAAGCACGTGCGATACCATGTCCTCATCAACTGCCAACCAGGGGTGATAACACAGTTTCGGTAGCTCAAGGCGGTACTGCCACTCCTGGCGCTACCAAGCAGCTTTTGCCACTGGACAGGGTATTAAGAGAATTATATATATATATATATATATATATATATATATATATATATATATATATATATATATATATGCCAGATCAATTAAGATGTTAATCTTCATTTTCAGTGTGCAGTTTGTGATTAAGATTATATATTGTGTTAATAACATATCAGAACATAATTTACAAGGATCAGTTAAAAGTTTGCCAATATTTTAGTAACTTATTTGCTTTATTCTTCAAGTTACAACAAAAACAGCCTAGCATTTAAAGTAAAGGCCATTGCGCTGCAACGTCTGAAACAACCTTTCTGCAAGTTCTTTGATCTTATGCTGACACCAGTTTTTGTTCTTCAAGACGAAGAACTCCTTCACTAAAGTTTCCACCTCCTCTTGATTGTTGAAACATTACATGTGAAGGTAGTGAGCCATGAATTGGAACAAGTAATAATCTGAGGGAGCTAAGGTCCAGACTATATGCTGGGTGTAGTATCAATTCAATTCCCTCAAGTTTCTGGAGTTTATTCCAGAAACAAACATGTATATAAATACTGCAAAACTTAAGTAAGCCTAGTTTGCATCTGTTCTCCATTTCACCAATGAACTAAGCATAAACAATAAAATTCCTTCTCTTGATCTACTAATAATCACAATTTCACAAGATCTATTTATTAACCCTTAGAAACCTAAGAACCTTGTACCTCCCACAACCATAGACATTATAACTTGGGCTCATGGCTTGAAAAATAGTAGAAAATGTAATCTTATTTAACTACTTTATCATATTTACCAACCCCTCTGCTTGGGCAGGATATGACACAAGGTCAATTTTTAAGTGGAGTTTAACAGGTTTGAATTCAGAGTTGTCCTTCTAGACTAGTTGCCTTACCAAGTCTGCCCTACTATTTACCCATAGCTGGAGGGAGAATAATTGGATTCATACCTTTCCCAAGAGTATTAGTGCTATGTAAAATGTAATCAGTCTCGTCCAGGATTTGAACTCATGTCCATTTCCTACGGCGATAACCATTACACCCTGGGCACCTCCTTATTTAACTACTTTATAGGCTGTTAAATAACAGGTTACAACATTCAATAGATAACTTAAATTATATTTTTAGAAATATTAAAATCATATTAGGTTGTTTGAAAAATAAAGTCCAATTTTTTAATAAACTTTTAGTCCTAAGTTAATGAATATAAACTGTTTTAATCAAAATATGAAATCTGAACATCTACGCATTTCTGCCACTGATTAGCAAGTTTGGTTTGGTTTCATTGTTGGTTATTTAATCCTATTTACCCAACCCCTCCGCTCGGGCAGGATATGACACAAGGTCAATTTTTAAGCGGAGTTTAACAGGTTTAAATTCAGAGTTTTCCTTCTCCTAGTGTGACACTATGAGTTGGATATATGCACATATATGTATACACACGTGTGTGTGTGCACCCATACCAGTGTGCGTGTGTGTGTATGTATGTGTGTATATGTGTGTGTGCACCCACGCCCACGCGCACCTGCGCGCACGCGCACATATACACACATATATATGTGGCGAGATGAGTTAGATTCGGCCTGGGTATCGAATTTCAAATGTTAGGAAAACCCATTAACTAGATTAAGGAAATCTAGATAAGAAAATGTTTATACATATAGTTGCGGACGTGTTAAGTACTTGTCAGAACTTAAAAGGGTCTGAATTTAATGTCCCTGTATCGGAGACAGCCAGTCTAGGAACTAATTTTATGTCCAGTTTTTTTAAGAGAGAATTGGCTCCCCAAAAAGTTATGGGTTTATTCGTGGGTGTTCCATTAGCCGGAAATAATAATGAGACATTCTGTATATATACAGGTGCATTTTGGGTCCGAGAGTCAGACTTAGTTTGGGTTCGAAGGGAGTTGATTAGACCGGGACAAAGAAATAACGAACAGCGACATTACCAGCCGGACCCAGTTAGTTAAGATAATCTTTTGCCAGCCGAAACTCAAACTAGAATTAATCATCCACTAAGTGTTACACGCTTCTCAACATCCCTTGACGTTTTAACCACAAGTTGTTGTTTTGTCTTGTTCTTTTCTCTGTGAACCTGCTTCTCGCTTTGATCCGGCCCACATAAGTATTCAGACGTGGACTCAATGACTTATGCAAACTGCAGAAGCGGGTATTATCACACTAGACTAGTTGCCTCACCAAGGCTGAAGAAAACAGTCTGTCCTACTATTTACCCAAAGCTGGAGGGAGAATACTTGGATTCATACCTTTCCCAAGGGTATTAGTGCTATGTGAAATGCAATCATTCTCGTCCAGGATTTGAACACATGTCATCGTGTCCATTTCCTACGACGATAATCATCACACCACAGGCACCTGTTGGTTATTTAATGCCAAATCCTGTTTTTACATATATATTAAATACATATGATTTGTAAACAAATGGTAGATACATGCAGTTAAATGATCAAACAGTTCTATTTCAAACAATTCAGTTTAGCATAAGTCTAAGTTAAATGGTTCCAAGTATTGCTATGTATCACTAACTATTCAATTAAACGTCAGTCATTTGTTTACACAGTTAAATGATAAAACAGTCGGGTAAAGTGTTCGCTAATAGCCCGAGAGACTGGGGTTCAATCCCAGTCATATCGAAGACTAAAAAAAAAAAAATACGGTACTTGATACCTACTTGCATAACACACAGCATTAGAAAGGTATGTATCAAGGGTAAAGTGGAGCAATCCAGAAAAAGGATTACTGCTCTCCCCTACAACTCAGTGTAGTAGCTATTGAAAAGGGAGCTTTCGGGTTGTCCTTATCAATGATCGCCAACTTTACTTATTTAAATGCCAAACAGCTCTATTTGCCCCATAGATAGGACCTTATCAGGTACTGCCACTTCAGGTCAGAGTGGACCAAGGAGCAATGGCAATGAAGGGGTACTCTGCATTGCCCAATACTCCAGCATTACTGGAGCCTCACCATCAGATTGTTTAGTGTCATATCTAGGACACTCACTGGGGAAGTCTTACCCCTCTGCAGAGATGCAGTCTGTGTATCCTACAGCCCCAAACAACTAGGCTAACTGATTAACAAGTTTATTTATATCAGTATGATAAAACTCGAAAAGTTTTCATGTCAAATCTTTAAATGCAGCTTCTACTCCTCCTTTGGAATAAAATTTTTTTTTGGCATAAAAAAAGTGTCCAGATGTTTGAAAAAAAATGGTAGTTGGTAGATGAGAGATCAGGATAGTATAGTGGTGTGGCAAAAGATTCATAACCCAAGTCAGTGAGCTTCTGCAGTGTCATCCTGACAACAAGTGGCTAAAAATTGTCATGAAATAAAATTATGACCAAGCTTGAACTCATGCAAAAAAGAAAAAGAAAAGAAAAAAAAAAAGTAAATGCATCACTTCTTTTTTTATGCAAAGCGTTCAAAATCAAATTCTGAAAAAAAGTGATAAAAAATAAACAAAGAGGACACTTTAATTATTAGGAATGTGAATTTTTTTGTACAATTAATATTAAAGTATGTTAGAACTGAATATAAACAGACAGTATTTTCCAAACAACCAATATATATATATATATATATATATAAACAAACAGAAGTGAATGATGGAAATGAATATCCCCCTTCTTTCTCTCTTCTATTTCCTTTCTCTCTCATTCTTCTGTTCTTTTTTTCTTTCCTTTCAATTCATTATTTCTCTTGTTGGTTCTTTTTGTTCTACATCGTCTTAAACATTCATGTGACATTTTTAAATATGAACGCCGATTTATTGATTAAACGTTTACCCCTTTCTCTGTATATATACAATTTCCCCCTTGTTTCATATTTCATTAAAATCCATTGGTGATCTAATGTCACTCGATATCATCCTTCCTAGTCCTGATGAATGTTAATTAGAACTGAAATGTTGACTTTCTTTTACATTAAATTCTTTTTGGATTACCTTGTTTTTCAATTTTTCTGTCTTTCATTATATAACAACAGTGTATGGTTGTCACTATCTCACTTAGAGGGTTTGTAGCAGACCAAATGCAGTATGATTTGGAGAGTACTCAATATCTGTGATAGAGCTATTATATATATATATATATATGTATGCGTAAAAATGTACAAACATGAAAAAGCACAAGGTCTTCAGACGACAATTTTGTTAATAGTTTGAATAACTTAACAATATTAAAACATTTCAGTTTTTAAATCTTCACTAAGTCATATGAATTTTAATTTAAAAATTTATATACCTTGATGAAGATTTAAAAACTGGAATGTTTAACATTGGTAAACAATTCAAACTATAAATAAAATCCTCCTCTGAAGACCTTGTGCTTTTTCCTGTTCATTTTCATACTGTCAAATTTATTTCTGGTTTCACCCAGAAACACACACACACACACAAAAGAAATAGTACTTTATATTAGTCATAGTATCAAAGTTTCACTGCAATATTTTTTTGTTAAAAGATAAGATCTCAATTTGCAATCATGCAAAAAACTTGATTAATTTCAGTTTCAAACTTTTGCATACAAAATATGTGAGGGACCCAAGAGAATCTGAGAAATGCTACATAAAAAGGAGCCCATGTTATAATGACATCTTACAAAATGGACATTGTGACACAAGTTCAAATCCTTCATGAGGTCTGTTTGCTTTTTGTATACAAAATATATGGGAGACCCAATAGAATCTGAGTGAAGCTATATGAAAAAAAGTCTGTGGTATCATCTTACAAAATGGAAATAGCGACACAAGTTCAAATCCAAGATGAAGCCCGATTGAATTTTGTCTACAAAATATATGGGAGACAACAGAATCTGAGTGATGCTATATAAATAGTTTATACAAAAATCTAACAGTATTTTCCAAAAAACCTAATATATGAAAAATAAAATTGCAACCATCTATTGACAATAGTAATGTAAAAATGGGGAAATTCACAACTGAAATTCCAGATGCACCACATGGACACTAACAAAATGCATGGAGAAAAAGCAAAATGGGAACTTCACAAGAACGCTACGTGCTGTTTTAAACAAATCCTGGATGCAGTACCTCACAAAATAGCAATTGTATAGCCACCTACCTCCCATTTCACAAACCATCCAAGTAAAATGAACAAGACATGCAGAGCACTGCTAGAGGAGCAAGAATGAACTCATAAGTGACATTCTCTTATGGACTCCTACATATGGACACACCAGTGTTGGCCAACCAGCAAAGATTTACATACATCAGCTCTTTGTGGACATTGGATGCAATCTAGAAGACCTACCAAGAGTGATGGATATTAGAGATGGATCACAAGGAAGAGTCAGGGGACTCCATGCTATCAACACAACTTGATGAGTTAGCAACACAAATATTGGCCACTAGAATTCAAAGGGTTAAAAAAAAAAAAAAAAAAAAAATTTTAAAAACAACTTACTAGCAATAATTCGTACTTTCTTTGAATCCCCACAAGGGTACGAAGAAAAAAAAAAAAATTTTATTCATCAAGCCAAACTAATTTCCACCGCACATTTACAATCCCACAAAATAACTCAAATTTTAATTAACAATGAAATTCCTAAGAGCAGCAAAGACGAGCAAGTAAAAATAACTTTATAGACTTCGAGTAATAAAAAACAAAAACAAAAATATCATTAACCTATTTTACAGCAACTAAATGCATTCCAATTGGGAACAGGATGTAACATAGATAAAAATAACTATAATACATTAAAAAAAATAAATAAATAATATCCAACGTGGAAACCAGCATATTAGATGGATTTAATAAGGAAATTTTGTTCTATGAATAGTTTCCACCAGCTTCAATATTTGCATCATCAACACAATCTAAACATTAAAACCCAAAGGTCACAAAATGCAATAGAAAAACTAGAAAATATTTAAAATTTCTCGAGAATCTGGAAAGAAAGTATCTCAGACATTAAAAGCAAGTTTCAATGGATCTTAAAGAAAAAAAAAAAATTACATCTTGATTATATTAAAAACAAGTTTCACTAGATTTTACCCTTGAAAATGACCAATGCTGATGAAAAATAGTTGGGAAGAAAATGTCAAATAATTTTTTTATATGAAATTAGACTAAATTTAAGAAAATCTTAAAATAACAAGAAAAAAAATTATTAAAAAAAAATTTTGCCAATGGTCTTTAATGGAACATGCTTAAGAAAAGGACTGTTACCCCCCTCTCTCTCCCCATATATTTAATCGCTTCCAGCAGGTCTTCTAAACTACACCCTGTGTCTGTGCAGAGCGGTTATAGATAAGTTCTTGTTAGTCAACCAACAGTTGCACATCCGTGTGAAGGGGTCCATAGTAGAATGTCACTTACAAGTTCATCCTTACTTCTCCGGCAGTGTACCGCATGTCTTGTTCATCCCATTTGGATGGTTTTAGAGATGGGAGGTAAAAGTCTATACAGTTACTGCTTTGTGGGATGTTGCTTCCAGGATAGGTTCAGTATAGCTCATAGCATTCTTGTGCAGTTCCCATCTAGCTTTTTCTCTATACGCTTTGTGTGGTGCATCCATATAGTTGAATCGGTACAACAACTGCTTGGAAAAAAATTACATTTTATCAGGTAGGTCTGACTTCCATATGATCAATAACCTATTGATAGCAGTCCATGTCTTTGCTAGTCACATACTTATGACATTTTCAGTAGATGAGATACTGCTTCCGAGGTAAATGAACTTGTCCACTAATTTCAGAGACCCATTTAGTAATGTAACATAACCATACATGAATATGTGAAACGTACATAGAATGTTCATAACATATATACATAGAACATAGGAATCCCGAAATACGAAAAACACTTACGACTTCTTAGTTTAGGTACAAAACTTTATTACCTTTGAGTTTAAAGGTTTTTCGACATAAGGAGAGAGAGGCACAATCTTTCTATGCTGGCTTTTCCATCTGCTCCCCCAACACGTGTGGCACCTGCCACAAGGCCACTGCGAGCTAGCGAAAGTCACCCTTCTTCAGACCGCAAGACCCAACTACTGACTTTTTTCAAATCTCCCAAAATCCTCCGCGCACGCTTCCGATCCATGACATCATTCACACCCCAAAGTCCTATCTGGGATTTTTATTTTGACATCACTGAATGACATATCATGACGCGTGAACACCTGCGCTCATGTTGCACCTAACTAACCCATGCGCTAAGCGAAAGGTTCTCAGCCTAACTAAACCGAAAGGCAAGATACATGAAACGAAATCCCTCGGCCATTATATTACAGTAATAAATACATAAGATTTATCTTCTACTATAGAAAACTTAAAAGTTATAGCACACACGATTTTTTTCTCTATCTCTAACACTAGAAAATAATAAAACATTATAGCATGAATAAATTAAACTACAAAATCAGTATAATATAACCAAGTAAATAAACTCGACCACTCTGTTTGAAAATTATTTGTATTTGATAAGAATACTTGATACCATTTAATTGTGGGCAAATTATTTTTATTAGGAATAGTTACTTGAAGCTATAATTGTTTACAAAGAATTATTAGTTACTAGAAAACTATAACTGTGTGCAAACAAATAACTATTATCAAACAGAGCTAATTGCTAGAAACAATAAAATTATGTATAAATTATTAGTATTAGATAAGAGTACTTGAAACTATAACTGTCTGCAAATTATCTATATTAGATAGGAATACTTGATACCAGATAACTGTGTACAAAAACTCTTAAATAAATTTTAAAATAAATATAAACATACAATGAACAAGATTCCACAACTACTAGGCATAAAATAACCCTAGATAGGTTGACATGTCGTTAAAAATCAATTAATCATAAAACTGAATTAGTTAACTAGCCATCAAGAAGAAAAGTAATAGAACTGCTTTACAATATGGGAGAAAGTAAATCTCCACCTTAACTCCATTGAGACAAACTATCACAGCCAACATAATTGGTTCAGTAGGTTGAGAGTGGAGTTTGAAGACTTTCACCAATCTAAGAATCTCTTTTGCAATCCAATAACCTTTTATTACTATTACATTTAGCAGTTTGAAATAGATACTGTACAAAACAGATTTGAACATTTTATGAAATTTAATCGATAAACGAGTCTTGTGATCATCCAATGTATAATCAATTATCGCCAACAGCTGTTTGGACTTGAGAAGTATCAGATCATAATGACTTCTTTAAACGTGTCTTCATTATTTTTATGGCCATATTAACCTTTTGCACCTGTAACACCCAGTATTTTCAGTCTGAGTGCTATTTTACTATACAGTGTAAATCCAATATTTAAAACTGATCCCTATTTTACTATGTACAATAAACCTGATATTTTGGCTTGAGCTCCATTTTACTATTTCAGGCTAAGTATTATTTTACTATACACCATCAGCCTAATATTTTGGGCTGAGCACTAATTTACAATACACTGTAAACCTGATATTTTCAGGCCAAGAGGTAAGAAGAATTTAGTAGTTGAGTCCTATATATTGAAACAACAATTTAGTAACACTATACTGCAAACTAAAGTTAATTGCTTTTGCGTTATTTTGCTTGTTTCTTTTTGTAATTCTAGTTTCTTTGATAGTTGAGGCGAAAGAGTACCTATTAAGGTAAAGATCACACTCACCTTAAAGTGTGAGGGAGTTCCTATGGTGCTGTGGTTAATGTGCTGGTCTGTGACATCATAGTAAGCAAGTTCAAACTCCAATCGTGTTACGTTTACTTTGGGACTAATAATTTTAGGAAAGGTATAAACCCCCTTATATCCCTAGTTATGGGTTAAATAGAAACACTAATGTTCTTTAACAAGGATGGCTTTGGCATTAAATAACCCACAAAGGTTGATATACCATTAAAAATAAAGAAACCAATGCAAACCTTAAAGTACTTAAATTTTGTATTTCATTTAATATATATAAATATTTACCCAACCCCTCCGCAGATGTGACAAGGTCAATAGTGGTTAGAGTGTTCACCAACCGAGGTTCAATCCCAGGTCGAGTCATATCAAAGACTCAAAAAATGGTACTTGAGGCCGCCTTACTTAACACTCAGCATTGTAAGGTAGGGATCAAGGGTAAAGTGGAGCAATCCAGGGAAAGGAGTATCACCCTCTACGACACCTCAGGGTAGTAGCTATTGAAAAGGGAATCTTTGGGTCACCCTCAACTAAGGTCACAAACTTTTTACAGCAGGTTTAAAGTCAGTTTGCCTCCTCCTAGACTGGTTGCCTTACTAAGGCTGAAAAACCTAGTCTTCCATATTATTTTACTCATTTCCTTATGACTATAACTGTTACACTTAATATAAATACAGACTTTACCCTTACTAGACAATTTGAGCCTAATATTTGGTTGCCCAGTCAGTTGTGGGTGTAGAATACACTAATTGCTTCTTTACAGAAGAGTAAGACTCCTCTAACAAGTGTCCTGGATATGCCACACTAAACAATCTGATGGTGAGGTTCCAGTAATGCTGGAACTTTGGGGAATGTGGAGTACCCCTTTATTACCATCACTCCCAGGTTCATTCTGGCCCAGAGTGGTAGGACCTGAAAGGGTCCTATCTATGGGTCAAATAGAACTATACTTAACTTTTCCTAAACTGAATTGTCTGAAATAGGGCTGTTTTGATATCTAAATTTTTGTAAACAAAAACTATACTTATACTAAACTGAATTGTTTAAAATTCAATTCAGAATTAAATGAGCCAAAAAGGGTTGATATGCTGTAAAACCAACCATCCAATCAACCTAATAATTAGGGCATAGGTAGATCACATCATATACTCATGATGAAAAGATTAATGGAGCAACTATTCAGAGTTTTTGTTTTAAGAGTTCTTAAGCAGTTCCCTGTGAATTCTTAGTTGATTAAATAACAAAAATGCCTTCAATATACCACAATAGATAGATAAATGCACACATACCATACATAGAGTATTACATAAGCTTCGGAAAATATAGAAAAGATCTCAACAAACTCTTAGTCAATATCATCATTAAGTCGTGCAGATAGCACAGAGTCCCTTGGTTCTTACTAGCCATCCATCTCTTATCCATCGCTCCAGGTAGGTCTTCTAGATGGCATCCAATGTCTGCTCAGAGCTGATGAATATAAGATTTTACTGGTTGGCCAACACTGATGTGTCCATGTATAGGAGTCTATCCTTGCTTCTCCAGTAGCACCCAGCATGTCTTGCTCATCTTACTTTGATGGTTTGAGAGATGGCCATACAACTGACATTTTGTGGGGTGCTGCTTCCAGGATTTGTTTAAAACAGCACATAGGATTCTTGTGTAGTTCCCATTTGGCTGCTGCATCTATACAGTAGTACTAACACAGCCACAGGTTGGAAGAAATTTTTTTTCAAGTATAAAGGCATAACATACTTATAGATTGCATAAATGTTTCACATAGGGTAAATCATATATACAGGATGTCTAAAAAAATCTGATATCAAGATGTAAATATCTGACTATACAGTCTAGGCAAATGAGACTCAACAGATATATTGAGCAAAATGCAATTTATTCATCTCCAAATTACATCAAATTTTTCCTAACACCCTGCATTTTGCATAGGCTAAATTAATAGCCATTTTTTTTTTCAAGGGTTTCTTGTCATCATTCTTTCGTTTAACCCAATGCAAAAATTTGAGGGAAAGTGGTACATCATAAACACAGCTGGGAAGCCAAGTGGGAATTCAGTTTTACTCTTGAATCCTTAAAACTGCTCACATGGTGAGTAACTGACAATTCCTTCAAAGCCACCCCCCCCGCCCCAGCATCAGAGAGACCCTCAGTTAAAGCATCAAGTTTTGATGTCAATGTTTTTGCTTTTAGTATCAATACATTTCAATACATTGGACTTCAACATATGGACACACCACTGTAGACTGACCAGCAAAAATTTAGTCACCAGTTCTGAGAAGACACTGGGTGCTGTCTAAAGGACCAAACAAGAGAAATGGCTGATAAAGACAGATCATTAACAAGGATGGGAAAGATTCAAAATAAAATAAAGCTCTTCCCTCATGGGAAATAAAGGCTGTTTCAGAAAAATTGATATTATTACATAATCTAATAACTTGATCAATTCTCATTCAAATCACAAACTTTAATAGCATGGATAAAAACATCTTAAAATTCTATGTTTAAAGTTAAAAGGCCATTCTTTTAAGAGAATGGCATTTCTATACCAGAAAAAAAAAAAATTTTAAGAGAATTTTGAGTTGTTTCTGTATATGACATTAAAATTTGAGATCAATTTCAACAAGAAGTCTGTAAAAGGGGGGGGGGCATTTTTGTGCATGTTAATTAAGCTTATAAAAAATGCTATTATATAATGTCAGTTATGTAACGGTGTATAGAAAATGCTTAAAAAATTTATAAAACAAAAAAAAAATCTGATTCTGCATCAACTGACCTTCAATTCTGGTAAAATCTCATGACTTGGGGTGGATGCAACTGACCAAGACTCATTTGGTTTGGATGCTGAAGAAGGACTGAGTGTTGTGGTGGTCGTCCCATCTGAATCCGAAGCTGTGTTTATTAGATTCTCATTACAAGATGGTAACAAACCTTTCTTATCATTGTAGAAAGCTTGGAGCTGATCATATTTACCAGGCGTTTGTAGCTGATGTCTGTATTAAAATTGGGAGAAAAAAAAAATCACTTTAACAAAACAAAATTCAAAAGAAAACAAAAAGCTCCATCACACTGTTCGTAGGACTTAGAATACACTGACTGTATCTTTTGTAGAGGGGTGAGACCCCACCTCCACAAAAGAAAAAGGGGGGGTCCTGGATAATGGTGAGCCTGCAGTTCTGGAGATCTGGGGAGTGTAGAGTACCCTTTTATTGTCATTACTCTCAGGTCCACTCAGAACCAAATTGGTAGTATCTGTTAGGTCTCCATTTATGGGTCAAATAGATCAGTTTGAAAATCATTACTATTAGATAATACTTGAAACCATATAATGGCTGATGAATTATTGATAGTCAACAGGAAAACATGAAACCATATAACAGGTTTGGTTTCTTTGCTTAATGGCATATCAACCTTCGTAGGTTATCTGATGCCAAAGCCATCCTTTAGAAGAACAGTAGAGGTCCTGTTTAACCCAAAGTTGGAGGGATAAGGAAATTCATGCCCCCCCCCAAGAGTATTAGCCCAAAAGTAAACATAATAATACAACTGGAGATAAACTATATAAGTATGCCAATAATTTAGATGGGGGTTATAAATTTTTATATATATTCATCAAATTGATATATCTTTTGTGTCCTGGATACACTAAACTGCATCAAGTGGTGAGGCTTGACTTCTGGAGAGAGTGAAGTAACATCTCCATTACCATTACTTCCAGCGTCCACTCTGATCTGGACTGACTCTGTTTTTGACAGTAAAGAATATACTCAAAATAACATTGATTTTGTTTATAATTATCACATTCTATCATTTTTTCCCCAAGAAAAGGATCTATTACAAAGGTAGAGTGTATAACTTAGCATAAGAAAAAATTCCATCACATGACATAACATTTAGAATATATCAACTTGTATTATTCCATTTTTCACATAACATCTAGTAGCCCTGATGAAGACTTCCAACTGAATCAAAAAAAAAAAAAAAAAAAAAAAATCATCTGTTATAATTATTTCATACAGAAAAAAGAATTTTTGATAAAATATTTTTGTATTCAAACAAAACCTTGAAGTCAAAACGCATCAGCACAATAAATGAACCATCAAATATATCTTTCTTCCCTTTTTACCATATACATTCTGTTGGATTCAATTCACTTCTCACATAACAAGTTATGTACACAATATACATAAGAGTGGAATTAAATGAAAGATAATGCAAATATGTCCGAACTGCTAAAACTACACAAATATTATTCCATTAACAAGTAGTATATTGAAGGGGTACAAATTGAAAAAAAGGGTTACTTGACAAATATATATAATATAGCCATAAGGAGGTGTTCATAGTAATATGATTATCACCGTAGAGAATGGACATGACAATCCAAATTCAAATCCTGAACAAGGCCATTTGCATTTCACATAGTACTAAGACCCTTGGGAAAATTATGAATCCAACTATTCTCTCTTCACTTATGGATGAATAGTCAGGCAGACTGGGCTCTTTCACTTAAGTATGGCAACTGGTCTAATAGAAGGAAAATACTAAATTCAAACCACTTTTAATGTCAAAACCATCCTTCTAGAAGGAATAGCAGTGGTACTATTTAACCAATGCCAGAAAGGATAAAAAGGTTCATATCATTCTGAATAGTACAAGTCTGAAAGTGAACATCATAGTGTAACTGGAATTTGAACTTGATTACTGCAATGCCACAGTCCAGCACATTAGCAACTATGCCACAGAGATTATTTTTGATTTCACCTTATATGTTAAAGAAACAAATAATCTGGTAAACAGGTAAATAAAATATAATTGAAAAGAAAAATATGAATACTGTGGCAAGAAATTAGAATTAGTATTAGCAATTCAAAGTAAAGGGGTAAGTTTAGGGAAGAAAGAAAAATGGACGAACATACCAGAAAAGTACAGCCGTGAGCAAAGATCTAAGAAATGGGTGCAACTTGGATTTGTCATTAAAAAAAAGCAAAGGAGGGAAAAAAGAACTCTTCCCATTGGCTAGAGTTAACAATAAAAAGGTACGAATTCAGAAAAAAAAACAAAAAAACATCAACACAAGTAGCACAAAATTAAGGAGCCGGCTTGGTACTTCCAGACCCAAGTAGGGGTAACTGCCAGAGCCGATATTATGTTTAATGACTCGAAATCAGCAATAAAGGTAGGGCATCAATGAAGAGCTCCTATAAACACCTAAAATGTATTTATGGACTGATTGGATCCAAATTCAAAAATATTTCAGTCTCAATACCAAATAGAGTTAAAAGTCATACCCAGCACACCCTATTTGGTAGGGAGGTCTTGACCCTTTGCAATGGGTACAGTCAGGATATTATAGCCTCTCCTCACAGGGCAACCAATAATTTTCAGAATTATATAGTTTCAACTATTCTTATCTAACACTAATAATTTGCAGATAATTTCATGGTTTAAAGTAACTAATAATCCTTTGGAGCTTCAATTAACTATTCTTAATACAAATAATTTGTATATATTTAAATGGTTTCAAGTATTCCTATCCAACATCAATAATTGTTTCATAATAAGACTTGGAAACAAATTTTTAGAAGTTTTTTTAATGTCTCAGATTTGAGAGCTGATTTTAGGTATATACAATCCACTGAATAAAAATACAATCTCAGTTCTTTCCAGAAGTTCTAGTTTTTGAGATAATGCATTTATCACTAAATGTTCACAGAGCCCTGCCTTTCTCATTTGCAAATGATAACAAGGCTTCCTTATTAAGAAGATGTTTGAATCATCCTGATTATTTTAATTAAATTTGTGGAATATACACTTTCATGAAACAGAGAACATCCATATCTGATTTTGTGAAAAGAACTATTTCAACATATTAGTGGAATATACACTTTCATGAAACAGAGAACATCCATATCTGATTTTGTGAAAAGAGCTATTTCAACATATTAGTGGAATATACACTTTCATGAAACAGAACATCCATATCTGATTTTGTGAAAAGAGCTATTTCAAAATATTTGTAGAATATACACTTTCATGAAACAAAGAACATCCATATCTGATTTTGTGAAAAGAGCTATTTCAACATCCTATTTGGTAGGGGGGCATCTTAACACTTTGCATTGGATACAGTCTGCATATCATAGCCCCCTCTGACAGCACTGGAACAAGTGTCCTGGATACACTAAACAATCTGATGGTGAGGCTTCAGTAATGCTGGAGTTTTGGGGAATGTGGAGTATCCCTTAATTGCCATCACTCCCAGGTCCACTCTAGCCCAGAGTGGTAGCACCTGATAGGGTCCTATCTATGGGTCAAATAGAACTAAACAGTGTACTTATACTAAACTGTTTGAAATAGAACTGTTTTGACATTTAACTGTGTAAACAAAAACTATACTTATACTAAACAGAGTTGTTTGAAATAGAACTGTTTGACTAAACTGAAAAGCTTGAAAGAGAACCATTTTTGACAATTAAACTGAGTACTTATGCTAAGCTGAATTGTTTGAAATAGAACTGTTCATTTGTATAAAAATGGTTTTGGCATTATGTAACCTACAAAGGTTGATATGCCATAAAATCCAAACAAACAATCCTAAACGAGGGATGTGATCAGCATATTGTAGGCTCCACTGACAGGGTTAGGAAGCCGTGAGTTTTTCATTATATAATGCTAAAAGAGAATGCAGTCGGCGTATTCTAAATCCTGATGTCAATAACAAAGGAAAAATAGACAGTGTACATCCATAGGACAAATAAACTGGTAGAGTGATCTCGATACGAGTAAATAAAAGGAAAATTGGAATGATCTGGATTCAGTTCAAATCCAGAAGGCAACATTATTGGTCTCTGAGATAATTTTAAGTTTTATCAGCATCAAAGACCAACAAAGTTGAGTAAATAAACTGACTGAATTTACAGACAACTAAATAGATGAAAATCTGAATAATGTGGGTGAAGATCCGACTCCAGAATTCCTCATAACTGATAAATATCAGCTGACAGAGACAAGTGTATTGTGAGAAGGAAAGCAATCTTGCTTAGGTCAACACAATAAAATTGTAGTTGATGGCTGCCAGCAATTACCACCTTATCAAAGTCTATGACAAATGGTTGCAAAACAAACACGCAGAATCTCATTTTTCTATTTATGTTTGTTTGCTGCTTTTTTTTCTGAAGGAAGAACTAGAAAAACTAATCATCTTTGGAAACATTGCCAAACAATACGCATGCACCTATGTGCTGGGCTGAAAGAACACAATGCCATTTATAGAAGAGAGAGTTTATGGTGGAGGAGTGCAAAACATAAGGGGGATTGGACTGGATGAAGAAGGGCAGTTTTGATCAATAGTGAGAAATGCATGTCTTGGCTATTCATAGTAGAATAATAAAGAAACACAAGTAGGTTTGGGTTGTAAGGGAAGTGGTTGATTATATTTTGAGATGCAGTGGCATTAATAGCAGTGCTTACTAATAAAACACAGGCTGAGATTATTCAGACGAAAAGACAATAGCCAGCATTTTTTATGAGATGATCAACTACACAGCTCATGTCTGCTGGCTAACAATTCATTTAAAAAGGATTTTTTTTGGAAAAGTCAATAAAATCCTTTTAAAATAATGGGGTCTTTTTGGCTAATGATAATAAATACATTCAACAAGGAATTAAAAAAAGAAAAAAGTCTAATAAAATCATTTTAAATACTGGGATCTTTTTGGCAATTACTTCATTCAACAGAGAGTTTTAAGGGAGGGGAAAGAAGTCTAGAAAATTCCTCTTAAAGATTGGAATCTTAAGAAACAACTACACTAAAAATGTAAATATGAATGTACAATGTAGACAATTTGTTGTATAGTCACAACCAACCATACAAATGCAGATTCATGCAGAATACATATTGACGCAATGAATAAAGACGAGTAAAGACTTCTTTAAAAAATATACCTCTCACTTTATTTGAAAGGTTGTGTGTGCAAGAGGGAGCTGGAGACCGAACAGAACTGCAACATATTGACCCCCACTCTTATGGCCATCAGCATTGTCTTTCTTGTTCTCCAGGGCTGCTCAACCGGAGGCCCTGGGGCCCACTCTGCTGGCTGCAGGCTTTCTCTACCGCATCTTGTCACCAACAGGTCTCCAAACTATCGGGGGTCCCAAAGGCCCTTCTGCAGGGTGGTGGCTTTCTCTATCACATCTTGTCTCTAACTCATCTGATCTCCAACTCTCAATCGGGGGTCCTGAGGGCCCCCTTCTGCTGGGTGGTGGCTTTCCCTACCACATCTTGTATCCAACTTCTCTGAACTCCAACTAACTGACTTCCTGTCTTCACCGAGTTATATGATAGTTCAATCGCCCACTCAATATCTCTGGAATGGCATGTTTGATTGTCATCTAGCGGAAATAACTGTCATGCAGTTCACAGGTCACTCTCTTTCGGTGCATCAGTCTATGCCTGTACCATGGGATTTTACCTTGTCCCATATTGTCAGCCAAGTCCGCCTATGCGATTTCTTCTCATAACTGCCATCGGAATGTGTCACTTCCTTCCGGTGCATCACTTTGGAATGGCATGTTTGACCGGGTCAAAGGTCAATATACAACAAATTCCCTAATCCTATAGGCATAAAAGAACTCCAGACAAGTCGACATGCAGTTAAAATTAATCATTCTAATAAACTGATTAAGTTGACTTATAGCTGCAACCAAACCGTGTGAATGATGATGCAGCTATTTCTCTTGTAAGCAGGTTTTTTTATAGGTAGAGTAGCTAGCTCCATACCCTCTTGTTGTCAATTCAGCGTTTTTTCATCTTGACCAGTCTGCCACCCACCAAGACTAGAGAGCTCAGTCTGCCCTGTTATATGCCCATAGCTGGAGGAAAAAGATATGAATTCATGCCTTTACTAAAGTCAGATGTAAATAGCCTCATTCAGAATTTGAACTACCATAAATAGTAGCATACAAGTCAATCTGGCATATAAGTCAACCTCAAGACTTTTCACACAAAATTCCAAGTTAGACCTACATGTGGTATATAGGTCAACCCCCAAAAATACAAAACTTACCTAGTATACCTAAATGAGAATAAGCTATTGTTAGGACGATCTAACGGTGAAAGGGAGCTAAACCCTTTTCTGTTTCAGGTGAAGTTACCTCCTCCCTTTTGACCCCTACTGTTTTGAGTTCTCGTGTATTTACACGAGAACGGGATGAGATTATGTGTAACAGCGCGAACCAAGGATGACTTTAAAATCCAGGAAACAAATATGGAATTAATTTACCTTTTCCCGAGGGAGCTGTGACACACAGCTCCACCCATATTGATAAATGTATTGTGTACCATCAAAATGTGTTTGTCCTTATAAATAAATGTTCAAGTCAATTTTAGTCAAGTCAACTTTGAGTACTCTATTCATTTTCCACTACTATGTCTGTCATTGATGTGTTTTTATATATATATATATATATATATATATATATACACACACACACACCATATTCGTCTTGGGATTAGATGTTCTGTAAGACACATTATTAGTTATGGTGTTTCGACATGCACAGATGTAACAGCTAAGATAACCTGCATCAAAATCATCAAGACATTGACAGTAATACCTTTCTCTACATGAATTATATATATATTTGTTGGAAATTTTCAAGTTTAGTTTTATACCAATAGGTCTATTATAGCGAATAGATGAAATTCATTAGTGGACCTTAATTTGTATTACAGTTTTATTTCATATTAATCTGTTATTTTGTTAAATATGTTCACCAAACACGAGTTAAAGTTTGGAATGTTTGTAGCAGTCTGTTGGAGTTATGGTAAATTGGGCATATTGTTTTTATGGTTACTGTTCCAAAGAACCAGAAAGTAACCCCCACAAACAATTACAGATGTGGACTACACTGATGACATAGCACTTCTGGCAAATACACCTGACCAAGCCAAAAAACTGCTACATAATCTGGAATGAGGAGCTGCTGGCATAGGCCTCCATGTCAATGCAGACAAGACGGAATACATGTGCTTTAATCAAACAGGCGACATCTCCACACTAAATGATAGCTCTTTGAAATGAGTAGACAAGTTCATCACCTACCTGGGAAGCAGTGTCTCATCAACCGAGACAGACATCAACATGCAACTAGCAAAGGCATGGACAGCTATCAATAGGCTATCGGTCATATGGAAGTCAGACCTGACCAATAGAACGAAACGCAGTTTTTTCAAAGCAGCGGTCATATCAATGCTGTTGTATGGATGCACTACATGGACGCTAACTAAATGTATGGAGAAAAAGCTTGACAGCAACTACACAAAAATGCTGTGAGCAATATTAAACAAGTCATGGAGGCAGTACCCCACAAAGCAGCAGCTGTACGGCCACTTACCACTCATCACGAAAACTATCAAAGTTAGATGAACCAGACATGCGGGACACTGCTGGAGAAGTAGGGATGAACTCATAAGTGACATACTCCTGTGGACTCCTTCACATGGACGAGCAAAGGCAGGACAACCAGCTCAAACCTACATACAACAGCTCTATGCCGATACAGGTTGTAGCATTGAAGACCTACCGGGAGCAATGGACGATAGAGAAGGGTGGTAGGAGAGGGTCAGGGAAATCCGCACTGGTAGCACAACATGATGACTGTTGACCACTCTGTGGCAAAGGTTTAGATTTTAGTCCTGACATATAAGTTGACCACTGGTTTTATAGAGAGTTTTTTCAAGTCAATTTGCACATTGCAATTGACAGCAAGCTTATCAGATCCATTTCCTTGCAACAATAACCATTATTCAACAGGCACTTCTAATTGAAAACAAGTAGCAATGAGTTTTGAAAAGATAAGCTAACAGCATATAAACTTGGCTACAGTCATCAAGTTACAAACTTGAGAACCTTGTGAGTTAAAGCAAGGAAATGATTTAAATTGTTGATGAGGTCAAAGATAAAATTGCATTATGATAATATTCACTCAGTATAGCATCTAAATTCAGTAAGTCATAAGAATATCACACAGTGGACCTTGTACTAAACATTGGCTATTTTTGAAGGTTGTTAACGTAACACGTATATTCTAAATCTTTAATTTTTGGGCAAACACACTTTTTAGATTTTGTTTGTCATTTTTTGTTGAAAAGTGTTTTCAAGTAGACAGTTTCATTAAAAATAAACAGTAAAATTTGTGTATGCAAATTTATCATCAAAATTGTGGCGCCATCTTTAAAACAGCTTTCTAGATCAGGAATATGCTAATTTAAGACAAAATACCCCAATGATTTCCAGAAATGTTCTGATTTTTTGGGACTGAAAGGTTTAGGGATATATTTTTATAACTATTTCAGTAAAATTTAACTTTTTATGACCAGATTTTAAGGTTACACACCATAAAACTGACTATTTGGGGGGGGGTGAAAAACCACAAAATATTTTCTGTATATTTGGAAATATGAATAAAAGAACCTATATGCTTTTTTTCTTAAAAGTGATTTAATTCTATTCTGCCTCGACTACTTAAAAAACATTTACAATCAAAATTTTTCAGATAAAATTTATGCTATTTCAAAGCACTTATAAAAAACTAATTATTAAAAATAATTGTTGAATGATATGAAAAGCCCCACCATTTTCTCTGGGTATCGTCCATATTACAGGTTAAAAGTAAGTGATATAAAGTATATGTTGTCAATTGATCTTTGGCTGTAACTTTTTTTTTTTTTAGCTCAATCATATGTGTGCCAAAAATATTAAATTCTTTTCAACATAAGGCTATTTAGAAGTTATAAATGGATGCCTGGTAAAATTCTGGCCTATAAAACATGTTACCATTGTATAATTTATGATATTTTTAACAAATTTGTATTGTTCGATCCAAAAATTCCACGAAATGGTCAATTTATCCCACTGTGTATCAGACTTTGATAATAATTTGATGTAGTATTTGAATACATCAATGTTGGTAATCTCCCAGGAACTTCTACCCAAACTCTTCATTCAATCCCCAGAGGTACATTGTTCTCATTTGTTGTCCATATTCAAAAAGTCATCTGCTCATTGGTTAATTCTTTTTAGTTAATTCCTTTTTCAGACATCACTTCCACTGAACCATTATCTATTGCATTATATTACAAGTGACAAACATTTTTGAGAATACATATTTACCCAACTTCTTCACTATGAACAGGGTATGACACAAGGTCAATTTTAAAGTGCACTAAAGCTGATTTGAATTCAGAGTTTTCCTATTCCTAAGAGCAGTTGCTGTATCAAAGAGCCCAGTCTGCCTTACTATTTACTTATAACTGAAGGGTAGAAGAGATAGATTCATACTTTCCCTGGCCCAGTCGGCTGGGACAGCAGAATACATGACTACGTCTCTGCAAAGGGGTTAGACTCCCCCAACGAGTATCCAGGATATGACACTAAACAATCTGATGGTGAGGTTCCAGTAATGTTGGAGCTTTGGGGAATGCAATGTAACCCTTCACTGCCATCACTTCCAAGTCCACTCTGGCCAAGAAAGGATCCCATCTATGGTTCAAATAGAACTGTTTGACATTTAAACTGTATACTTATACTAAACTGAATAATTTGAACTAGAACCGTTAGCTCATCTAACTGTGAGTAAGCAAATGACTGATGTTTCAATGAATTGTTGGTGATACATAGCAATACTTGGAAACATTAAACTGTGTGCAAACAAATGATTAATAGTAAATAGAATTATTCATATTAGATAGAAATAAGTGAAACCATTTAACTGTGTGCAAAAAAAATGTTCAGAAATCATATATTTAATATATATGATTTCTGAACATTTTGTAGATAATATTTTAAATGAGCCTGAGCTAATTCTTTTCATATATTTAATATATATGTATAAAAAGGATTTGGCGTTAAATAACCTACAATGGTTGATATGCCATAAAACCCAACCAAACCAAATCATATATATGTAAAAAGAGGATTTGGCTTTAAATAACCTACAATGGTTGATATGCCATCAAACCAAACCATGCCTTTCCGAAGGGTATAAGAGCAAAGTGAAATACAAACAGCTAGGGTTTGAACTCTCCATTTCCTTTGATGATAATGAGCAGGGTATGATACAAAGTCACTTTTAATGTAGAAGACAGCTTGTTTAAATTTGGAGTTTTCCTACTTTCAAGAGTAGGTGTGCCTCTCAACAAGCTTTATTAGGAGGTCTGTTAAGTGTAATGGTTATTATTAAGGAAATGGAATCAGCAATCCAATTTGACATCCTGGACTAGGCTATTTACATTTCACTTTGAGCTAATGTTGTTGGGAAATGCATGACTCCAGCTCTTCTCTTTCCAGCTATGAATAAATGATAAGGCAGCCTGAGTTCTTGTTGAGGTAACCAGTCTAAGAAAAGGAAAATGGAATTCAAACCAGCTGTACTCTGCTTAAAAATTAACCTTGAGTCTTATTCTGCAGATGGCAGAGGGTTTCAGTAAATGCCAAAATCATTCAATAAATAAGATGAATTTTTTTTTCGGGGGGGGGGTCAGAGTTGGGTTTTTTTTTCCATAAATGACAACTCTGAAAAAGATGCGACTTTAACAATGCTTCCTATTGCCAACTTAGGCAAAATTCCTTTTATGTATTTAATGACCCTCATTCATACCTTGGTTAATTGATATATTACAGCTCAAGGTCTGGAGGAATTAGATTACTATCAGTTGGTTTTGGGCAGCTGTTGCTTCAGGCTTGTAGATAAGGTTGAATTTTTTTATTTTTTCTCTCCTAGTTGGCATGCGGAAAGAGTTCTTTTTGCTATCTCAATTTCAGAATTAAGATATCATTATAGGAATATATCAATTAGCAAAAGTAGGTATTTACCTAACCCCTTCTAGCAGAATGCAACCCAAGGTCAATTCTTAAGTAAAGTAAAGCTGGTTTGCATTCAGAGTTTTCCTTTAAGACCCAGGCTGCCCTACTATTTACCTATAGCCAGAAGGAGAAAAAAATGGATTCATGTCTTTCCCAAGCATATTAGCACAAAGTGAAATTCAAACAGCCAAGTCCAGGATTTGAACTCTAATCACTGATTCCATTTCCAACAACTATAACCAACATGCAAAATATACTTCCCGACTGCATATTATAGAAACCAAATTATTTCTATCACTTAGAATATTCAAACTATTGTCTTTATTGTTATACTCAAAGTTTTAGCCAATGTATTCTTTGGCCTTCTTCAGGTATTTCATGTCAAACTCAGGAGTCAACACAGAAATTCAAACAGAAGAAAGCCAAAAGACATATCAGCCAAAACATTGCGAGTAGAACAATAAAGATGAAGTTAATAGTCCAAATATTCTAAGTGATAAAAATTATTTCATCTCAGAAATTTAGACAAAACAAATTCTGATTAACAGTAAAGTTATATTTAAAGCACCAGTTCTCATTAGATTATTCAAGTAAAGCAACAATGAACCTGTTCAGTACTTGGATGGTTTGGTTTGGTTTGATGACATTAACCATTGTAGGTTATTTAATGCCAAATCCATTTTTTTTACATATAAACTGTTCTATTTCAAACAATTCAGTTTAGCATAAGTACAAAGTTTAGTTCTATTTGACCCATAGATAAGACCCTATCAGGTGCTATCACTCTGGGCCAGAGTGAATCTGGGAGTGATGGCAATGAAGGGTTACTACACATTCCCCAAAGCTCCAGCATTACTGGAGCCTCACCATCAGATTGTTTAGTGTCATATCCAGGGCACTTGTTGGGGGAGTCTTACCCCTCTGCAGAGATGCAGTTGGTGTATTCTGCAGCCTCAGTTGACTGGGTCAGTACTTGGATGGGTAACTACTTAATAACAGAATATACTGTAGCCGATTATATACAAGCAGCAGAATGTCCTTTTGTCTCCTGCAACCAAGATAAAATAATATATTGTAATTCTCATCCAAGTAAGCAAAAGATCTAACAGCTGGTTTGTCACTCAACCAAAGTCAAAGACATTTCCAATATTCTTTGGAAATCCCTTGATATTGATTCACAGCAAAATCCATGGTTTGGATTAAGGTTAAAGATAACAGAAAACGGATTAGGATTTCCAACTCTTCACAGGTTTATTGATCTTACAGTTTTCAAAAACTGTGCTAATCCGCATATTCCAAGAGGGTTAGTTTCTTCATCTTTGTTGTAGTTGATATATTTCAACTAATATTTTCTAAAACCTTCCCCAGATAAATGTATACAATCATTATTGTCAACTATGCTGAAACTTCTAATCCGACATAAATACAAGGGTCATTCAATAAATAAGGTGAATTTTGCCTCAGTAGTTGGCAATAAGAAGAACTGTTAACAGTTGCACCTTTTTCAAAAAAAAAAAAAAAAAAAAAAATCATTAGTGATGGGTTCTTTCATGTTCCAGAAGACTGTCAGGATGACCTCTACTAACTGATGTGCCCACAACTTTTTTTTACCAGAGTGTGTTTCCACTCCATGAATAGTCTTTTTGATTCCGGCTTGTAGTGACAAATTCATATTTAACCAATTTATAAATATTTTTGTCACTTAAACATGCTTCTCCATACACATCACACATTCTTCTGTAAATTTCATATAGTTTGCACTTCTTACCAAATATTTAACAATAGACCTAAGTTCAAGCTTGGAGTGGTCTGATTGGGTGTCATTTTGAATAGCCTCAAAACAAATATTTTTGTTAGATTAAAATAATTTTTTACAATAAACTAATTCCAAACAATGCAGAGTTTATATTTTTAGAAAAAAAAAGTCTGAAAATTATTTTTTTTTTTGTTTTTAAAATTACTTTCATATTACTACCCCCCCAAAATCCCTTTTCAATATATTGCTGTAGTAAAAAAAATAAAAAATAAATAAATCTGCCCTCCTTAAAATAATTTTTTTTTAAAAATATATAACTTTTTGATGAAAGACAAAATCTTCTAACATGAGAATGGTATTTTCTAACCAATTCCTGTGTTTATTTCTAACACAGATTGATAGATAGAAGGTCAGAGTAAAATATCAATAATATTGCAAGGCATTTTAACACTGGTCAGTTAGAATAACCTTTAAGAAAGCTGTTTTTCTCCCTCAAATAATTCAGGTGGCTACTTGGTTAACTAAGATTGCATTAAACATTGAAAATTAGTGACATATTCTAGAAAAATCAGTTGGGATTTCAGCACCTTTTACTTTCTGAAAAATAATTTGTAGCTTTTTTTTCTTTTTTTAAATATAAGTCCAGGAAATGTATTAAAAGCACCCAAGAGGCTCCTTGAAGAGTATAGGACACCAGACTCTTTTAAAGATGATATGTATTTACCAAACCCCTCTATACAAGCAGGATGTAACACAAGGTCAATTTTAGAAGCAGAATTTAACAGGTTTGAATTCAGTTTTCCTATTCCTTGACCAGTTGCCATACCAAGGTTAAAGAGCCGTCTACCCTACTATTTACCCATAGCTGGAGGGAGAATAGTTTGATTCATACCTTACCCAAGGATATTAGTACAATGTGAAATACAAACAGCCTTATCTAGGATTTGAACTCAGGTCACCATGTCCATTTCCTATAACAATAAGCATTAAACCACAAGTAACTAATACTCTTTTAAGGTATAGAGCTATAGCCACACTATATCTGTGATAGTGATACAGTTTCGGTAGCAAGTAGATTTTTATGGAGTAGGGTTGCTAGTCATATGACCCCTAGTCTTGAATTCAGAGACTTTCCTTCTCCTACATTGGTTGGCCTACTATTTAACCATAGCTGAGGGCAGAAGAGGATTTATGCCTTGCAAATGAAACCTCATTTACCTTTATGGAAAAAAAGTGGATAAGCAATGATGAGGTGTACATGGCACCACAAAAGAAAAAAAAGGTTTATATTTACTCAATCATTCGACTATGAGCATAATGCTATTGGTAAATAGTAGGGTAGACCAGGAAGATTTATCAACCAATTCCCACCGAATATCATAAGATCAATATGGCAATCCAAAAGGATTAACAAAAAAATATGTAGACGAAAAATGTCTTATGTTCAATCAAATATGTATTAATGAAGAAATGCTGTATATATATATATATATATATATATATATATATATATATATATATATGTAGGCAAAAGATTAAAGGAATCATCAGTAAAAGAGAACAAAACAATTCTGGAAAAAATTAAAATTGCGAGGACTCTTTTGTCCGGCTCTATTCATGCAAAGCGCCGGAAGAATAATAAAAACGGGTAATTATAATTGTACGAGAAGACTTAAAATAAGTGAGTTCAGACTCTAGTCACACTATTATATTCACTTTTGGAAAGGTTGGTTGGTTGGGTTTCATGGCATATCAACCTATGTAGGTTATTTAACACCAAATCCATTTTTATGCAAATAGTTATATTTCAAACAGTTCAGTTTAGCATGAGTACACAGTCTAATTGTCAAAAACATTTATATTTCAAGCTAATTCAGTTTAGTATAAACACAGGTTTTGTTTACACACAGTTAAATGTCAAAACAGTTCTATATTAAACAATTCAGTTTAGTGTAAGCAGAGTTTCAATGTTAAAACAGTTCCATTTCAAACAATTCAGTTTAGCATAAGCACACAGCTTAAATGTAAGTACACAGTTTGTCAAAAACATTTCTATTTCAAACAATTCAGTTTAGCATAAGTATACAGTTAGTTCTATTTAACCCATAGATAGGGCCATATCAGGTGCCACCATTCCAGGCCAGAGTGGATCTGGTAGCAATGGCAATGAAGGGGTGTTCTGCATTCCCCAAAGCTCTAGCATCACTGGAATCTCACCATCAGATTGTTTAGCATGTCATATCCAGGGCACGGGTTGTGTGTGTGTGTGTGTGTGTGTGGGGGAAATCTTACCTCTCTGCAGAGGTGCAGTCGGTGTATTCTACAGCCCCAGTTGACTGGGCAATACACAGAGTTAATATTAAAACAGTTTTATTTTAGATAGTTTAGCATAAGTACACAGTTTCGATGTCAAAACAGTTCTATTTTAAACAATTCAGTTTAAATGCAAAAAACAGTAAATTCAAGAAACCATGGTTTAGTTCTATTTAACCCATAAATAGGACCCTTATCAAGTGCTACCACTCTGGGCCAGAGTGGACCTGGGAGCAAAGACAATGAAGGGGTACTCCGCATTCCCCAAAGCTCCAGCATTACTGGAACCTCACCATCAGATTGTTTTGTGTCATAACCAGGACACTCGGTGGGGTGGGGTGGGGTGGGGGTCTTACCACTCTGCAGATAAGCAGTTGGTGTATTCTACAACCCTAGCCAACTGAGCAACCAATGGAAAGGTATGAACCCTGTTATCCCCCACCCAGCTATGGATTAAATAGTATCATCGCTATTCTTCTACAATGATGGCTTTAGCATTAGATAACCCGCAAAGGTTGGTATGTCATTAAACAAAGAAAGAAAACCAAACTAAGAAAGCTTTCTGCATGCCAACAAGGAGAAAAAAAAAAGAACCCTGATAAAGTCTACAACTGCTGTCCAAATTGAGGGCTACGAACAAAACCAACTGATAGTAACCTAATTTTTTCAGATCAGCTCCACTAAAGCTAAGATGAAATACAAGGTCAGAATTCAGAGTTTTCCTTATAGTAGACAAGTTGCCATACCAAGGCTAGAGAGTCAGTCTGCCCTACTATTTACTCATAGTTGAGGTTGGGAAGAAAGAAAGATTTATGCCTTTACCCAGGGCATTAGTGCAAAGTAAAATGCAACAGCTTCACCCAGGTTTGAACTCTGCTCATCAAATTCATTTCCTGCAACACTAACCACTACACCTCAAGAAAATGTATAATTCATCTTTAAAATAGAAAAAGATGAATGGATAACTTACCGAACTTGAGATTCAAGGAACTGCATATGTCTGTAGAGTGAAATATAAGAAGGAGACAAAATGCCAACAGACTTCATCCGAGCACCCCGTTCAATTTCACTTTCCACTGGCATATTCTCAAAGCAAGCAAGACCATAAAGAGAATCTTTCCTGAAATACCTAACAACAAAAAGAAAAATACTTTAAACACTTTTAAAAAGATTTAATACAGAAAAAAAAAAAAAAAAAAAAAATGATTATAAAAGAATTTTTTTTTTTTTTTTTTTTTTTTTTAAATAAGATGAAATGAAATAATCAGCAATTTTTATGTAAATGATCAAAAAAATTTTTTTCTATAAATTTAATAATTCTTATTCATTTATTTCATTTAAATAAGTATCTTTGTTAACTTGATCAAAATTTTATGACATAGTAATCATCTATTTTAGGTTCAGGCTGGAAAACCAGAAAAAAAAAAAATCCAATGAATCTTTTTTATTTTTACAAGTTCAAAAAGTTTTTATAACTTCCACTCTCTTAAGCCTAAGGAAATGAAATAATGTTTGTTGAAGAATTACAACTAAAATCTTCTCTTTCACCTTCCTTGCATGGTTGGTTGTTTTGTTTTATGGCATATCAACATTTTTCGAGTCATTTAACACTGGTCAATACTGCTATATGGATGCACTACATGGACGCTAATTAAACGGCTGGAGAAAAAGCTTGACAGCAACTACACAAGAATGCTGTGAGCAATATTGAACAGGTCCTGGAGGCAACACCCCACAAAGCAGCAGCTATACGGCCACCTACCACCCATCACGAAAACTATCCAAATTAGACAAACCAGACATACAGGACACTGCTGGAGAAGAAGGGACAAGCTCATAAGTGTGGTACTCCAATGGACCCCTTCACATGGCCAAGCAAAAGCAGAGTGACTAGCTCGAACCTACATACAGCAGCTCTGTGAGGATATGGGGTGTAGCCCCGAGGACCTGCCGGAAGAGATGAACGATAGGGAGAGGTGGCAAGAAAGGGTCAGGGATATCCATACAATGGCATGACAAGATGATGTTGAACACTGAATTAAATTTCAAACAATTCAATTTAGTATAAGTATAGTTTTTGTTTACAAACAGTTAAATGTCAAAACAGTTCTATTGCAAATGTTCAGTTTAGTTCTATTTGACCCTTAGATAGGACCCTATCAAGTGCCACCACTCCAGGTCAGAGTGGACTTGGAAATGATGGCAATGAAGAGGTACTCTACATTTCCTAAAGCTCCAGCATTACTGGAACCTCACCATCTGATTGTTTAGTATGTCATATCCAGGGCATGGGTTTGGTGGAGGTGGGGGTCTTACCCCTCCGCAGAGAAGCAGTCGGTGTATTCTGCAGCCCCAGCCAGCTAGGCTGAGTTATGGCGTGATCATCTAGGTGGAAGAAAAGTCAGAAAAGCAATGGAATGAATCTTCCCCCCACCACCACCACCACAAGTTCAAAAACATTTATCACTTCTGTTTTATCTCTTGAACCAGGAGAAATGGAATGATGTTTGTTGAAGACTTACTGCAACTGTGCTAGAGAGTCATCTTTCTTCATCCTTGCACAATCTAACTCTAATTTTTTATCACTTAGAGTATTTGGATTCTTGTCTTCATTCTTGTGGTGTAACGGTTAGCAAGCTAGACTAGCGAACCTACACGAGTGAGTTAGAGTCTCATTGGGTGCCCCATTCATTCGGCCTTGTGTCACATTGACGCAAAGAGCTTTGTAAATTACCTTATATTCACAATGCTTCAGCCAAAGCATACTTTGGTTTTCTTTACATGTTTTATGTCAAACTTGGAAGCCCATGTAGAACTTCAAACTGAACCCTTTATTTAATCCACATGGGTAGATTGTTTTAATTGCATTAACCATATCCGGGTACAAATGTTAAGCTATAGTAAGTATTCTTTGTTATTTACTTGCAGTTGGGACTGAACCTGCAACCTCAAGATGATTTTACACAAAGTGATAAAAATCATCAAGCTTCATCTCAGAAATTTAGATAAATAATATCTAACTCTTACTCTCTGAATGACTCATTCTGACTCTTCAGCTGTCTGTATCCAAGTGTGTGTCTTCATGTATACTTACACAAAATCTCTCATCAATGTATGAGAGCCACTGGCCATTGCCTTGAATTCCACCCCATCTAAGTCAGTTTCTTCAGGAAGACACCATTCCATCATGTTGCCTGAAGAAAAAAAAAAAAAAAAAAAATTCACTAATACAAAAAAAAAAAAAAAAAAAACAAGAAAAATATGAAACCCAATTTGAATGCAATTCAAGTTCTGGAAACTTTTATATTTTATAATGGCAGTTATCAATAATAAAAAAAAAGGTTTATAAATACACCCCTTACAATTTTTCTAAGTTCTCATCTAAACCAAATATACCAAAATTTTACTATTTCTAGTGCAAGGTTATACAATTTGGATGCTGACTAAATGGCTGGAGAAGAAGCTAGACGGCAATTACACAAGAATGCTGTGAGCAATATTGAACAAGTCCTGGTGGCAACACCCCACAAGGCACCAACTATACGGCCACCTGCCTCCCATCACGAAAACTATCTAAGTTAGATGAACCAGACATGCAGGACACTGCTGGAGAAGCAGGGACGAGCTCATAAGTGATGTACTCCGATGGACCCCCCACATATGGCCGGGGAAAAGCAGGACGACCAGCTCAAACATACATTCAGCAGCTATGTGAGGATATGGGATGTAGCCCTGAAGACCTGCCAGAGGCGATGAACGATATGGAGAAGTGGCGAGAGAGGGTCAGGGATATCCGTGCTAGCGGCATGACATGATGATGATTATTATTCTTAACCAAACTCTACAGCATTGAATATATATATATATGTCTGGTTAAATGATAAAGAAATATTTTGTCAATATAATTTTATTAAGATCCTTCAAGTTTCCTGATAAGTGTTTTGGTTTCATGCTGGAATTAGTGGATGAATTTACCAAAATTATCCCAAGCACCTTGAAAGAGTTGTAATTTGTCTTTTTACAAGACTACAGCGAAAGGATCTTAATAAAATTATATGGACAAAATGTGTCTTTATTATTTAATCAAACGTGATTAAATGAAAGACTGCTGCCTAACTACACATATTTTAAAATACATGATCCTGCAGCTCACCACAATACTGACACCCAAAAATATCACTGTAGTCTTGTAAAAAGACAAATTACAACTCTTACAAAGTGCTCTGGACAATTTTGATAAATTCATCAATCAATTCCAACCTGAAACCAAGACACTTATCAGGAAACTTGAAAGGATCTTAATTAAATTATATAGACAAAATGCATCTTTATTATTTAATCAAACATACTTAAATGAAAGACTGTTGCCCAACTAAACACACACACACACACACGTATATATAAGAAGTGTACTAATTTGGGGAATGCAACCTGATCATATATTTTGGTTGCAGAGTTTCAAAGCTGTTAAGATTGGTATTATTCTCAATAATCTAATAGAATTATTCTATTAGTTCGTATCACTAATATCCAAAGCAACAAATCTATATATCACACACACACACACACACCTGTTGTATCGCCACAACCAACCATACAAACACATATGCATGCGAAATCATAACAATATAATGAAGACAACGAGCGACACAGTCTTTTAGAAAAATATATCTCTCACTTTATTTGTAAGGTTTGTGTGTGAGAGGGAGTTGGAGACCGAACAAAACTGCAACATATTGACCCCCACTCTTATGGCCATCAGCGTTGTGTCTTTCTCGTTCTCTTGGGATGCTCAACTGGGGGCCTGAAGGCCCACTCCGCTAAGTGCTGTTCTCTCTACCGCATCTTGTCACCAACGGGTCTGGTCTCCAAACTAACTGACTTCCTGTCTTCACCGAGTTATATAATAGTTCAATCACCCACTCAATATCTCCCCATAACTAGCCATCGGGATGTGTCTCTTCTGCTGTCCTTGGAATGGCATGTTTGATTTTCATTGAGCGGAAATAACTGTCATGCTGTTCACAGGTCACTCTCTTCTGGTGCATCAGTCTATGACTGTACCGTGGGATTTTACCTTGCCCCATATTGTCAGCCAGACTCGCCCATGCCAATGGAATATGCACTGCTGCCGTCTTTGGAATGGCATGTTTGGCGGGGGTCAAAGGTCAATATACTACACACCACTAACATGCTTGTATGAAAGGTTAGTTTTCTTCTAAACAATATATAGCAGGATTTTGCTATTTCTAGAGAAACATTATATAATCAAATTAGATATTATCAAGTATTATTACTCTCCAGTATTAAAACTTTAAAACAAAAAATAGAAATACATAGTAATACAAAAATAAATATGCTTCTTTATATATACATTGACCATATACATTGCCCTAATGAGTATAGTGTTAGCTAATGGTCCAGGTGACTGGGATTCAATCCCAGGTTAAGTCATACAAAAAAAAAAAAAAAAAAAAAAAAAAAATGGTACTTGGTGCCATCTTGCTTAACACTCAGCATTATAAGGTACTATTTACCAACCCCTCCGCTCGGGCAGGATATGACACAAGGTCAATTTTTAAGCGGAGTTTAACAGGTTTGAATTCAGAGTTTTCCTTCTCCTAGACTAGTTGCCTAACCAAAGCTGAAGAACCTAGTCTGTCCTACTATTTACCCATAGCTGGTGGGAGAATAATTGGATTCATACCTTCCCCAAGGGTATTAGTGCTATGTGAAATGCAATCAGTCTCGTCCAGGATTTGAACTCGAGTCGCCGTGTTCATTTTCTACGACGATAACGACTACACCACGGGCACCTCCTATACCATTATAAGGTAATGATCAGGGGATAGTGGAGCAATCTAGGGGATGGAGTAGCACTCTCCCTTACACCTCAGTGTAGTAGCTATTGAAAAGGGAGCCTTTGAGTCACCTTCGACTAAGGTTGCCAATTTTAACAATATATATTTCAAGCAAGTTTTGCTAAAGCACTTTTGACCATACTTTTGGTTGTCATCAAAATCTCTTGGGCCAAAGATATGGGACAATTCCTAAATTCCAGCACAAGATAAATAACAAGAAGTCTTGAAAAAAATTAAAAAATTAAAAAACTAAAAATAAAAATAAAGAAACAATGTTCCATCATCTTTAATGAAACCTGCTTGAATAATAACTTGCTGCCTAAATATACAGTCTTCCATATATATATATATATATATATATATATATATATATTTTTACAATTTTATTTTTGTTGCTGAGGTATTGCAATTTCATTTCAATGCTGTAAATTTTGGTAATAAACAATAACTAATAATATTCATCTTGATTGCATAATGTACAACAGAAAAAGATCCATTATGCATCGGTTAAATATCCACAATAACAGTCAAGTTGATATTGTGAAGATTACCAAATAGAAATAAATAACTATGCTATCAAGTGAAAACTTGAAATTCCTATTCATAGTATTTGGTGCATAAGGCTCAATGTCTTATACAAAAAAAAAACACACACACACAAACAGAAGAGTGAGGATGAGCTTTCTTTAAGTAATTAGATATGCATTTCGGAAATCAGATTACCTTAGCTATAAAAATAAATATAATTTACACAAAAGTCAAGACAAACTTTGTGACTTTTATCTTTTTGCCTTTGAAGTTTCTCATTTTTCTGCTTTTGAAAAAAAAAATTTTAAAACACTAGAAATAAAAAGTAAAAAAAAAAGAAAAATTAAAAAAAAAAAAAAAAAAGTTTAAAAAAAAAGAAGTCAAAAAATCTGTTTTTAAAAAGATTTTAAAATCTAAAAATCTTTAAATTTAAACTTTTAAAAAGATCTTTAAAAATAAATAAATAAAATTTAAAAAAAATCTTTTTAAAAGCAAAGTTTAAAAAATCTTTAAAACAATTTTTTTTAAATTCTCACCTTAATTCATGTAAAATATAAAAAAATAAAAATTATTCAATTGGTTTATTATTATCAATCTGAACATTCTCAATTATACAAATGAATTCATTAATATTTATTCATATCAAAAGTGTATCAAAGATTTTACAAGTAAAAATTTGTCTATTAAATAAAAAGAAGCATTTCCTTTTTCTATAAAGATCTGTTCTAAGTTTCTATATTATCAAACACAGAGAAAAATGGCGAAATTGTAGTGATATTTTTTTCCATAATAAAAATAAAATACTCTTAGAATGAAATAATTTTCAATGCAATTTGCAACTTAATAAAGATGAGTGAGGGTGAGGGGGTGCTATATTTGTGCTCACTCCATTCATGATAATCACTTAATAATTATTTCTCATATGTAATATATATATATATATATATATATATATATTGAAACAACCTGTCCATGCTTACCAAATATCTTATATGCAATTTTGAGTTGTTTCTACACATGTTGTTAAAATTTGAGATGAGTTCCACATGAATTAGTCAAGTTATTAGATTACAAAATTTTTAAAAACACCATGTAGTTATGATAGATTCAACAGCTTCACAAATACACCCCTAACAGTTTTTCTAAGTTCTCATCTAAACTAAATATACCAAAATTTTGATATTCCTAGGACAATATTATACAATCAAAATGAATATTATTAGGTATTATTCATAACCAAACTCTACAGCATTGAAAATCTGTAACCAAAATATTAATATGTAGCAATCCAAACATAAGCACACCAATCTTATAATTTTATTTTTGGTTACAAATGTGTTGCAATTTTATTTTTTTGGTTAGAGTTTTGATACTGAAAAAACATGTCAGCCTAATTTATTTTTTAAACAGGTACACAACTAACAACTTTTATAAGTTAATTTTTGTTTCCAATCAAAAATACCAGGATTTTACAATTTCTAGTAAAACATATCAAAATGGATATTATTTATAACCAAACTCTACAGCATTGAAGATCTAATGATAATTTTTCTGAAACACACTGTAGTTAAAAATGCAGATTCAATGAATGATATATAACTTGATATTGAGTTTAATGACCAAAGGCAGCCTTGAAGCAGGATCTAAATTAAAGTATAATAATGGATTGCTTTAAACTAACACAAGGAGTGGAACATCAGATTTAGTGACAATTGCTCTAACATTGTTTAACAAAATACTGAAGTGTTTTAGATATAAAAAAGGAAAAAATAGCAACCATAAAAACAAAAAATAATATTGTTTTGATAAAAAGAGAGTTTGAATCCAGACGACGGATGTTAACAATCTAAAAATAAAATACAATATACATACATATATAATTGAAACACACTTTGCCCATGCTTAACAAATATCTTTCAAGTGGAGAACTGTCTGTGATAGCAGAGATTATATAATGATCAGTTCAAAACACTTGGACACCAAAAAGTAATTTTCATTCAATAAATGCTACATTAAAAGTTTGTTTTTGTCACTTCTTTTGTAGCATATCAACTCTTAAAAAAACTTTTCTCCTGACAATAAACCAATAATAATCCTGCAGTCTTCTAAAATACAATGACAGACATGAAAATAAGATGCTAATTTTGCAAACATAAGATTATTTGCTTTCTAAATTCGTGACTGTCCTCACTAATTACGACAGAAAAAAAAAATTAATCAGAGTGAAGAGAAACTGGATTTGTCCAAGTGGTTTTTCTAGTTGGAGACTAAAAAAAGAAGAGGTTTAAGTAAATAAAGGATTAGCTTAAAAAAAAAAAAAAAAAAAAAAAAAAAAAAAAGACCATTTTGACTAAATATACAAGGGTCATTCAATGAGTAAAGGAAATTTTTGAAAAGAGCAAAATAATTTTTTTTCTAAATTTTTTTCCACGAATGTAAACTCTAAATTGTTTGGAATCGATTTATAGAAAAAATTATTTTTTGCAAAAACATTTGTTTTGAGGCTAATTAAAATGGTGGTGGGGGAATCAAAGGTCTGCCATCAAATTTTTAGTGGCTGAGAAGTACAAACCATGTAAAATTTACAAAAGAATATGTAATGTGTATAAAGAATAAAGTTTTAGTCAAAGAATGTTTACAAACAGGATAAACATTGCTTTGCCACAACAAGACTGAGTTGAAAAGACAATCCATGGAGTGGGAACACAATGACTCTCCACTAAAGAAAAAGTTCCAGGTGAAGTGGTCAATAAAAAAGGTCATGCTGACAGTGTTCTGGGAAATGAAAAGACCCATCATTATTGATTTCCATTTAAAAAAAAAAAAAAAAAAAAAAAAAAGCACCTTATAGTGCTTCCTATTTTTAACTCCATAGGCAAAATTCACCTTATTGAATAACCCTCATACAAACACCACTTGCAAGTGAATTATTTTGTATTCTAGTTTTTTTTTTTTTTGTTGGGATTTGATTTATTTTTCAAATTCTTGTTTCTTTGCCCGAGATGTATGATTTCACATAACTGCTATAACCAGGATGCGACACAAGGTCAATTTTTAAGTGTTTTCCTTCTCAAATATAAGTTGCCATATCAAGGTTAAAGTGTAATATACCCATGATACAGATATGTGAAACGTACATAGAATGTTCATAACATATACACATAGAACATAGGAATCCGAAACACGAAAACACGACTTCTTAGTTCAGGTAAGAAACTTTTTATTACCTTTGAGTTTAAAGGTTCTTCGACATAAGGAGAGAGATACACATTCTATTCTGGCTTTTTCATCTCCCCCCCCCATATCTCGTGCGGCGCCCGTAGCACACAAATTCGTCTGGCCTCTGCGAGCCCCAAAAGTCGACCCTCCTCGTTCGGTGTCTAGTTCTCAACTCTACTAACTGATTTTTTCAAAATCCCAAAAATGCTCCGCACGCTTCTGGTGCGTGACGTCACCCACACTCTGGAGCCCCATTTCCCATCTGGGCTATTGTGACATCTCTGAGTGACACATCCGCTCCGCCCGCGCGCGTGAACACCTGCATTAATGTTGCACCTAAGTAACCCAAGCACTGAGCCAAAAGGTTCTCAGCCTAACTAAACCCAAAGGTATAAAACAAAATCCCGCGGACATTATATTACAAAAGAGCCTAGTTTATCCAACTATTTACCCTTAGCTGGAAAGAGAATAGTTGGCTGCATACCTTTCCTAAGCGTATTAGCACTATGATAAATGCAAACAGCCTCATCCAGAATTTGAACTTTGGCTATTATGACCATTTCCAATGCTTATTACCATAAAACTACAAGCACCAAAAACGCAAACAAACATTTTTATTCTTCACTCAAATTCCACAATTTAATTAGAGAAAACTGCTTCTTCTCAAGAACAGCTGAAATGTGGAACAAACTCCCTTTTTAATGTATTTTAACAACATAAAACAGGAGTCCTCAAACTTTTTTAGACTGAGAGCCACAAAGCTTAACTCAAAAGGTTTCAAGGCTGAAAGGACCTTAAATAGGACCCCCCCCCCAAAAAAAAACCCCAGCTAAATTCACAAGGTAAGAATCAATTTATTATTGAGATATGTGATGTTGCTTGTACTCTCAAAAGATGTAACATCAGGGTTAAAATGAAGAGATTGACAGAAAGAGCATATTAGACAAATGATGATTTGACAGTTGCAAACAGCATTCTTTAGCCATGTTTCATTTTAAAGAACAACTGTTCACAGCAGCATTTAGGGTCAAACATGCTCACTACTTCCTAGTTGGTTGGTTTTTATGGCATATCAACCTTTGTAGGTTATTTAATGCCAAATCCATTTTTATGTAAATAATCAGTTCTATTTCAAACAGTTTAGCATGAGTACACAATTTAATTGTCAAAAATATTTCTATTTCAAACTATTCAGTTTATTCAAACATTTCTAATTCAGCTAAGCGTAAGTACAGATTTTGTTTACGCAGTAAAATGTCAAAACAGTTCTATATATAACAAATCAGTTTAGTGTAAGTACAGTTTCAATTTCAAACAATTCAGTTTAGCATAAGCATGCAGTTTAAATGTAAGTACAGTTTAATTGTGAAAAATATTTTTATTTCAAGCTATCAAGTTTAGTCAAGCAGTTCTAATTCAGATAATTCAGTTTAGTATAAGTACAGATTTTGTTTACACACAGTTAAATGTCAAAACAGTACTATGTTAAACAATTCAGTTTAGTGTAAATACAGTTTCAATGTCAAAAAACAGTTTTATTTCAAATAATTCAATTTAGCATAAGCACACATGTTGTATAGCCACATAATACATATACATCTGTATGCAGAATCATAACGACGACATAATAAAGACAAGCGAAACAGTTCTTTAGAAAAATATACCTCTCACTTTATTTGAAAGGGTTTGAAAGGGTTGCTAAAGGTTTTACTGTGAGAGGGAGTTGGAGACCGAACAGAACTGCAACATATTGACCCCCACTCTTATGGCCATAACAGCGTTTCTTTCCCGTTCTCCTGGGCTGCTCAACTGGGGGCCCAGCCTCTTTAGGTGCTGGTTCTCTCTACCGTGTCTGATCTCCAACTGCTCAATCGGGGCCTGAGGGCCCCTTCTGCTTGGTACTGGTTTTCTCTACCGCATCTTATCTACAACTCGTCTGAACTCCAACTGCCTGACTTCCTGTCTTCACCCGGGTTATATAATTGTTCAACGCCCACCTTCTTGTGGGCATCACAAATCGCACTCATTCAACCCGTTATTCAAGGTTATATCCTGATATTCCTCGACCGGATGCACCTGTTATTTACACAGGTGCATTTCCTATTTTGACAGCTTGGCCAGGTCGGAGATCAATATACAACACGTAGTTTAAATGTAAGTACGGTTACAACTTCCAATGTGTGCGTTAGAGTTAGGAAAATCATCCAGATGTAAGCTTGTGGTTTTTACAGAAATCAAGGATGTGGCAAGCAAGAAACTTTAACTCCAAATCTTCTGAACACTGAAGGTCAGTGAGTTCTATCAACAGTTGTAAATGGTACTTTTCAGTCAATATCAAAAAGTGAAAAGAAAATATTGAAAATTGGGTGAGGGGCTAAATATGGCTAATGGGCAGCATGTTGGGGACTCCTGATATCAAATATTGATCTCTTAAGTCCAAGGTTGATAAGTATATTATTGATCCTAAGATGTCTGAATAACTTCCTGTCAATCCATACATTCATATTACCACTTACACTGATTTATCTTATTGTCATATTATTATAACCCTTTACTGTGTAGTTGACAACTTTGTTTTGTTTAAAGTGAACTTATGAAAAAAAATTACCAAAAGTTAAAGATCAATAATATATGTGTGTGTGTACTTGGGCAGCAATCTTTCATTTAAGCATGTTTGATTAAATAATAAAGACATTTTGTTTATATATTTTTATTAAATTCCTTTCAAGTTTCCTGATAATTGTCTTGGTTTCAGGTTGGAATTGGTAGATGAATTTACCAAAATTGTTCAGAGCACTTAAAAAAAAAAAAAAAAAAAAAAACACACACACACACTTTTTACACATGCAAACAACTTTTGATGATGCTCTATGAAAGTTCTGAAAGCACTTGGGACAACTTTGGTAAATTCAACATAATTCCAACCTGAAAGGAATTTAATAAAATCATGTAAACAAAATGTCTTTATTATTTAATCAAATATATATATATGTGTGTGTGTGTGTGTGAGTGTGTGTATGTGAAAACAGTTATAATAATGCTTTTCTTAAAATCAGAAAAGTGCTCACAAACTGGCCAGTAGAGCAGCATAAAACCTAAAAAGAATAAATGTTTTCTCACCTTCTCATGTCAGTTTCATAAATATAAATTTCATGCATTTAAAAAAGATAATCTTCAGATTAAATCTATGACTGATGAGGTCAATGTTTGAATTAAAAAAAAAAAAAAAAAAAAAAAAAGCAGTCAAACAAATAATTATTTGCAAAAGTTGGAGGTGCCCATGGTGTAATGGTTATCGTCGTAGGAAATGGACACGGTGACACGAGTTCAAATCCTGGACGAGGCCGATTGCTTTTCACATAGCACTAATACCCTTGGGAAAGGTATGAATCCAATTATTCTCCCTCCAGCTATGGGTAAATAGTAGGACAGACTAGGTTCTTCAGCCTTGGTGAGGCAACTAGTCTAGGAGAAGGAAAAAACTGAATTCAAACCTGTTAAACTCCACTTAAAAATTGACCTTGTATCATATCCTGCCCGAGCGGAGGGGTTGGTAAATAGGAAATAATTATTTGCAATATATGACAAACCCAAGGCAACTTGCTCCATGAAAGCACCCAACACATGAACACAGTCAACTTGATATACTCAACACAACCATATAAAAGCATGCAAGGAAATCAAGCAACATAGCACTCAAAGTAACCCACCATATATGAGAATCCAAGGCAACAGAGTACAGAAATCTTTGGATGCTCTCAAGGAACCAATGTATGGCACTACACCTTGCTGTCTAGTTCAAGTCAAAACCCGGCATACATGCCAGGACCCACATTTGGGTTCGTGAAACTGCTAGGCTCATCAGGCTCACATTGCACCAAGTGAGCCGATGAGCAGCATAGACCAGCAGGGTTCGAGTCTCAGCTTGTTCCCGACCTCCCCTCCCCTTTATCCCCACTTTAATCAGCTTTTGGGCTTTTGACTTTGTGTCAAGTCTTGTCTGGTGGGAGGCAGCGACAGATAAATAGAGTACACAACACAACCAGAAATATTGTTAGGGGCAGCCTAACGAACAAAAATATAGTTACCCCTCTTCGAATTGTGAGTGAACAGTTACTTTATTTGACAGTCACTTTTTCTGGGGACAACACCGGAAAAGGATTGGCAGCATTGACAGATACGGTGAAGATATTGACGTCATTTGGTCGTGGCAAGACCTGAGCTAAGCGACTGTTTTGGGGGTAGGAGTATTTCTCTACCCTACCTTAAATAAACCCTTGTTAAATTCCTAGCACCCGGGCCCGTTTTTTTCATTCAGTGTTCTTGAATTATTTGTACGTAAAAACCTAACAAAAGTGGCGATGAAGGATTAAAGATTTAACAATGCACCTGGAAAATTTTCACTACAAGGATTTTAACTTAAGAAATTGACAACGTAGGATTTCTCTCAGAAAACACACACATACGGATTCAGACTTGGATTTTTAGATGTTGGTTTCATGGACACACAAAATGCATTTCAGGTAGGTTAAAAACTTAACTTATTTGTTGACGAAAAATTTCTTTTTCTGTAACTTCCAATTTTACATTAAAAAATAAAGAAGAAAAATAGATCCGGCAATACAACAACTATTACAACAATAACTGTTTACAGAGTGACTTGGGGCACCACAACAAACTCCTTTACAAACGAAATTGATAATGTTGGGAGAGGCCCTCGAAAATTCTATCACAGAATTTCACTATAACCAGATGCGAACTCAACTTTCTTGACATAATTGTCTTTTAATTGGAATCATTTTGGAGATGAGGCTTCTTAATCTGAGAATTAATTTTTTTTATTTATTGCGGACTTTTTGTCCTCATCTTGGTAGTTTTTGTGTTGTTTCTTCTTCACTACGTTTCAGCCAAATTTCACCTCTGGACTCAGCATTCTTATCCGAGGTCGCGGTTAATCACCTGAAGAAGGCCAGAGGTGAAATTTGGCCGAAACGTAGTGAAGAAGAAACACAAAAACTACCAAAATGAGGACAAAAAGTCCGCAATAAATAAAAAATTTATTTCTCGACATAGCTCGTTTTGAGGATATTTTCAAAGTGGATTTTAAAGAACAAACAGACGACTGGAAGGTTACGCTTTTGTTACGAAAAATGAGCCCCTCAGAACATGATAAACATTCCAACTACATTCTACCAAGACAACCACAGGATTGTAGATTCGAAGAAACAGCAGAGACCTTAAAACTGAGCACACCTCACTCTTTAATGCTAGGTTCAACTGCCTAAATATCACAAAATGTGACAGTCGATTTAACAACATTTGCAGGCACCGTTAATAAGGAATATGAGAGGTCTAAAACAGCGTCCATCACAGACGAAAAGTTCAAATGCTTGATTTTTGTTTGTGGGTTGAGGTCCGCAAAGTATAGGGATGTCCGCACAAGGATTTGTAGGGAACGAATAAATAAATAAATAAATTTAAAATTAGATTAAAAAAAATAAAAAGGAAACAATTAAATTTGTAGAAAACTCCCAGAGGTCCATAACAGGAAAAGGGGATGACGCATGCGTAAAAGAAAGAAGGCTTTCCTCTTGACAAAGGGAGCAAAATATTCTTTTTCTTCCAGGCAGTGACCAGCGGATTGATAACTTCGTGCTGGTGTGTTGGGCACCACGCATACGTCTTTGGACGTAGCGTCGGTTAGTCCCTTCACCCAGTAGCAGCCCTTTCTCTATCGGTCAACATTATACTGAAATATACAAGACCCACTACTGAACTATAAACTAACACTTACTGGACTTTGACAAAACTTCCAAAAGAAAACTAACCCTTATGGAAGCCCGAAATACCAAATGCGGACACCTACATACATGAAACGAATTAACGTATTTTTTGACACCTTAACTGGGGGATTCAATCATTTCAATGTATTCAGAAAAAACTCCCTCATCCACAGAATGGTTGTTGAACCCAGTAAATAAAGGAAAGTATAAAAGAAACATCTTCGTCTCTTATCTGTCCTGTCTTTTCTTTTTGTATAATTTTTTTGGGACTTCCTTGGGCAAGGCATTACACCGACTAACTAACGTGGGGGTAAAATATAATATAACCAAAATATGGAGTCAGATATCTTACGGCAACACAGCCTTGCCCTTAGCCCCTGACCTTCAAGCCTTAAAACCCTACAGATTCTATCAAAAATAGAACAAAATCTGGGACATTATTCTACAGCTAGCTGCAGGGCTATGTTGGCGGCTGGTGAATCTAAAGCATGGTACAACAGTCAGTACCCACAACAACAATCACAATCAACACCATTCAAAGACAGCAGTACTCAACATCATCTAGCTCGACACAAAAGAAACCTCCATCCGCTTGCAACCAGTAAGGACACAAAGAAGGATTCTGCACTCCACTGGTGCACAAAACAACAAACAAGCGGCCATATAACAAACGCAGACTGAAAAGGAAAAACACACATAAACAGTCTGGTAGCAACTTTTCTCCTCAACTCAAAGTCAAACTGGAAATATGTGTCAGTAAAACTGAAAAGCCATTCTGTTCGTTTGCAAATAGACACTGCCTCGGACATAACCTTCATCCCACAGAGACTATAGAAAACCATAGGCCAGCCTCCACTAACATCTACAAGACATGTAGCGCCGAGCACTTCAAGGAGTTGTGTCCATATTACAGGTGAATTGCCAGCTATAATCAAGACTGAGGATAAGACAGCATTTGGAAAAGTATATGTTGCTGATTCGAGACAACCTTTGGGACTTGATTTTATTGGGTCACTGGGTCTCCTTGACAATGTTGTGCAGACAAATGCAAAGTGAAATCGCACAAAAGTGCAGCACCTGCAAATTAACCCCAAACATGCTTGCTGTTGTTAATTATTCAATAAGGGAGGTGTTGGGAGCAGCCTAACGAACAAAAATATAGAGTTGCTCCCCTCCAAATTGTGAGGGAACAGTTACTTTACTTGACAGTTTTTTCTGGGGACAATGCCGGAAAAGGATTGGCAGCCATGATAGATGTGGTGAAGACACATTGACATTATTTGGTCATAACAAGACTTGAGCTAAGTGATTGTTTTTAGGTAGATTTGGTTTGGTTTCTTTGTTTAATGGCATATCAACCTTTGTAGGTTATTTAATGCCAAATCCATCCTTCAAGAAGAACAGTAGTGGTACTATTTAACCCATAGCTGGAGGATAAGGGAGTTAATACATTTCCCAAGGGTATTTGTCTGAAAGTGAATCTAATAGCACAACTGGAGATTCGGCAGTCCATTGCTTTAACCATTACACCACGAGGACACCCCCTGTTTTTTGGTAGAAGCATTTGTCTACCCTACCTTAGATGAACCCTTTTTAAATTCCAAGCACCTGGGTTCATATTTTCATTCAGTGTTCTGGAATTATTTGAACATAAAAACATAACAAATATGAAAGCACCCAAGGTGACCAGCCATATGAAAGTACCCCACACAACACATGAACACAGTCAATCTGATATAATACACAGGGAAATCAAGCACCATAGCACCCTAAGTAACCCACCATATGAGCATTCAAGGCAACATAGTACACAACACAACCAGAAATATGAGAGCACCCAGGGTAACATCATAGAAAGGCTGCCCATAAAACAATTTACCAATACAAGAAGGTAACCAGCCAAGTAAAAGCACCCAAGATAACCCATCATATAAAAAACAACCAAGTCATCCAACAGTATGAGAGCACCATAAAGCAACCGACAATTATAGCGCAACTAAAGCAACTGGGCATATGAAAGCATCCATGCCCTATATGAGAGCACACAAAGCAGCCTACCATATGGAATTGCCCAAGGCAAATAGCCATATGAGTGCATAAGAAAACCCGCCATGTGAAAGCACCCAAAGCAGACATACCACCCAATGTAAACCACAATATCAAAGCACCAAGAAGCAATTAAGCACCCCGGGCACCTCACAAAAAGCAGATTAACCAGCTATATGGAAAGTACCATAAGACAACATGCTAAATGTGAACCCCACCCCCAAGACAAATCCCTATATCAGCCATATCACTCCAGGCATATATGAGGGCATCTAAGGCAACTAGCAACTTAGTGCCAAAGACAACTCACCACCCAAGTCAAACCACCATATTGAAGCATCCAAGGAAAATTGCTATATGAAAGCTGTCAGCTAAATGAAAGCACTCAAAGGAAAAATAGCATCTAAGGCAAATTGCTATATGAAAGCAGTTAAGTCAACATAGCACCCTAAGAAACCAGCCATATGAAAATACAAAAAGTAACTCATTATATTAGAACACCCAAGATAACATACCACATGAAAACACCCATGCAACCAGCTATATGAGTGCACTCAAGACAAGGTAAACCAGCATGGGTAATAAGTTGCATCCATATGGCAACTAAGTATATGAAAGTAACTAAGGAAACTGGCAATGACACACCCAAGGCAACTCACTAAAGGACACTCTAAGCAACCAGCCATATGAAAACAACCAAAGCAATGAAACACCCAAGGCAACTAGCTATAACATGGCACCAAGTTAATTTGCCATATGATGGCACCCAAGGCAACTCACCATAGAAACAATGACACAAACAAGGCAACCTGCCATATGATGGCACCGAAAGCAACCAGCAATATTATGGCACCCAAGGCAACCAGCTACATGAAAGTACCCAAAGCAATATCACACCTAAGGCAACTTGCCCTACAAAGGCAGTTAAGGCAACCAGCTATGTAAAGGCACACAAGGGAACACAAAGCATCGACACACACAAGTACTGACTTATATATAAAGGCAACATTTAATAAGATACCACCCTAAAAGGAATAACACACCCAAGACAACTTGCCAAGGAGTGGCACCCAAGGTAACTCACTAAAAGCAACCAGTCCTACGAAAGCACTCAAGGCCACTTGCTATATGATGGAGCCTAAGGAAATTTGCCATATAAAGGGATCTCCTTATAGGAAGAGCAATCAAAGCAAGCAAGTTGCATTTTGTGTGTCATTGTTTTAGGTGCTTTTATATGACATATATGATACCCAAAGCAATGACACACACAAGGCAACTTGCATTCAAAGCAAACCAGCCATTCAAAGGCATCCAAGGCAACCTGCCATATGAAATCATACAAAGCAATTAACACTCCCAAGGAAACTTGTCATATGAAAGTACCCAAAGCAATTCATTAAAAGAACCAGGAATATGAAATCACTCAAAGCAACTTGCTATATATGAAATCACTTGGGTGTTTTCATACACACTAGAAGCTTTCATACACACCAAGGCACTCAAAGAAACACTAAAGCAATGAAACACCCAAGGCAAGCCAAGTAAACTTGCCTGCTGATGACACCTAAGGCAACATGCCATATGATGGCACTAAAAGCAATCACACACACAAGGTAACTTGCATTATGATGACGCCTAAGGCAACTCACTATAAGAGGGCACCCAAGGCAATTTGTTTATGATGGAAACAAAGGCAACTGGCCATATGATGGCAACAAAGCAACCCAATATAAAGACCACACAAAGAAACCAGCCAATATGATAGCATCCAAAGCAATGACACACCCAAGGCTACTTGCCACATGAACTTGCCCAATGAAATCAGCCAAAGGATGCCAACTAAAGCAGTACACTTATGGCACTCAAAGCAACCAACCATATAAAAATGACACACCCAAAGCAACTTGCCACAGGACAGCATCCAAGGCCAACATAACTCTCAAGTCAACTCACTACATGAAAGCACTAAAGACAAACTCCTATATAAAGGCATCCAAGGCAATTCACTATATGACAGCACCCATAAAGTCAACCATATGAAAGCACCTAAGGTCAATATGAGAGGACCTGAAGGCAACTCGCAAAAAAGGTAACTTGCCATATGAAAGCACACTATATACAACTAACTACATGAGAGTAGCAACCAATACAACTTGCTAGATTATAGTAACCAAGGCTATAAGAAAGCTACCATGGCAACCTCCCATATAGAAGACACCTTAAGGTAACAAAAGATCCAAGAAAATATACTAAATGAAAGAACCCAAGGCAACTCACAACACATATACCATTCCAGCCATACAAGAACACTCGAGACAACTCTCCAGTTACATGATAGCACCCAAGTCAACCCAACATATAAAAGCACCCAAGGCAACCTGCTTTATGAGAACACCTAAAGTCAACCAGCCATATGAATACACACAATTAGAGCACCAATTCCACCAGTTATATAAAATGCAACATAGCACCCAAGACAAGCAGCGATATGAAAACACACAGGGCAACTTGCAATATGAGAACGCCCAAAGCAACCTACCATATCAAAGTACCAGCAATATGCTGAATGAAAGCACTCCAGGATACTCACCATATGAAAACACCCAATGTCAACATATCACCTGCCACATTATTTTTGAAGCACACAACATATCACCCAAAACAACCCATTATATGAAACCAGGCCATAATGAGTAGAGTATTTGCCAATGGTCCAGGAGACTGGGGTTCAATCCCAGATCAAGTCATACCAAAGACTCAAAAAAAATGGTACTTGATGCTACCTTAACACTCAGCATTATAAGGTAAGGATCAAGGGTAAAGTGGAGCAATTCAGGGAAAAGAGTAGCATCCTCCCCTACACCTTTGCATGTTAGCTATTAAAAAGAGAACCTTTGGGTCCCCCTTGATTACAGTTGCCAACTTTATATGAAAGCACTCAAGGCAACTATCCATAGAGAAGCACCCTAAGCAACCAGCTATATGGAATCACAAAAAAATTTCTCATAAGAAAGCAAGTCTTCATATAATACTGAAGAGAAATAGTGCTATGTATTGGGTAGGAATGTTTACAGCTTTTATTACATTAAGTTCTTAACATCATTTAAATTTCAAATTTCACAAATTCAACCATTCATTCTCAATACTTTTTGATCACATCTCATATGCAAATCTAAAAATTATTATGGGATAGAATTTATATTAAAGCATTAGCATTAAAAATATTAGAGAGGATTTGGAAGGAGTTGGGGTCTCAATAATTTCATTTGTATCAAAATAAATGGCTCAGCTGTGTATTACTAGTGCTTTTGTGTTATGGAATAATATGTGTGGGCGGACAAATATATTTTGTTAAGGAAAGATATGGAGTAACATCTGTCAGACTTGACCTACATGCTAAACCTCTAGAACACGGCAGGAATTTTTTCTAGCATAAACTTCAATGGAATTCAATAATCACGTTACTGATTCCAATAATAGTGAACAGATTATAGATTTCCTGTAATTGGTCAAATTCTGAAAATAAAAGACAACCCAATGCCACATGATTGTCTTACAAATAACATTTCAGTATGGATCGAGAATGTTGGTGATGGCTCAAGGCTTAGAACAGTGTACTGATGGTTACAATGAACTGAGGAGGTATGGGTAGTGGAATGTTTATTGGTTTGAAAGTGACATGCCAAGTTCCATTCACTGCAGTCACTTCACATTAATATTTTTGTAAAAACCCAATTTAATCTCTGCTTTCCGTGGTTATAGGTAATCATAGAGTAGAATCTTTAGCTTTAGGTTGACAACCAATCTAAGAAAAGAAAATTCAAAATCTAAAACTAGGAACAGAGGTTGGAAACCTAAAACCTGCTGACCCAGTTGGCTAGGGCTCCAGAATACATCGACTGCATCTCTGCAAATGAGTGTCCTGGATATGATATTAAACAATCTGATAGTGAGGTTCCAGTAATACTGGAGCTTTGGGGAATGCAGAGTACCCCTTCATTGCCATTCCTCCCAGGTCCACTCAGGCCCAGAGTAGTAGCACCTGAAAGGGTCCTATCTATAGGTCAAATAGAACTGTTTGACATTTAAACTGAGTGCAAACAAATGACTTATATTAAATAGAATTGTTTGATCATTTAACTGTGTATAAAAAAAAATGACTGATGTTTCATTGAATGGTTTATGATACATAGCAATTCTTGAAAACATTAAACTGTGTACAAACAAATGATTAATAGTAAATAGAATTATTCGTATTAGATAGAAGTAAGTAAAACCATTTAGCTGTGTGCAAAAAAGAGTTCAGGCTTGTTTTAAAATGTTTTTATCGACAAAATGTGTTTAGAAATCATATTTAATATATATATGTATTAAAAGGATTTGGCATAAAAAACCTACAATGGTTGATATGCCATAAAACCAAACCAAACCTAGGTTAGTTGTGGAAAATAGAAAGCTAGTGAGTAGATATTGAAAAGGGAGCCTTTGGATCACACTAAACTAGGGTCAGCCAACTTATATATGATTTGTAAGCGAATAATTTGAAGGTAACATTATTTTTAAATGAGCCAGGGCTCATTTGTTTGCACACAGTTAAATGGTTTCAAACATTACAATCTAACACTGCTAGTTTTATCTGACACAAATGGTTTGGAGTATTACTATCTAACAATTCTATTTAATATTGTTTGCACACAGTTAAATGGTTTCAAGTATTTCATATTTTGAGAACAGATTTGAACTTTTTCTAATGTGTAATTTAGATTATAATTGAAATTTTAAATTCCCACATCCATAACACTCAAAGTTGCTAAATTCCCATACCCAAAACCCTCAAAGATTAAAAAATTCTAACGCCTAGAACCCTCAAAGATACTAAATTCCCATTTCCAAATCCTCAAAGCAGAGTAAAGTTGGTTTAAATTCAGAGTTTCCTTCTCCTAGACTGGTTGCCTAACCAAAGCTAAAGAACACAGGGGAAGAACAGATGGTTTCATACTTTTCAGTAGTACAAAACAGCTCAATCATGGATTTGAACTCAGGTTGCTGATTTCATTTCCTAAGATGATAACCATTATACTAAAAACATTAATCTGCAGCACACTTGAAATGTAACTCAATAACTCAAAACACAAACTTTCTCATTGCTTTCTTCAATCCCACCACTCATGGAGTGATGGCTGATCAATGCGAGAATGAGTTTTATTTACTAAACTATACCACTAACATTACTGGTTCTCTTGTAAAGTTATTAAAGAAACAAAGAGATGATGAAAGAAAGTGACACAGAGGTTGTCATTTGATTCCAGTGACAAAAGAACAAACAAAAAGAGCAGATGTTTATTGATACGTTAATAATTCAGACGAGCCATCTCCCTGAGTTTCCAAACTGTCTTCCATAGAGAGAAGGAAAGTCTTTACTTTCAAAAGAAAATATCAAAGCCCCTAAAAAAAAAAATTAAAAAAAAAAAAAAATAAATAAAAAAAAAAAGAGGTGGGGGGGCTTATAAAATATAAAACTCAAAAATGCATGTTTACTCTGCAGTACACCAGAAATGTAACTCATTAAGTCAAAATGCAAACTTTCTCATCACTAGGTTAACAAAGCCATTACATAAGATGAGGTTTTTGATCAAAGCAGTTCTATTTACTAAATTTGAAGAGATTTTTTAAACATTAAAATAATTAAAAAAAGAGAAAGAGAAAAAAGACAAAAAGAAAGAAAAGGGAACAGGGGAAAAAAAGAAAGAAAAAACAAGAACAAAGAAATAAAAAGGCAGAAAGAAAGAAAAAAGAATCCTTCCTGTTTAAAACATCTGTGACCCTCAGACAGATGATTTATTTTTATCAACAAATTGAATGTAATTAATATTCTAGATTTGTTTTATGACTCGGCTAACCGATATAAATACTGAATAATAAAAAGATGTCAGCAAGAATTTATATTCCAAACATTTATTCTTAGACCACCTAAACTACAAATGGTAATTGTGAATGTAGCTCATACAAAGTGTGTTCAAGAAAAAAAAAAAAAAAATCCTTTTCTTTAAACTAGTTCCCTTGTCATTCAACCCCCTCCCTTTTATTCCAGTCGGTTTTCTAGTGGCTTAAAAGCACTTCTGGAGCCTCTTTTGATATAGAGTGAAGCTGCACCAAAGTACCCCACATAATCTAAAAGTTAGCAAGCTAATTTAGCAGACCATTGTGAGTTTGATTCTCACTGGGAGCTGCATAATTCTAGCCTTGTGCCACATCTGAGCTGGTAAATGACCAAGGGGCTGTACAAGACTATCTTAATTTCTTCTACATCCTTAAATTTTACCTTGCTTGATTGTCTTTGAAATCGGTATTCAAAAATCCAAGTTTTTCATTTGATACAAGTCATCATGATTGGTTTGTATATCTCTTTGAAAACAAAGAATCTTTATATTCTAAAAGACTCAAGTGGTAAAGGTTTGGTTTGGTTTGTTTTTTTTGTTATTTCACCTCCTCATACATATTTCACCTAACAATTATATTTTTGCAAATACAAGAAACCGTTAGTAATAAAACCAACATGAGGGAGTGATATAGCAATCAATTTTAAGTACATTTTGCTCTACTGGCCAGCATTTGAGCACTCACTTGATTTAAGAAAAATGTTTTTAAAATGATTTGGTTTGGTTGCTTTGTTTAGTGGCATATCAACCATCATGAGTAATTTAATGCCAAAGCTATCCTCGTGGAAGACCAGTAACTATACTATGCCCATGGTGTAATGGTTATCGTCATAGGAAATGGACACGGTGACACGAGTTCAAATCCTGGACGAGACTGATTGCATTTCACATAGCACTAATACCCTTGGGAAAGGTATGAATCCAATTATTCTCCTTCCAGCTATGGGTAAATAGTAGGACAGACTGGGTTCTTCAGCCTTGGTGAGGCAACTAGTTTTTTTTCTTCCAGATTTTCGACCCAAAAATCAAGGTGCCTATTATATGTGAGAACACTAGAGAAATTTACTAAGCTTTTTGCTTAAATGGGGCACCCAATGAGACTCAAACTCACTCATGAAGGTTTGCTAGTCTAGCTTGCTAACCATTACACCACCTGAAGCGCCCCTATATATGAGAGCTATATAATTAGCTTTTCCTTTTCTTTCCCCCCTAATCAAATTCCTCACTGTATTTGGGATGAAAAGACCAAAATTTCTGTCTATAGTCAAAACTAATGTCTTACAGTTATAGAGCAATATCCAGTGGAATGTGTATTTGTTTATAATTTTGCTTCTCCTAATGTGAGATTATTTTTGCAGCAACCCTGTTGCATCTTTGCATGAACCTGTTCATGCATTTACTCTAAATACAATGCAAATTTTGTGTTTTAAGACATCATGTAAATGTTATAAATTCATGTTTTAAGTTAGAACAAACCAATAAAAAATTGAAGAAGTGTTGATTTTTAATTGGCTGTTGCCAAAATTCAAAAGTGATACCCATAAACAGAGCCATTTCTGCAATCATTTGCCTTGTGTGAAAGATACGCAGTTTAGCTGCCGGGTTGGGAGTTGGCGTAAGATCAATGGCAACTGGGTCATTTGGGAGAGGGGGTCTGATGTTGCAAGACCCCCTCCCGTGAACCCAAAGGAAACATCCTTGATGACCCATCCCAATGCATCAATAAGGATGTATAATATAAGCTGCTACAAATTCTAAATAGTGCTTATTATACATGAGATTTTTAGCCAACAAACAATTGTTGAAATGTATTGTGCAACTGGAGAAATGTTGGATATATGAATGGGTTAGTCAGAGGTCTAACGAGAGAAGAGAGACTAGATGTATGCAAAACAGATGTGAAATATAACATTGTGAATTAGAACTGTTTAGTATTCCATACTCACTATTTGGCATTGTAGGAGAGTGAAGAGATTCTAAGTATCACCAAAATTACTCCCTCCTCAAGGAACATTACATAAGTTGCAACAAGAAATAGTTTCAAACATTATAAAAGATTGCTTTCACAGCATCATAGTCCAGTTTGAAATTGGAAATCATCGAATTAGACTATGTTACACACACATACAGAGAAGCAATGCACAATGTGTCAGTGCACCAACAACTACAATACTACCAAACAAACCAGGTATTTTCCGCAGCTTGAACTGATTTGATCACATGATATACATACCACTAGCACATACTACCAAAATATTGCAAAACTTTTGACTCACCCAAGTAAAGATTTTTTAAAGCAAAAAAAAAAAGGAAAAACCAATAAGAAATTTTTTAAAATAAATTGGAGGAGAACCCACTGAAAAGAGTTGTATACTTTATATCAGATTTCTTTTTACACCAATAAAACTTCATTGATTGGTTTTATTGATTATATTGGCTTTTATAAAGAATTAAATGTCTGGATTTTTTCCTAGTATTGTTTAATTTTAAATGAAAATTTCATTTTGGTAACCTTGGTAACACTTGCTCAGAGTCAAAATGATTTGACAATTGGAACAAATACACGTAACCAAATCAGAATTTTAAAAAAAGCCAAGACATTTGTACACTGTAATAAATGTGTTTAAGACGCACTAGTTGTCCAAATATTTCAACCCAAAAGAGCATATTATACACGCAAAACATAATTCACTTTTTTTTTTTTCTCCAGCCACATCCCTCACCATATTTGGGACTGGATGAGCAAAAATAAGATCTATTCTCAAAACTAATGAGTCTTACACTATTACAGACAAATATCCACTGAAATATAATTTTATTTCCCCTGATATGAATTTATTTTTGTATGAACATGTCCATGTGTTTGCTCTAAATACTGTGTAAATTTTGTGTTTTAATACATTATGTAAACTACATATATTCTTATTTTTAGTTAGTATGAACCAATAAAAAGTTTTAAAAAATGTTAAATTTAGCCGCTTTCATCAAGTCACACTGACAGCACAGATTTCCCCATCGAGTCTCTTTCCCTTGACAGTTCTTCCAAACTACATCCATGTCCACATGGAGCTTATGTAAATAAGTTTTTGCTGGTCAACCAACACTGGCACGTTCATGTGTTTGGGTCAATAGAAGAATGTCACTTATAAGTTTGTCCTTGCTTTTCCAAAAGTTTCCCCACATGTCTTGTTCATCTTATTTGGATGGTTTTTGAGATGGGAAGAGAGTGGCCGTACAGCCGTTGTTTTGTGGAATGTTACTTGCAGGATTTGTTTAAAATACCTTGTAGCATTCTTGTGTAGTTTCCATCCAGCTTTTTCTCAATGCGTTTTGTTAGCACCCATGTGGTGCATCCATACAGTAGTATCAACACAGCCACAGCTTGAAAGACATCCCATTTGATTTTATCAAATAGATCAGACTTCCTTATGACCAGTAACCTATCAATAGCAGTTCACCTCTTCGCTTGGCATCACATTCAGTAGATGAGAGACTGCTGCTGAGGTCCTTCAGTTTGTCTAGAAATTTCTGAGGCCTGCCACTTAGAATGGAGATGACTCCTCCTCATTTAAAACACATGTACTTCATTTTATTTATGCTCACGTGGAAGCCAATGCCTCCTGCTGCCTACTCCAGGCTATGCAGCAGAGATTTGGCTTGGGCAGGTGTATTTGCAAGAAGCACTATGTCATCTGCCTAATCTGCAAAATAGTGTCTGCTTGTTGCTTTTTTTTTTCTAGTGTAAAGCCATTTCTTTAATTAGATCTATAACGTTCAATGTATGTCGTCTGGTTTGGTTTGGTTTGGTGGGTTTTATGGCATATCAACCTTTGTAGGTTATTTAATGCCAAATCCATTTTTATATAAATAATCTGTTCAATTGAAAACAATTCAGTTTAGCATAAGTACACAGTTTAATTGTCAAAAGCATTTCCATTTCAAACTATTCAAGCAGTTATATGTAACAATTCAGTTAAGTGTAAATACAGTTTTAATGTCAAAAAACAGTTCTATTTGAAATAATTCAGTTAAGCATAAGAACACAGTTTAAATGTAAGTACGGTTTGATTGTCAAAAACATTTCTATTTCAAGCTATTCAGTTTAATCAAACAATTCTGTTTAGCATAAGTATACCATTAGTTCTATTTAACCCATAGATAGGGCCCTATCAGGTGCTACCACTCCAGGCCAGAGTGGACCTGGGAGCAATGGCAATGAAGGGGTACTCTGCATTCTCCAAAGCTCCAGCACTGCTGGAACCTCACCATCAGATTGTTTAGTGTCATATACAGGACACTCGTTGGGGGAGGTCTTACTCCTCTGCAGAGAAGCAGTCGGTGTATTCTACAGCCCCAGCTGACTGGGCAATGCATGTAGTCTAAGCAGATTATAAATAAATATGTTGCTCTAACAACAATGTCAAAGAAATCAGTGTCTCCATCAGATGAGGGAACCTTAAAATCAGTATGTATTATATAAAGGAAGTTTTTTTCTAAAATTTCTTAATCCAAAGTTAGGGGTGCATGTTATAAACAAATAATTATGATAGTTAATTTTATACTTATAAATTCCAGAAATCACTGTCATTACAAAATAATGATTACCTGTCAAAGCAAAAATTGATTATACATAGAAGAATGGCAAGGGTAGGTTATGTGATGACAGAGAATGCAGCAAATTGGCACCAAAGGAATACAAGACTGGGTAGGAAAGGTGATTTACTGAGAATTGTGCAAGAGATTAAAATCTTACCATGGTATAAGCACAAACCAGAATCAATCCTAGAAAATGAGAGACAATATTCTCTGGGACTCTCTGAGTTACAAAAGTATCACCCAATCCCAACAAGACTGTTAATTAACAAAAAAATAATTTTCTGGTGGGTCATAGAGTAAGAAAATGAAAAGACAGACAAATACATGGATCTAGCCAGAGAGATGAAAAAACTATGGAACATGAAAGTGACGGTGATACCAATTGCAGATGGTGCACTTGGAATAGTCCTAAAGACTGGAGAAACTGGAGATTGAGATCATCCAAACCACAGCACTATTAAGATCAGCTAGAATACTTAGAAGAGTCCTGGAGACCTGTGGAGACGTTGTCACTCAGACTTCAGTGAAAACCAACAAGTTTAGAACTGGGGCGAAAAACTTGCAAGAATTATAATCATAAATAATATTATAATTCACCAAATATCTATATGTCCATACAGCTAAGGTACAATCATTTTGGGCTCAATTTCAACCAAACTTTCAAGAATTGTTAGGGTCATGCCTAGAAAGGTTTTAAACTATAAGGAGATAGATTTTTTATATATATTTTTTTTAGATTGGATCTGTCTCTCACTCTCTATATCTTACTGCCCACCTAACTGTAAAAGGATGTTCTCATCCAACACCCACTTTCAATAACCCACTCTCTTGGTAATCGTTACACAAGTTATATGGCTCTCTCTATCTCTACATTCACTCAAACCCTCTCGGTCAAGGTTAGGTGTTTTGCTAAGAAGGAGTCTATCAAATCTTGACAGTTGCCAGGACTTACAAAAAAGAAAAAATGTAGACCTCCTACCCACACACCATTTTTTTTTTAAATTTACATTAATGTCATTAGAAATTTATTGAAAATATTAGGGGAAGGGCCTAATGGCTAACATGCAGGACTGCAATCTCGAAATAAACGAGTTCGAACTCCAGTCGCGCTATTAAATTCACTTTCGGACCAAGATCCTTGGAAAAGGTATGAAACCCCTTATTCCTTCAACTACTGGTTGAATAGTATCACTGCTATTCTTTTACAAGGGTGGCTTTGGCATTAAATAATCCAAGAAATTTGATATGCCATTAAAAAAAGAAACCAAACCGAAACATTATTCTTTTAGAGGTTTTCGAAGGTATCTGAGCTCGCTAAACAAACTCGAAACCTAATTCCGTACGCCACGCTTGGTGTAAACAAGGTTGCTACTCGAAATAAACGATAAAAATAAAAATAAATATGTTTTGAATACGAATATAAAGTTGCTCTGATTAAAGTCTGAGATCATTATCCTAGACTTTAAACCAAGTTTCGATTTTTTAAATTTTAAATAATGACCATCTTACAACCCATATGGCTAACAATAATAAAGAGTGTAAATAACCCATATTGTTTAACAATATTTTGAATGATGTACGGGTTGAAGAAGAAATGTATGATAGTCAACAATATGGTGAGGGATTATTTTTTTAAAATTCTGGTGATAAAATAAATAAAAATAATTTTAAAGTCCATCTAGGCAGTAAGGTTTATCAGTTTTTTATTACTTAGTTCGCCTTTTTTTTTTCTTTACTATTAAAAAAAAAAAAAAAAAAAAGACCCCTCTCAGCGAGAGAAGTCTGAAGAATGGTCAATAAAAACGTGTTGACAGTATCAAAAACACAAAAAGAAAGAATTGGAATTGAATCTTAAAGTTTGGGTTTTTATTAATAATTATCATTTTTTTTCTTTGCAAGTTTTTCCACACTAGTTTTAACTGTTTTTTTTTTTCCCCTCCACTGAAGTTTGAGAGATAACAAATCTCAGATATCCAGAACTATTATTAATTATGTGTGCAAAGGTTTCAATATATATATATATATATATATATATATATATATATATATATATATATATAATCTATTTTTGTTTACATTCAAGATCTAGGATAAAAATTAAAGAAAAAAAAGAGTTGGGATCTTTTGCAAATATCTAATTGTTAAAGAAATTATTAAAACACTCAACACGAACATAAAATAAAAATAATTTGAATAAAATCTACTTAAAAAAAAACAAAAAAACACCCTTGTTAATTTGCTTTTAAAAACCAAGAAAATGAAAATGTATTAAGATGTATTTACAAAATTAGTAACATATCAAAATTATTAAAATGTTTCTTTCGTTTTTACAAATATATTCTTCCAATTTATTTATCAACATGAATTTTATTAACAGGATTCTTAATTTTGATTACATCAGCAAAAATAATTTTTTTAAAAACTGCTTATCTAAATTCTTTAAATCACAAAATTTTTTTTCTTCAGATAAAATATCTTTTTTATGGATTCTTCCAAGAAATTCCAAACAAAAAAAAAATATTTTTTTGTGGACCAAAATAACATTTGTTAGTTGTAATAATGATATGAATTTTTTTTTAATAAATTGTTTATTTTTTGTTTGTTTTATAACTAAGAAAAAAATAGGTAAGATTGAATATTAGACATTTGAAAAATGGTCAGGAATATTCGATAATATTTAGTTTTAAGCAGAGGTCAGTAATTTCTGAGAAGTAACATATGGTCGGAGGCGCTCATGGTGTAACGGTTACTGAATTAAAAAGTGGACACGGCGACCCGAGTTCAATTCCTGAACGAAACTGTTTGCACTTCACATTGCACGAACACCCTTGGAAAAGGTATGAATCCAATTAATTTCCCTCCAGCTATAGGTAAATTGTAAAGCAGACTGGACTCTGTAACCTTGATTAGGCAACCAATCAAGGAGAAGGGAAACTGAATACAAACTGGACCTGGAGAGGGATGGGTTCTGTCATATTATTCTTACCGAAGACACTCTACACGAGCCGTGATTCAAACCAGGTTACGAGACCAGTGATGAATGAGAACATATGGTTTACTTTTGGGACAGATAAATCTTGAAAATAAAATAAATGAATAAATCCGGTTTTTAAGATTTAGGCTTCAGCTTTTATAAAATTATTCGATAAAAAATAAAATTAACTATTATTTAACTCTAAATTAATAATTGACTGGGTTTTTTTTGGGGGGGGAGATAGAATGACTTAAAAAATAAATTAGTTAAATAAACTTTTAAAAATTGATAACTTTCATCATAAAAATTTTAAAATCAAATCAAAGAATGAACAGTAGAAAATATTTGAATGATATTTATGTCGCCTGATAAGAAAAAAATAGAATATGTTTCTTTAAACAAAATGGAAAAGTTAGAGATATGATCTCCCCCCACACCATTTCTTTTTAAGAAAAAATAATTTTCAAACAAGACATTTTTTGTTGAATACCTAAAAATTCATTATACAACAAAAACTAAACAAAATAATTTAATTTTTTTTAAATATTTTTAAGTAAAAAAAAAATTACTTAAAAAATGTCTATGGAAAAGCTTAGAGTGCTGAAAATATTTGTTTTATAAAAAGAAATAAATAATTCATTTTAGTTTCATTTTAATTATCATTTCGCTAATGAATTCACAAGACTGATAATTTTAGTGGGTCGGGATCTTTTTCTTGTGTATGTGTGCATATATATATATATATATATATATATATATATATATATATATATATATATATATATATATATTGGGGGTTACTAATTTTAAAAAAAGTTTTCTGCTCGACACATTTATTTTTTTTAAAGTTGTTTTAGCTTTAATCATTAAAAGGAGAAATAATTTCATATTCTTTTAATAAATAATGAAATAAGAATCTAAGTGACACAGAAAGTAACATAATTTTGGACATTTTAGTGAGTTAGAGTCTCACTGGGTATCCCATATTTCTGGCCTTGTGCCATATCTGAGCTAAGCTTATATATATATATTACTTGGTCGTTTGGACAAACAATTGAATCTCTTCCCTTTTTATTTGAATTCTTAATGTTAACTTATTTCGGCTGAAAAAAATATTTTGTTTAGGTCAGGAGGAAATCTAAAATTTCTTTTAAGATTTTTATTTAGGAAAATAAAACAATTTCTTTTTTTTTTTTCATTTTCACTCAAAATAATTTGCAGCTATAAAAATGACATCTAAGAAGATAGGATTTATACTGCTTTTTTTTTTTTCTTTTTTTTTTAATGTAAATAAACGCAGATTTTTTTATAATTATAATAATGATAATAATAATAATAATATCTAGGTTCGGAAGAAGTTTTTTTTTTTAAATATACAAATTTGTGTAGACAAACAACTGAACTCCTTTTGAATTTTTGATGTTAACAAGTTTCGGCCGACACATTCTTCAGCCATTGCCAAAAGCATAACCAATGACAAAAAAATTTTAACTAGTTTTTTCAGGTTATTGAAAATTTTTCATGGAAAGAGGGAGACTGATTTTTTTTCCACGAAAAAAACAAAACAAAAAACAGTTACCTTTTTTCAAATTTATTTTAGTTATTCATCTATTTTACACGGAATATACAGCTGTTGACAGCCGAAGAATAGATCGGCTGAAATAGTCACTAACACAAAGAGATTCTTGAAGTGTCCGAACAATCTGGCATGTTAACGAATGATTTATAAAATAGTTTTTAAGAAATTAAATTATTATTGTAGTTAAAAAAGAAAAAAGAGAAAGAGAAAGAAAAAACATAAAGAGAAAAAAAGACATAAGTAAGGAGAAAAAAAAAATCACGTCATAAAATAATAATATTATTATTAAATAATAAAAAAATCTTAAAAACGTGAGCGACTTTAATTAAAATTTTGCCAAATTTAATGAATTAACAACAATAATTTTGAATTAAATTTATTCGAATGCTAAAACAATTACTTAATCGTTTTTTGTTTTTTTTTACAAACAATGAAAAATATCTAAAATACTGAACATTCTTTTCTTAAAAAATATTTGAGCTTGAAATGAAGGCAAAAAAAATTCTAAGGTAAAAATATTTATAATAAAAAAATATCAAAATTCCTTACTTAAAGATTTAAGGATTTTAATTAAAATAAAATAATGATTGAACATATCATTAAATTTTAATTCAATTTCTTGATTTTTTTTTTTTTTTTTTTTTTTTACAAATTTAATCTGAAGGAGAATCAGCTGTTTTTATATTTTTAAAGGGTTTCGGCAGGTATGTGAGTGTGTGTTTAATAGTTAAGGAATTAAATTCAATGCTATAAAATAAATAAAAAGCAAGTCTTTTGATATAATTAATAGGAAGAGATTTTTTGGAAAAATCTTTTAAAAAGTTTCTTTAAAGAATTTTATTAAAGAAAAAAAAGTCTGGGTATATATCTGTTTTCTCACTTACTCAGGAAATTTTTACAACTACAAAACATGAAAATAAAAATTACACCCGGAAAAAAAAGATAGTATTTATTTATTCTCTTTAAAACAAAATAAAAAAAGAGGGAAATAAAAATACATTTTTTTTTTTATTCGGAAGAAATGTTGGCACTTCTCAATAATCTAATCATATTTTGTTATTTACCATTTTTTGACACTTAAAACCTTAACTTTATATCAAAAGAAATACGATTTCAATTAGTTAAGTTTAGTATATATGGATGGACAGACTAAGCACGGAAATATTTGAATATTGTGCTAATTCGTTTTTTATCTTTATTTTGTTGTTGATTTTTTTTCCACTTAAAATTAGCTTTAAAATATTTACCTTTAAGAACAGAAAGTAATTTGGGGAAAAAAGGTAATAATAAAGCAACAAGTAGGAAATATTTTATTAACCATTTTAGATATTTATAACTGACAGATTTTATAGGAACAGAAGAAAAGGGCCTTAGGAAATACATGATAGAAACGAAAACCAATTAAAAAATAGACCAGAATGAATTAAATCAAGAGCCGACTAATTTCATACTGAAAATATCGACAAAAACAAATAATTAAATCAAACGAAAAGAATTTGACATAAGAAAGGAAATATCTAGTGTTTTCATTTTCAATGTGAAGGCATGTTTTAAAAACTATGGGGTTTTTATCAGTCGTTCACCAACCACAATAAAAACAAAAAGAGGGTTAAACAATAACAAAAGAATATAAGATTAAATGCTCACTAAAATACGTCGAACCCATCGAGATTTCCTTAAAAATCAACAACAAAAGCTCGACTTTTACGGACTGAGCCACAACTTTGCCTCCCAAAAATGAATAAAAAAACAAACCTGATCGTGGATCGAAAGTGACAACGAAGATAGCCACGATGTTATCGGCAGCCATGGTGGGCAATGGACTACTGGTGATACTAATCCTGTTATCGTTGCCATTACTGTATCGAAGGTTGCCGCTTTCGTAAAGATAATGTATCTTCTGTCGCGGGTCGTCGATGGCATTTGGCGCGACATTTCTCAGCAGTGGAGTCTTGTCCTCGTCGTCAGCCATTGCTGTTATTGATCTCGCTCACTTCCGCCCACGTGACCTCAAGTGAAGAGGAGGAGTGAGGGGAGAGGCAAAAATGTCTTCTGCTACGCAAGAGTTACATTTCGTTAAAAGATGTTTTTTTCTGATGATTAAAATAAAGAAACTAGTAGCAAATACGGAAGCATTTATATATATATATATATATATATATATATATATATATATATATATATATATATATATATATATATATGTCTTGGTATGCTTCATATGCTCTTGCAAAACCTGTGAAAAGTTCATGGAACATTTTTGCAAGTAAATCCTGAATTTTTACCAATTCTACATTTGTGGGAAGCATAGCAATTTCTTTTGATAAAGTCAATATAAATAATTTAAAAATACTTAATATCAATTGCATATTGATGTTATGTAATGACTCAATTTAAAATTTTAACATTTAAAATTCTAAGACAGAGTTTAGCCCTGTCGCCTGGGCTTAGAATACATTGAAAGTATCCCCTTCACAGGAGTAAATCACCCACAAAAAGGAGTTTCATGAGTATGAAACAAAACTGAATGAGTTAAAAAGAGATAACAAACATAGTTGCTTTTTCATTGGCCTAATTGGTAGACTGTTCACCAATAGCCTGCGAGACTGGGATTCAATCCCAGGTCGACTCATACTAAAGACACAAAAAATGGTACTTGATGCCACCTTGCTTAACACTCAGCATTATAAGGTAAAGATCAAGGGTAAAGTGGAGCAATCCTGAGAAAGGAATAGTGCCCTCCCCTACACCTTAGTGCACTAGCTAATGAAAAGAGAACCTTCGAGTCGCCCTTAACAACAGATGCCAAATTTAGTTTTACTTGCTTGATTCTAAACACTCCAAGTTTTATCAAATTTATTTACCAAATGCAATATTAAGAACTGCAAATATTGAATATCATATCATATTAATTTCATCTCTGTAGACTATAGATTTCATATTAAATTCATCTTTTGAAGATTTATATACAAAACAAGTTCATCCTTGAAAAACAGCAAAGGAATGCCCACTCAAATGAGACTAGCTAGTCAATCAAGAAAGCTTTCAAAGAGATTTTCTGGGTGAGTGAGTTAAATGCTCAGATAGATCACTGTGAAATTAAACAGATAACGAAGATAGATGATTCGGAAATTCTTAATTGATTTGGTTTGGTTCGATTTGGTTTTATGGCATATCAATCATTGTAGGTCATTTAATGTCAAATCCTATTTATACAAGTGAAGCAGAGAGGACGACCAGTTTTTAAAATTTCACATATTTGTTGACTTGCTGGAAAGTGTTAACGGAAAATTTCATATTAGATTCATGTTTAAACAGTAGAAAGATTTATATGCAAAATAAGTTCATTCTTGAAAAACAAAATTTAGCTGAGACAAAACAAAAAAATGGATGCTCAAATGAGACTAGCATACCATACAGTCATTCTAACTGCCAAATACCATTGTAGGTATACAACAAATAATTATCTCTCTTTGGTAATTAGCATGCCCATTAGGGGTCCAATAAGGTTACACATGATAGCCTCAAAAACTTCTTTATGACCTCCATTAATCTCTCTTCTTTGAACAGTAGAGATATTGTCTCTAACCCAGCTGAGGAGCAGTAAAGCTACATGGTGGTATAACCTACCCTTATCAAGTAATCCATTTTCCATCTTGAACTCTTTTCACGTATGTGTTCATGGAACAATATGCATATAATTCTACCATTGGACACATTTGCGTATTGTTTCCTTGTAATGCCACCAACATGAGGGCGACTCGAAGGTTCCTTTTTCATTAGCTACAACAGCAAGGAGTAGGGAAGGGCACTATTCTTTTCCTGGGATTGCTCCACTTTACCCTTGATCTGTACCTTATAATGCTGAGTGTTAAGCAAGGCTCATGACCACACCTCTAGCTTGCCCCCTAGATGTTGCATGTGAACACTCTTCCTTCTAGCATGCCATCCATGTGTCCTGCGTCCTGTTTACTTTTGATATCAGGTGCATTTCTTGTTATTTTTGTTCCCAATGTCCAACTTCAACAACTGCGTCGAGAGATGTCAAAGAGGTCTTCAACTCAATATCCAACTATATGTGTAAGTAAATTTATCTTGTTTTTCCTTCTGTTGTGTTCAGTATTAGTATATCATGGATATTGGTTCTTTGTGAGGGGAGATCTAACTAAATATGAAAGAATTACATTCCTGGTCTGCTAATAAGTTCTGCAGTTTGATACAAGGGGACAAAAAAGGTCATTACCTCCTATGTCTGCCAGATAGTACAACTAATAGCCACTAGGTGGCATGCCCAAAAAAGGATATAAAAATCAAATCCTTTCTTTCTGTCTTGACAACTAAAGAGCACACACAAGAACGTGTCCCAATCTACATGGACAAGGGGCTTGTACTTCTAACAGACCTTGTGTTGCATGGGACAGGATATCATGTCTGAAACATGTAAGTCTTTCTTCAACACTTCTATTCTCTCATATGTACATAATTAAAAATTCTAAAAGGGTGAAAAAGGCTTTTTAATAACACAATAAAACAGGAGGTGCCCGTGGTGTAATGGTTATCGTCGCAGGAATTGGACACGATGATACGAGTTCAAAACCTGGACGAGACTGATTGCATTTCACATAGCACTAATACCCTTGGGAAAGGTATGAATCCAGTTATTCTCTCTCCAGCTATGGGTAAATAGTAGGACAGACTAGGTTCTTCAGCCTTGGTGAGGCTACTAGTCTAGGAGAAGGAAAACTCTTAATTCAAACCTGTTTAACTCCGCTTAAAAATTGACCTTGTGTCATATCCTGCCCGAGCGGAGGGGTTGGTAAATATGATAACACAATAAAACTTTTCTCTATAATGCTTTGGTTTTATGGCATATCAACAATTGTCTGTTATCTAATGCCAAATCTGGTTTATGCATACATATTAGATATATATGATTTGTAAAAATTTATTAATAACATTTTTAAACAAGCCTGAGCTCATTTTTTTGCACACAGTTAAATGGTTTCAAGTATTGCTATGTAACAGTAACAATTTAACATCAGTCATTTGTTTGCACATATTTAAATCGATGTATATGATATGTAAGAATCGTTTGTTGGTAATTTCATTTTTGAATGAGTTAGAACTTATTTGTTTGCACACTAGAATTGTTATTATTTCTATATAGTTAAATGGTTTTAATTATTGCTATATAACACTTTCATTTCTATTCTATATCAATTATTTGTTTGTAGACTGAGATGTGATTAAAAGTATTGCAATTTAACACTAATTATTCAATTCAATATTACTCATTCTTTTGCACACAACATGGTTCCAAGTATTGCTATGTATCATTAATAATTCAATTAAACATCAGTCATTTGTTTACACACAGTTAAATGATCAAACAATTCTATTTCTAACAATTCAGTTTAGCATAAATACACAGTTTAAATATCAAACAGTTCTATTTGACTCTAACCCTAACCCTAACTCTATCAGGTGTTTGGGGATGTCCTCGTGGAGTAATGGTTAAAGCGATGGACTGCGGAATCGTAGTAAGCGAGTTCATACTCCAGTCATGCTATTACGTTCACTTTTGGGCAAATACTCTTAGGAAAGGTATGAACCCTCTTATCCTCCCAGCTATGGGTTAAATAGTACCACTACTATTCTTCTAGGAGAATGGCTTTGGCATTAAATAACCTACAAAGGTTGATATGCCATTAAACAAAGAAACCAAACTATCTATCAGGTGTTACCAATCCAGGTCAGAGTGGACCAGGGAGCAATTGTAATGAAGGGGTACTCTGGATTCCCCAAAGCTTCAGCATTACTGAAGCCTCACCATCAGATTGTTTAGCGTCATATCTGGGACACTCATTCACAGTGAGGGGTCTTATCCCTCTGCAGAGATGCAGTTGGTGTATTCTACAGCTCCAGCCAGCTGGGCTTTTTTTTTCTCTATAATGTACTCATTTTTTCTCTATAATGTACTCATTTACTATTTCATATAATTTCTGTATTCATTGTATTAGGCTTGCTCAGGCAATAGAATTTTCTTGTTAATTCATTGTGAATTGTTTTCACACTATTTAGTAAAAGGGAATATTAAATCATAATACATTTCTTCAGCTACACATGTCCAAGTTATTATAGCTCTCTCAAATAATGTTAGCAAGGAGTTGTGGCATTCAGATATAACAAACATACAAAGACAACTTTCAGTTGTTCAGTATAATCATATTTACCCAACCCCTCCACTCGGGCAGGATATGACACAAGGTCAATTCTTAAGCGGAGTTTAACAGGTTTGAATTCACAGTTTTCCTTCTCCTAGACTAGTAGCCTCACCAAGGCTGAAGAACCTAATCTGTCCTACTATTTACCCATAGCTGGAGGGAGAATAATTGGATTCATACCTTTCCCAAGGGAATTAGTGCTATGTGAAATGCAATCAGTCTCGTCCAGGATTTGAACTCGTATCGTCATGTCCAATTCCTACGACGATAACCATTACACCATGGGCACCTCCTTGTTCAGTATAATAGCCCTTTGCTACAAATATCTTCCCTACTTTCAAGCACACCAAAACAATATATCTGAGTACAGCACTGCCACATGACAAATATTAACTCATAAAATTTATATGCACATAAATTCTATCCATATCCTACAGGTTAAAGTGAGAGTCCCCATGATGTAGTGGCAAACATGCTGGATGGTGACATTGTAGTAAACAAGTTTGAATTCCAGTTACATTATTACATTCACTTTTGGACGAATACCCTTGGAAAAAGTATGAACCCCTTATCTCCTTAGCTATGAGTTAAATCATACCACTAATGTTCTTCTACAAGGATAGCTTTGGCATTGAATAACCCACGAAGGTTGATATGTAATTAAAACAAGAAACCAAATCTAAGGGTTACCTCCATCATGAAACACCCTGTAATACAAAACCTGTTAGAAAAAACAAGTTTAAATTCAAAAGTGTTAAATAAAACTCTGAAGAGAAGTAAAAAGAAGCATTTTAATTACAAATAGATTTTTATCAAAGAAATTAAAAAAACGAGACAAAATCAGTTACAGAGACCATAAAAACATATTTCATCAAATTGAAGGAGTATAATAGTAACAATAATTATCAGAACATTAACCAATATATATTTTTCTGTTGAGCATCACATAAATAGTGATGTTAAATGTGTTAATTTCACTGTTTATTCTCATCATTTAAACAAAGAAGTAGATGAAAAATATCGATTAAAAAATGCCAAAAGTGACAAAAAAGTCCAAGAACTTTCACAAAAATTCGGAAAACAGGTTCAAATTCTAAATTTACATCAAGAAAAGAAACAGTTCCAAGGGCGATAACTCTTGCTTCTTTTTCTTGCCTTGATAAAGGGGGCTCTATTTCGAAATGAATGAAGAAAAAAAAAATGACTAAAAAGGAATGTTTGCTGGAATTATAAAACAATGACGGATGGTTATAGATATATATATAAATATCTTTGTATAGAATATATATATATATATATATATATATATATATGGAAATGATAAATACACATTTGCTATATTGATGAATATACAATCCTTTGATATTTTTTTAATCAAAGAAATTTGCCATTTGTAATTCCAAGACATTTCCCAAGAAAGCGGTATTTGTTGGAATCTGAGGTCAGTATTGAAAAGTGAATGATGTCAAAGAAACATGTGAATGATGTCACAGAAATATGTGAATGAGTCATACAAATTTGACTCCTTCACATTTAACCTTTCATACTTTACACTGTTAAAAGTTTCATTAAATATCGAGAATTTTCTAAGTTTTCTTTAGTCTGGCTGCAGATAATCAGGTTGCTTACAACAACTTCTGTTTCTAAGTGATTACACATTTCATTATTCCTATTGGGAGACTGGAGAGAGATTTGATGTATTCAGGGTCATCCCAAGATATTAGCAACATGACTTATCTCCTAGCATGCTTAAGTGGTAAGATGAATCTATCAGATATCTAAGAAATCTGGATAGAACAGTGTGTCAATTTTCAAAGTTAGCATAACGGTCATGATCATATGGAATCAGTGATTCAAGTTCAAATCTTGGATGAGGATATTTGCATTTCACTTCACTCTTATGCTCTTAGAATAAACGTGCATTCCTCTTTCCTCCCACCAGGTAAATAGCAGGGCAGACTGGGTTTTCTAGCTTTTGTTCGGCAATCAGTCTATAGGTTTTTAATGACAGCTTAACTGTCTGATCATTATTGTTTGGTTTGATTTTGTTTTATGGCATATCAACTATTGTAGACTATTTGATGCTAAATCCTTATACATATAATATTAATATATGATTTCTAAACACAAGGTAGATAACATTTTTAAATGAGCCTGAGCTCTTTTTTTTCACCCAGTAAAATGGTTTCACTTATTTTTACCTGATTAGAATAATTCTATTAACTATCAATCATTTGTTTGTACACAGTTTAATGTTTTCAAGAATCAGTATTTATCACTAACAATTCAATTAAACATCAGTCATTTGTTTACACACAGTTAAATGATCAAACAGCTCTATTTCAAACAATTCAGTTTAGTGTAAGTACAGATTTATGTTTACACACAGTTAAATGTAAAAAGTGTTCTATTTCAAGCAATTCAGTTTAGCATAAGTACAGTTTAAATGCCAAAGTTTTATTTGACCCATAGACTGGACCCTATCAGGTGTTACCAATCAAGTCAAGAGGGGACCGGGGAGCAATGGCAATGGAGGTGTACTCCACATTCCCCAAAGTTCCAAAATTACTGGAGCCTTACCATCTGATTGTTTAGTGTCATATCTAGGACACTCATTGGGGAAGTCTTACCTCTCTGCAGAGATGCAGTCGGTGTATTCTACAGCTCCAGCCAACTGGACCACTGTTCATTATAAGTAATAGAGAATAGGAATAATGTTGTTAATAATAATAGTGTTAATGAAATGATAATAATAATAATCAATTGGAACTTTCTGGAAAGCAGAAAAAGCTGTGGAACATGAAGGTGACAGAAATACCAATTGAAGTTCGATTCCTCAGAATAGTCCCCAAGTATCAGAAAAATGACTTGAGAAACTGGAGATTAGAAGAATAAATGAAACCATCCAGATGGTAGCATGACAAAAATCCAACTTTACTTCAGCTTAAAAATCAACCTCATGTTACATCCTGCCCATGATGGAGGGGTTGGGTGAATACATACAAGCTTTTATTAATTATCAGATAGAATTGCTGACTAAGTTGTCAGTAGTTATTTACCTTGCCTTTCTGCTATTAGCAGGATTTGATCCAAGGTCATTTTTTTTAAGTAGAGACCTTCTGGTATATAAGTGAGCTGTGCCAAAAATAGCTTAGTTCTGTTTGCATTTCCCTTTTAAGGAGCCTCAGGCATCAGACAGGTAACTTAACCTACCTCGTTTAGATAAGGAGTAGGCGTTGCCAGGAAAGTAGTACCTTAAAGCTAAGCTTTTCATCTATTTCACCAAGTCATCAGTAACATAAATTTATTTTGTCTTATATGATCTTTTATTGTTGTTTAGTGTTTTTCTTTTAACAAAAATGTCTCAAAGTAATAGTTATGTCAGTAATATGAATGGTTTGGGTTTTTGACATATCAACCTTTGTTGATAATTTAATGCCAAATCCTGTTAATATATATATATGATTTGTAAACACATTTTGTTGATACACACAGGTAAAGAATCAAACAGTTCTATTTTAAACTACTCAGTTTAGCATGTCAACAAAGTTAAATGGTTCCAAGTATTGCTATGTATCACTAACAATTCAATTAAACATCAGTCATTTGTTTACAAACAGTTAAATGATCAAACTGTTCTATTTCAAACAATTCTATTCAGCATAAGTCAACTAAGTTAAATGGTTCTAAGTATTACTATCATTAACAATTCAATTAAACATCAGTCATTTGTTTACACAGTTAAATAATCAAACAGTTCCATTTCAATTTAGCATTAGTCATATGTTTGCCCTCAGTTTATATATCAATCAGTACTACTCAACCTATAGATAGGACCCAATCAGGTGTTACCACTCTGGACCAGAGTGGACTTGGGAGCGATGGTAATGAAGATATACTCTGCATTCCCTGAAGCTCCAACAATACTGGAGCCTCACCATCAGATTGTTTAATGTCATAACCAGGACACTTGTTGGGAGGGATGTATCCCCCAGTAGAGATGCAGGGGGTGCATTCTACAGCCCCAGCCAATGGTGCTAAATATAAATGGAGATTGTCTGCATCATTAGAATCATTTAATGAATATAAATCATAATAATAATGTCTTTATGACACAGCAAGAGAAAGATCCATGCTAGGAATATCAGTGTGAGCTCATTCAAAGTGAGATAATTCAGGAATGGAATGGAGTGAAGGAAGTGATCACTGTGTAGCAAAAGCAGATGTTCAATTGAATCAGACACATTGCAAGGTTCATTGACAACTGGTGGACTCATGAAGCTGTTGAGCAGTATCCAAGAGACCAGAAATGAAAACTCAGAACTTCACCATTAAGGGTTTTCGGACTATTGTCTTCATCCTTATTATTTCCACAATGTTTTGGCCAATATATCCTCTGGCCTTCTTCGGGTGTTTGTCAAACTCGGACACCTACATGGAACTTTGAACTACGTCCTTTATTGAATCCACAGAGATCACCCGTTCTGATTATATGTGTACATGTGTTAAGTATTCCTGTATTGTTACTGGCCTGTAGTCAGGATTGAACCTGCAACCACTAGATGATTGTCTTCTTAGAAGCTTAGGGAACCAATGCCTATTGCTGTTATGCTATGTACCCAGCAGCACACATAGCATAATGGTTATAGGTGTTATAAGGACATAGTTTGAAGTTCTGTGTAGGTTCCCAAGTTCAACAAACACCTGAAGAAAGCCAGAGGACATATTGTCTGAAACATTGTGGAAATAACAATAAGGACGAAGAGAAAAGTCCGAAAACCCTTAATGGTAAAAATCATCAAGCTTCATCTCAAAAATTCAGACAACTCAGAACTTTATGTTGATGTGAAGATGAAATTGTCAAGCAATTCAGATCAATATGAAGAAGAAAGATAAGATCAACAACAGACGTGCATTGTGACCAGCAATGTAAAATATGTCAGAAAAACTGGCCTTTACAAAGGATTAAAGGAATGATGCTTTTATCATTATTACTATTGGATGAATATGAATTATAATAATGATTTATATTCACCAAATGATAAACTGATGCTTTTACCTGATTATTGTGCCCGTGGTGTAATGGTTATCGTCGTAGGAAATGGATACGGCAACACGAGTTCAAAACCTGGACGAGACTGATTGCATTTCACATAGCACTAATACCCTTAGGAAAGGTATGAATCCAATTATTCTCCCTCCAGCTATGGGTAAATAGTAGGACAGACTGGGTTCTTCAGCCATGGTGAGGCAACTAGTCTAGGAGAAGGAAAACTGTGAATTCAAACCTGTTAAACTCCGCTTAAAAATTGACCTTGTATTATATCCTGCCCGAGCGGAGAGATTGGTAAATAGGATAAACTTTTAATTCTTATATATCTAGTTTTCTCACTGTAAAACACAAATAAGTTAATAGTATACTCTCAAGGGAACTGGGGCAGTCACTGAGCTCACTCAAAATTGAATTCAGTAGAGAACCGAAAAAGAATGTGTCATAATTAAATTATCATTTGAATTACTAATCTCTTCTTTTTTTGACATGTTATTTGTCGTAGCTCTAGAAGAACATGTCTGTTTGATCTGGCAACCATTTCGATCCACTCAATGCCTTTGATTGTTTTATTCATTGTTACTCCCAGATAAAATTTGGATTTTTTTTTGTTTTTTTTTGGAGTTATTGGTTGTTGAATCTAAGTCAATTACTAGACAGTCAGGACTAGTAAGCAATTGTACAATGGAGGGAAATGTTTTCCCTACTGTTGTATCTTCAGACAATTGGGTAGACTCAGTTGACTAAAAATAACAACACACGCGCCTAGCAGCCCTTCCTCAGTATATCTCTGGTCAACTAGTTCGCTCTGTCAGTCAAAAAGCAGTCCATGAAGAACAACAACAATGCCCTCCTACTGCTGACATGGTCTTTTATGCAAGTTCCGGCAAATGGAAATTTACATGCGCCGTAGATTTCTTCTCGTAAGACTCGAGATCGGCCCACTATAACTTCTGCTTCCAGAAGTGAACATATTTTTTTACTGCTTGACATGCAAGGCATAGTCTTACGCATTTTGATTCAGGAGGTATGTTTCTTCTCTCACTACATTTTTATAGACAAATCTACTTTGTAAAAGTTTGGAATCAAGATCGAAAAACAAAAAGATATCAAAAGCAATTGCTACTAGTCTGAAAAAATCATCACAAGTGATGTATATACTGGGTGTGATGGAAATACCTCCTAGATTTTAAACTGCCACCAGTGTGGTGCAAGTTGAATTAGGCAAGTGGTAATGGTAGCTCCATCAAGCTAATGTCTTATCATTTCTTTTCCAAATATGATCAGTTATGATCATGGCTTGGACCTGTGCATACCGTGCATTTGCAGTTGAAAGTTGTTTTTTTTAAGAGTGGTGAATCTATAATAGCTACATAAAAAGTTTTTGTGCTTATTTCATGTTATGTCAAAATGATATAGTGATGATTTGGACTGGTGAACACTGTGCATTTGCTGTTGAAACACTTTTAAGACTGGTGAATCTGTAATTGCTTCACAGAGAGCTTTTTGTCCCTATTTCCTGTTATGTCAAAATGATATGGTCATGATTGGACTGGTGCACACTGTGCATTTGCTGTTGAAACACTTTTAAGACTGGTGAATCTGTAATTGCTTCACAGAGAGCTTTTTGTGCTCATTTCATGTTATGTCAAAATGATTTGGTCATGATTGGACTGGTGCACACTGTGCATTTGCTGTTGAAACACTTTTAAGACTGGTGAATCTGTAATTGCTTCACAGAGAGCTTTTTGTGCTCATTTCATGTTATGTCAAAATGATTTGGTCATGTCTTGGACAGGTGCACACTTAGAGAGTGGAGACTTGACAAAATATCTTTCCTATTATTTAACAGGTCCCCTCTAATCCAGAGTGGTGGTAACAATTAGGGTCCCATCTAGTTGTCAAATAGACCTGTTTGGAAATTGTTCATATTAGATAGGAATATCTGATATCATATAACCATGTGAAAAAATAAAAAACTCTTAGGAAACTACACAAAAAATGTCAAAAAGATCAGGTTAAAAATGTTTTATATTTGATTGGACCATATGCAAAAAAAATGAAAAAATCCTGTAATGAAACAACTATACAAAAATGTAAATATGAATATTGAACATAATTCCCTCTTGGAATAAAATAACTCAAGACAGGTTGACATGCCATTAAAATCAATCAATTAATAAAAGATATTCTTAAAAATATGACTATACTCATTTATATTTATCAAATGATAATCTGAAACCCTGAAACTGTGTCAGAAATGTTTTTGTTTACCTGATTATTGTAATAAACTTTTAATTCCTATATATTTAGTTTACTCAGAGTAAAAACATCTTTTGTTATATAAAAAATATGATATTTAGAAAAATTCAAATTACAATATTTTTTTCATCTTTTGTTATATTCTTTTACATAAAAAACATGTACAATATTTTTCTTTCATATAATTTCATGTTCTAATAAAGAAGTTAATTACAAAAATTCAAGAAAAATTTTACATCTCAGAATAAAGAGATTTTCATATTTTTGTCATTTATCTTTCCTTTTCTTTTCTTTTCTTTTTTTTTTTCTTATATCAAAAACACAATTTTTTTTTTTAGATATCTAGAGATGAATTAAGAACCAATTGTTACTTTCCACATCTTCAAATCTTCAAAAATCATTTTTTAATGACAAAATTATAATTTCAAACATTTTTTTTTCAAATACCAAAAAAAATATGCTCTTATTAAATTTCTATAAAAAGTAATTTTCTTCTGAACCAAAAGTTACTAGAATATTATTATTTCTTGTGGAACATTCTTCATCATCATCATCATCATCATCATCAACAACAAATTGCACTGATAGCATGGATTTTCCTGACTCTCCCTCTCCATTCATCCCTATCATCCATTCCTCCAGGCAGGTTTTCCAAATTACATCCAGTATCCACACAGAGCTGATGTAAATGAATTCTTGCTGGTCAGCAAACACTGACACGTCCATGAACCCCAACTCACATGTGGATGAGAGAATCCTTAATGATAAAATCACGGAATCATATAAACTAGACCATAGCGACACAACTACTCAAATCAACAGGGACACAGCTAAGTTTGCTCAGAAAGTAAATATGATAGATAGAGTTGGGAAATTGAAAGAAAGAAGTGCCTATATTTTATTTAAGGATCACAAAAAAAACTTCCCAGATAAAAAGCAGACTAGATTAATTAACCCCACAAAAACCAAACTAGGCCTTGTATCTAAAGATGTAATACAGAAGATTACGTCTAGATTGATGAGTAGCCACAAATATAACTTGTGGAAAAACTCTATGGATACTATCGATTGGTTTAAGAAAATTAAGGATAGAAAGAGATCCACTTTCGTACAATTCGACATCATAGAGTTCTACCCTTCCATCACTAAAGAATTATTAGTGAGGAGCCTTAACCACGCTAGAGAATATACAGAGATCACAGAAGAAGAAATAGAAATTATCCTAGCAAGTAGAAAAACCATCCTATCCGATAACCGCAGATCCTGGGTAAAAAGTCACGTAGACAATTTCGACGTCCCCATGGGGGCCTACGATTCGGCTCAGGTAGCAGACTTAGTGGGGATCTATATCCTAGATACGCTAGGTCGTATTGTCAACTCGCAACAAGTTGGACTTTACCGAGATGACGGGATTATTTATATCCCAGACAGTAACGGTCCGAAGACCGCTAGTATACAAAAGAAAATTATTAGGGCCTTCAAACTACTAGGGTTTAGAATTCAAATAGCCTCAAATTTAAAAATAGTAGACTTTCTGGACGTCACATTGAATTTAAATAATGGTACGTTCAAACCCTTTAGTAAGAACGATTCCGCCCCTAGATACGTAAATATCTCCTCAAACCACCCAAGATCGGTACTGAGACAGATACCCAATGCGGTGACCCAAAGAATTAACAGGCTGTCCTCAGGTAAGAAAATGTTCGAAGAAAACAAAAGTAGATATGATGACGCCCTGAAGGACAGTGGATTCCAAGGTAGACTGGAATACTTAACCCCGGTGGACCTCAATTCGAGAGCTAGGAAGAATAATAGTGGGGGCCACACACCCCTCAAGGTAGGTGAGACTGTTAATAATAGTAGTCACGGAAATAAACGAGGAAAGAATAGAAATAGAAAAGTAGTCTGGTTCAATCCGCCATTTTGTAAGCTCACAAACATTAACATAGGTAGACACTTTCTACACCTACTAGATAAACATTTTAATAGAGGCAACCCATTGAGTAGGATTTTTAACAGAAATACAGTGAAAATTAGCTACTCCTGCACAAAAAACATGTACAATATACTAAGCAACCATAATAGGAGGCTACTCAATGAGCTTACCACGAGAGATAGGAACCCAAAAGGGGAGTCTTGTAACTGTAGGAATAAGGAAGAATGCCCCTTGGGCGGACGCTGCACCACGAGGAATGTCGTATACCAAGCATGCATTTCTCCTATGGAACAGCAAAGGGACGGGGAAAGAATCTATATAGGGATCTCCGCGGGAAACTGGAAGCAAAGATGGTACAGCCATAGACACTCATTTTCCAACCCGAAACTTAGGTACCAGACTTCTTTATCGAAATACTTCTGGGGCCTGAAGGATCAGGGGCTATCTCCACAAATTAAGTGGAAAATATTAAGGCACTCATCTGCCGCCAACAGCTTCAACGGTAGATGTAACCTATGCTTAGACGAAAAAATTAGCATAATCAATTTCAAGAATAGAAAACTTTTATTGAACAAGAGAAATGAACTTGTGTTTAAATGTAGACATAGAGGAAAATTTAAATTATCTTAAATAATAAAGAAACATTAGTAAATAGTAGAGATCAACACAACAGCAGATATCACCGAGACAAGGAAAGACAAAAGTAGATAAGGGCCAGATGAACAAGGAAGATTAATCCAAAATAAGGCCTGGGATTCTAGAGTGGTTTATTCCCCTTGACCAATTTTAGGGTAATTTTTTTAAAGAAATACACTTGACGACTATAATGAATGTCCCCACCTTATCTGGTTCATGTATCTCGATCCTAATTGAAACTAGAGAAACACCTAAGATGACAACAGCTGGGCTGATTAACAGACATATCAGAAATAAATATATATCATATATGAGATAGCCATTAGTTAAACGATCTGAGTCTGTTTAGAATAGCACACCTGCCAAGTAGTAGAACACACAGGCAGAACATAGAATCAAAGAGACTGACCAGTAGATTAATTCCACTCCTGTTTCTTAATCGTTCTAACATATAATATGTTCACACCCTCTGCTCGCGCCTAGGAACGAATGGTTTTTTGTTTTTTATTTTTATGTTTTTTATTTTTGTTTTATTCTTATCTCTATCCTTGTTTTTTGATTTTTAATTTATTTTTAATTTCTTTAATTTTCCTATTTATCTTCTGAATACGAACTGTAACTCCTCATTCGCATCATATCTCTGGGACAATACAGAGCATGTAAAGAGTCATCCGACGAGACGGAGAATATACCAACTATATTCTCCGCCGAAATAAATTTATTATGACGGCTTAACCGAGTTTGAGTCTCCATTTAATTGTACTATATATATATATATATATATATATAATATTATATCTATATTTATTACCAAACTCTACTGCTAAAATCAATAAAATGCTGGTATCTTTATTTCTGAAGAAAAGTAATGTTTTATTGAAAAATGTTAGGGATTTACTTATTTCTTGGTGATAATGTACATGATATTACTTAATACATTTTTGAAAGAATAATCTCATAGAAATTCAGATAAATCTGTGATTTATTTCACTAGGAAATAAATGATCATTTTCACTGCTCCTGTTACCTGGTCTGCTCATGTGAGTATCATTCACATAGTGTGTCTTGGGCAGGAGTAACCTGGTGAAGGCCATCCCTCTCCAGGTTTACAACTGGTTTAAATTCAGTGTTCCATCACCTAGATTGGTTGCCATACCAAGGTTAAAGAGCCCCAACAGCCTTACTATTTTACCCATTGCCTGAAGGAGGATAGTTAGATTTATGCCTATAAAATTTACCCAATGCTCTAAAAGTTGTATTTTTATTTATCCAGAATTATTTGGGCTGATATCATTATGGTTATTTAAATTGCTAAAATTTTAGGTTGTTCCGCATTTTTCAATAGCAGTTTTCCCATGTGTGAACAGATCTTTTCTTCTCTGATATGATAATTACAAAGATATTATTTACACGATTTAGATGTCTTAAACTATTGTCCTTATCTTGGTTGTTTATATTGACAATATTTAGGCTGCTGTGCCCTCCACCATTCAGCAGGTGTATTTTGTTGTAGTCAGCAAACTTTATGGAATTGCCAAAATCTTTATTTAATCCACAGGGGTAGGCTGTTCTTATTTTGCTGTCCATGCCTTTGGATATCTTGTATCTGTTAATTTGCTGCCCTTCAATGGCAAGAAAAGTGATATTACAAAGACAAAATAGCTCTGAAGACAAATTAACTGATACAAATTATACTCAGGCACATTAATGGAAATGAGAACCATCTACCTTATGGATTGAAAGGGTTTGGTTGAAAATTCCTTGAAGGTCACAGAATACAAAAGACATCTGAAGAAAACCAGCATTGATGCAAAAGGAAATGTAAACAGCCTTATTCAAATGTGGCATGATAATAAGCATTGAGGTGCGTATGTATATATATATGGATGTTTATGTGTGGGTCTCTGTGTGTGTTCGTGGATGGGTGGCCAAAGAGGGGATCTTATCCATATTTACCAACCCCTCCACTCGGGCAGGATATGACACAAGGTCAATTTTTAAGCGGAGTTTATCAGGTTTGAATTCAGAGTTTTCCTTCTCCTAGACTAGTTGCCTCACCAAGACTGAAGAACCTAGTCTTCCCTACTATTTACCCATAGCTGGAGGGAGAATAATTGGATTCATACCTTTCCCAAGGGTATTAGTGCTATGTGAAATGCAATCAGTATCGTCCAGGATTTGAACTCGTGTCGCCGTGTCCATTTCCTACAACGATAACCATTACACCACAGGCACTTCAAAGGGGATCTTATCTCCAGCATCTTTGAAGCGGCACCGGAGTGTCTAAAAGACCTTCTTTTGTCTATTTTGGCTCGAAGACCACACAAAGAGCTGTGTCGTGAAAACCTGCAAGGCCGGAAGAGAAGGACATAGTCAGTTAGGAGTGAGACACAGAGGCAGTAAGGAGTGGGACTCTGGATCAGAAAGTCAGTAAGTAAAGCCCAGGACACAGAGCAGTGAAGACGATGACCAGCTGAGTCAGCAGGATTTTCGCAGAGTTCTCGCAATAGACATAAATATACAAAGAATGCTAAAAAGTGTCAACTTCACTTTCCTTCATTTGCAGTTTTAAATCTGTGTTTGTCTGTTCTTCCTTCCATCCTCTGTTTGTTGTTTGTTATTTCTTTAAGATTTTTGTACATCCTGAGAAATAGCAACATGGCAGGGTGTGAGAATTAACAACAAGGTCCACACCACTAGACGAACAGCCAAACCAACAAAAACCCACCGTTTGTGGGTATTATTTCATACAGAATCTGATCTTGAGTAACAGAGTCCACTTCCTATTATGGTAACCACTGTGCCCCAAGAGCTTCAACAAAGATAAATAACATGATTCCTTTAAATAGCATTGAAGTTTAGCTGACAATGAGAGAGCTGGGTTACCAGATGTAATATAATGGCTGAGGGATTTTGTTTTATATATCTTGCCTTTGGGTTTAGCTGAGAACCTTTCGGCTCAGCACATGGGTTAGTTAGGTGCAAACTTGAGCACAGGTGTTAACGCGCGTGCGGGGAGGATGTGTCATTCACAGATATCAAAATAAAAATCCCAGATAGAGGGTATGACCAGAGATGTGAATGATGTCATGCACCAGAAGTGTGCGTGGAGGATTTTGGGAGATTTGAAAAAGTCAGTTAGTTGAGAACTAGACTCCGAATGGGAAGGGTCAACTTTCGGGGCTCACTGAGACCAGACAAATTTGTGTGCTATGGGCGCTGCACATGATGGGGGGCAGATGGAAAAGTCATCATAGAAAGATTGAGCATCTCTCTTCCTTTAATTCAAAGGTAATAAAAGGTTTCGTACCTGAACTAAGAAGTCGTTACATGTTTTTCATGTTTCGAGATTCCTATGTTCTATGTATATATGTTATGAACATTCTATGTACGTTTCCCACATCCATATTCATGTATGGCTATCTTACACATAGGGAGATCTGAGTTTCTTTAAAGTTCAGACAAAAAAGAAATGAGGCAGTTATTCAAGATGGCTTCAGACTGAATGGTTTACAATGTTTCATTAATTTAACATCAAGAGATAATATATATCATCCATACCTTTAAAATTTACTCTTGAGATGAATTTTCACTTTAGGAAATTAGAAAATGCAGTACAAGGTCACATGAGTTTGTACAATTCTGTTTTTCACCAAAAACTAATTGCCCAGTTGGCTGAGAGAAGTGGTAGAATATACTGACTGTTTTTGCCGAGGGATAAGACCCCCCCTCCTTCCTTCAATGAGTGTCCTAGATATGGTACTAAACAATCTGATGGTGAGAGTCCAGTTCTGAAGCTTTGGGGAATGTGGAGTACCTCTTCATTACCATTACTCCCAGGTCCACTCTGAACCAGAATAGTAGAAACTGTTAGGATCTTATTTATGGATCAAGTAGAATATGTAATCATTTTCTAAACTTTAAAACCATTTAACTATGTATAAACAAATTACTGATATCAAATTGAATTATGAGTATTACGAAGCAAGTCTTGAAACCATTTAACTATGTGCAAATAAATCTATTAGTGTTAGATAGCAATATTTGAAACCATTAAACTGTGTGCAAACAAATGAGCTCTGGTTTATTTAAAAGTAATGTTACCTACAAACTATTCATTTACACATCAGATATAATCAATATATGTGTATGAACGAGATTTGGCATTAAATAACCAAAAAGGTTGAGATGCCATAAAACACAACCAATCTAATAAGTACTACCACTGCAGGGCAGAGTGGATCTGAGAGTAATGGCAAAGAAAGAGTACTCCACAATCCCCAAAATTGGGGCTTCACAATCAGATGCAAATATCTATCAAATTGAATTATTAGTATTACATGGCAAGATTTGGAACCATTTAACTGTGCGTAGATAAAATTATTAGTGTTAGATGGCAATACCTGAAAACATTTAACTGTGGGAAAACAAATGAGCTCTGGTTCATTTAAAAATGTTTCCCACAGATTATTTATTTACAAATCATATCAACTTAATATATATGAATAAACAGGATTTGGCATTAAATAACCTAGAAGAGTTGATATGCCATAAAACACAACCAACCAACAAAGAATTATAAAACTATTTTCTTTCCTATTTAATATATATGTATAAACAGGATTTGGCATGAAATAACCTAGAGGGGTTGATATGTCATTAAACACAACCAACCAACCAAAATATCTACAGATATATTCAAATAATTATATATATATATATATATATATATATATATATATATCAATGTATGTTTAAAATTTACTTCACAGCTTATGGCTTCTCGTGGCTTAATGGTTAGAAGTTTGGCTTGACGTTTGAGTCAACCGGGTTTTGATCCCAGCGCTACGGGAAGCTAATGTCTAGCCATATATATATATATATATCAATATAATCATATATATCAATTATATATATATATGTGTGTGTGTGTGTGTGTGTGTGTGTGTGAAAGAGAGAGAGAAGAAATGAGTTGAATCCAACAAAGTATAAGTAGACATGACAAAATTTGAACATATCAGCCAGTATTACTCCATTTTTTTTACATCGCAACATCTACAAGCCCTGATGAAAACTTCCAAAAGAATCAAAAATTTATCTATCATAATTATTTCTCATACAAAAATAACTTTTCTAAAATATTTTTGTATTGGGACAAAAGGTTGAATTCAAAATGTGTTGGGAAATAAACAAACCATAAAATGTATTTTTCTTCTGTTTTACCTTTTCTATGTGCATATATATATATATATATATATATATATATATCAAGTATCACTAAATAGATATTAGGGTGTTATAAATCTATTTTGACAATTTTTTAGTTTGAATTGATATATATGTATATATATATATATATATATATGAAATCTTATATATATATATATATATATATATATATATATATATATATATATATATATATATATATATATATGTATAAAATTATATATATATATAATTGAATTGTTATATTTGCTATGAAAATCATTTTATATCACTTTTAATAGCATTAGACATTTCAGAAATCTAGCAATTATATTTTATTTTTCTGACACAAAATACAAAATTATTAAGAATATATTTCTTTTAACCTTAACATACAATGTAGTGCTTTGAAAAGCAGACACAATTCAGAGTTTTTTCATTATGATAGATTTGTCAGTGTCCATATACAAGGGGTTTAATGAAAAGTTCTTGGCCCAACCAAGAAGAGAATGATTCATCCTTTTGTGACAACTATTTCTCACATGTATTGATCTGGCGGATTAATATATAGGACTTCATGTTTCTTGGTAATTCCTATTCAGTCTGGCTGAGAACATTTTTCAAATATAACATCTTTATGTTCAACCTGTAAACCTGGAAAATGACTCTGATTAAATTAATAACTGAAGTTCTTGTCTATGCATGAAAAGGGATCAAGCCTTGGATTACAGATATTTATAATAACAATAAAATGTTGTTTTTTTTATTACAGACAGTAAAACAAGAATGTAGACACACAGACTCAGGAATGAATCTCCAAAATACCTTCTGCTTATTTTCCTAAATAATATCAATTTTGCAATCTTTATTATTAATTAAAAACACCAACAAGCTATGACTATGTTGAATAAGAGATTAACTCTCTCTCTTACTTGAGAGGTAACGTTCAATCTGAAAAAGTTAACAAGAAATTGTAATTAGGAATGTTGGGTCTATTGGATCTGAGTGACAAGTGAAGACTCTAAGATCAACATGAAAGAAAAATTGAGTTGAAATTCAATCAGTTTATCTAGCAGAGCCTATGAGCATACGTGTGTGTAAATGGTGTGCACATATTTTTCCATCTGTGCCAAAGATGTTAGAAAAAGTCTGAGATAAGAAAGAAATAAAAGTAGTGTGCACACAAAAGGGTCAAGGTGTTGACTCTTCCCCCCACAAAAAAAAGATGTCTTCATGTTTATTTTTCACAATGAAATTGTATAGAGCCAGCAATGAAGGAAAGAGGATAGGCCAATGAAAGAACACAACATAGGATTTGAAGCAAACATTGCCATCATTCAAAGATTGCAGAAAGCTATCCAACAACTAGTTATTGGTACAATGAAAGATATATCAACCAAACAAAAAAGAGATTTACCAATAATATTTTTATATTATCTTATAATTTGAATATAAAAAGTAAAGTAAGTAAAGTTGGCAACCATAGTTGAGGACGACTAGAAGGCTCCCTTTTCAATAGGTACTACATGAGGTGCAGGGGAGGATGCTCCTCCTTTCCCTGGATTGCTCCACTTTACCTTCAATCATCATCATCATCATCATGTTGTGGTGGTAGCACGGATATCCCTGACCCTCTCTCGCCACTTTTCCCTATCGTTTATCGCCCCAGGCAGGTCTTCTGGACAACATCCCATATCCTCACATAGTTGCTGAATGTATGTTCGTGCTGGTCGTCCTGCTTTTGCACGGCCATGTGTGGGGGTCCAAAAGAGCACATCACTTATGAGTTCGTTCCTGCTTCTCCAGCAGTGTCCTGCATGTCTGGTTCGTCTAACTTGAATAGTTTTCATGATAGGAGGCAGGTGGCCGTATAGTTGGTGTCTTGTGGGGTGTTGCCACCAGGACTTGTTCAAGATTGCTCGCAGCATTCTTGTGTAATTGCCATCTAGCTTCTTCTCCAGCCATTTTGTTAGAGTCCATGTAGTGCATCCATATAGCAGTATTGATGTGACCGCTGCCTGGAAGAAACTGCGTTTCATTTTATTGGTTAGGTCTGATTTCCATATAATTGATAGCCTATTGATAGCTGTCCATGCTTTCGTTAACCTCGTGTCGATGTCCTTTTTGGTTGATGCGATGCTGCTTCCTAGGTAAGTGAATTTGTCTACTAGTTTATGAGTATTAAGCAAGGAGGTATCAAGTACCATTTTTAAGTCTTTGGTATGACACGACCTGGGATTGAACCCAGATCTCCCAAACCAGTGGCAAACACTCTACCCACTAAGCCAATGAATAGGAATATCCATTTTTAAATTTTAGTGACATTTAAGTGATTTATAAATCTAAACATTTTTGTTTTTTATCTTGATTGTCAATCATAACTATGCAATAATGTTATATAACTATTTCAAACCTTGAAGAACAACTGAACAACTTAATTAGTAATGCTTAATCAAACAGGAATAATAAAGACGAAAAAGAGAAAGGGGAAAAGAAAAAAGAAAAAATCTAAACTGATATACCTATAAAATAATGGAAGGAACATTGCCAACAGATCTGATTGAGTGTTGGCATGGTTCTCCACTACATATTTGTCAAGATGACACTTGTTCGAAAGGTGGGATGAGTCATCTCAGTGAGAAGATAGGATATTAATAAGATCCAAAATCATACATGACCCAAGGGCTTTGTTGGAATTCTATCATAAAGCTTAGTAGTTATGAGTCAGTTCTCATATGTGTAAAAAGACTAATGAGTTGAGGTGAGATTATAAGGACATTGGAGCATTCCATTATTCTCAAGTGGATAAGTTCATTCTCTGGACAGTGATTGGTTGCTGACCCAGTGAATGGGTATATTAGTGCATGTATACACCGGCTTGCTTCAGTCATGTTACGAGCTTGGTATTGAGTTACTGCCCATTTTATTTTTTGTCTGTGGGCTGGATGCTAGCTGGGGATGCTGAGCCTGTAAGAGTTGTTATTGTTGTTTATTCTACACATTAGAACAGTGAATTCTACAGGTTTCATTCAAGAAAAATCCCAAACAAGTTTATTTTAAATTTTAGGGATAGAAACATCTTGTCCTGAAAGCTCCATATTAGCAAAACAAAATATTTCTTTTTTTTTCCTTTTGATGTTTAAAAATTTAATTTATACAACAAAAAAGGAAGATGTTAATCAATGCTGAACCTGTTCAGTCCTTCAATGGGTGACCTTTTAGAAAAAAAAATTTTGTAAGAAATCTGAGGTCTGTGTGCCAAACTTAATAGATAGCAATAAGAATGTACTGATCACTGAAGGTAAGTAATGATAAGCCTGATCACTAATTAGATGGGTAACTACTTGGTAACAAAAGGTACAATAAGTAACCAAAGACCTGTATGCCAGACAAAGCAAAGCTTAGTAAATAACTATGAGAATGTACTGATCACTGAAGGTAAGCAATGATGAGTATGCTCACTAATTAGATGGTTTGGTTTGGTTTCTTTGTTTAATGGCATATCAACTCTTTTTAGGTTATTTAATGCCAAAGCTATTCTCCTAGAAGAACAGTAATGGTACTATTTAACCCATAACTGGGAGGATAAGGGGGTTCATACCTTTCCCAAGGATATTTGCCCGAAAGTGAATGTAATAGCGCGACTGGAGTACAAACTCGCGTACTACGATTCCGCAGTCCAACGCTTTAACCATTACACCATGAGGACACCCCACTAATTAGATGGGTAATCACAAAGTAACAGTAGATAGAAAAAGTAACCTTACGCCTGTGTGCCAGAGCAAAGCAAAGAACATACTGATCACTGAAGTTAAGCTATAAAGAGCCTGTTCAATCCTTCAATGGGGAACCACTTGTTAACAAAAAACACAGTACACAATCTAATGCTTGTCTGCAAGACTAAGTACAGCTTAGTAAATAACAATAAGAATGTACTGACCACTGGAGTTAAGTAATGATGAGCCAGTTTAGTACTTAGATGGATGACCACTTAGTACCAAAAAATACTGTAAACCATCTGAGGTCAGCCCCAGACTAAGCAATGCTCAGTAAATAACAATAAGAATATACTGATCACTGGAGTTAAGCAATGAGGAGCTTATTCACGACTTTGATGGCTAACCACTTAGTAACAATAGATACCTGAAGCCACCAGTGTGCCAAACTAAGTAAAGCATAGTAAATAATGATAAATCTTGCATTGTATGACAAAAGGACAACTTCTTTTCATTGTTTCCTGTGCAAGTTGAAGTCAGGTAAAGAAGACTCGTACCTTATATACAACATATCCACCAAATGCCAGGTAAAAAAGACCTCTACCTCAAATGCAACATATCCACCAAATGCCAGGTAAAAAAGACCTCTACCTCGAATGCAACATATCCACCAAATGTCAGGTAAAACAGACCTCTACTTCAAATGCAACATAACCACCAAATGCCAGGTAAAAAAGACCTCTACCTCGAATGCAACATATCCACCAAATGTCAGGTAAAACAGACCTCTACTTCAAATGCAACATAACCACCAAATGCCAGGTAAAAAAGACCTCTACCTCGAATACAACATGTCCACCAAATGTCAGGTAAAGAAGACCTCTACTTTAAATGCAACATATCCACCAGGTCCTCAATTATGCACCCTTTTCCTATTCATTACAATAGCAAAAGGATTCTAAATTTGTAGCGAGACTCAATAATTCTCAGATTATTCTCTGCATCATCGTGAAGGGATTTCTTAGGAGCCAACTGTGACCGCCTACCAGGAATTTTCAGATATCAATGGCATGGCTAATTGGATGTAATGGCTATGGTCAGAGACAATAAATAATTGCCTTTTCTTGGATTTGGGGGTGTCCTCATGGTGTAATGGTTAAAGTGATGGACTGTGAAATTGTAGTATGCGAGTTTGTACTCCAGTCGCGCTATTATATTCACTTTCAGACAAATACCCTTAGGAAAGGTATGAACCCCCTTATCCTCCCAGCTATGGGTTAGATAGTACCACTACTGTTCTTATAGGAGAATGGTTTTGGCATTAAATAACCTACAAAGGTTGATATGCCATTAAACAAAGAACCCAAACCATCTCTTGGATTTGTGGGCATGTCTTTGAACATTATGTGTCCATTCATTGCACGAGGAATCAGAATCCTTTCTTGCTCTCTATTTTGTGATCATATTTCTAAGAGATAAGATCTGCCTTTTCATTTCTGTTTGTTAAACAGAAGAGAGATTTTGTCTCTAACTCTGATGTGGTAGTTTATTTTGCCTCAGAATTGAAATGTAAAGTTATGTGGCTAAATTACAAAGACAAAAAAAATTTTCTCTATTTTGTACCCCTTTTTATATCCTGTTTATTAATGGAATAATGCATACATTTCATCTATTATAACACATTTGTGCATCCTTATAATATTTCTTATATGCAAGTGTTAAGTTTTCTATATGTGTATATGAACGATTTTTGTCTTTCCTTCAATTCATTCAGTGTCAGTGTATCAATGGATATATAAATGCTAATATAAGAACAAAATGAATTGGAACACAACTAAATATCTTCACTATCATCAATTGTCATCAATGAATGGTAACTACCGAAAAAGGTATATCTAGCCTTAACACTTTTCTTTTTTAATGTTATTTCTAAACATATAAATCATAATTTTATATACAATATCTTTCTTAATATTCTGAATGTATAAATCATAATTTTATGTACCTTACCTTTTTTAATGTTATTTCTAAACATATAAATCATAATTTTATATACAATATCTTTCTTAATATTCTGAATGTATAAATCATAATTTTATGTACCTTACCTTTTTTAATGTTATTTCTAAACATATAAATCATAATTTTACCTACTTTACATAAGTTGGTTAAATACTAAAAACTCATAGTCTACAGAGTAAACACCTGGACAGGTTCTTATAAAATATTAATTTTCTAACTTTATAAACAAAAATAAAAGTTTACTAAAAAACAAACTCAGAAAGCTATGATCAAGTTTTTTTAATTGGAGCTTATTTGTTTACAAATTGATCTGAAACATTTTTATTCAAATGTTTATAATGACCTCAGGAAAAGTCCTCATGGTGTAGTGGTTAATGTGCTGGACAGCAATCGGGAAATATATGAACTACCTTATTCCCTTCAGTTATGGGTTAAATAGTACTGTAACACTTCAGCACCATGTCACAAGTTGTAAGTAAGTAAGTAAAGTTAGCGACCATAGTCGAGGGTGACCCGAAGGCTCCCTTTTCGATAGCTACTACACCAAGGTGTAGGGGAGGGCGCTACTCCATTCCCAGGATTGCTCCACTTTACCCTTGAACCGTACCTTATAATGCTGAGTGTTAAGCAAGGTGGTATCAAGTACCATTTTTAAAGTCTTTGGTATGACTCGACCTGGGATTGAACCCAGGTCTCCCGGGCCATTGGCGAACACTCTAACCGCTGGGCCAATGTCCCGGTAATACAACACAAATACAAAACAACTCAATTAGTTTCAAGATACGAAAGTTTATTGCTACTCTTTTTCATAGTAGCCTCTGAAATGAGAGAGATAGATTAAAGGAATTACTTCAGCCCATTAGACTGACAGGAACTATATATCATCTGAGACAAAATGGATAACCACAGACTTAGACATTTCTCCTACTTGACTAATGCCTTAATCACAGGTTATCACTAAAACTGTTTAGTGACACTTCATTATTAAATATCAGCGGATATTTATCTGATATTTATTTTGACATCTGGTGACACGTGCATGCAGACAAGGTCTGTGCAGGTCCTGACCTTTTCAAATAAAAAATAGGCAACTTCAAAATTGAAGTTTTTCTCAAAAACAATTTGTCACTAAAACAATTAATTAAAATCCCAAATTATTTTACAGTACCATCACTGTCCTTCTACAAGGATGGCTTTGGCATAAAATAATCCACAAATGTTGATATGCCATTAAAAAAAGAAATGAAACCAAGCCATGATGCCAGCACTAGTGAGATGGGAAAATGTACAAAGCTTTTACATTTCTGTCCTTGTCATAAGAAATGGAATCAGCAATTTAAGTTCAAATCCTGGGGCTGTAGAATACACCGACTGCTTCTCAGCAGAGGGGTAAGACCCCCCCCAACGAGTGTCCTGGATATGACACTAAACAATCTTATGGTGAGGTTCTGGCAATGCTGGAGCTTTGGGGAATGTGGAGTACCCCTTCATTGCCATCGTCTACTCTGGCCCGGAGTGATAGCACCTGATAAGGGTCCTATCTATGGGTTAAATAGAACTAAACTGTGCTTCTTTCACGATACTGATTTTTGCATTTAAACTGCATATCTATGCTAAACTGAATTGTTTAAAATTGAACTGTTTTGACATTGGAACTGCGTACTAGTGCTGAACTGAATTGCTTGAAATAGAACTGTTTTTGACGTTTAAACTGTGTACTTATGCTGAACTGAATTATCTGAAATAAAACTGCTTGACATTTAACTCTGTGTATTGCCCAGTCAGCTGGGGCTGTAGAATACACGGACTGCATCTCTGCAGAGGGGTAAGACACCCCTAACGAGTGTCCTGGATATGACACTAAACAATCTGATCGTGAGGTTCCAGCAGTGCTGAAGCTTTGGGGAATGCGGAGTACCCCTTCATTGCCATCGCTCCCAGGTCCACTGTGGCCCGGAGTGGTAGCACCTGATAGGGCCCTATCTCTGGGTTAAATAGAACTAACAGCATACTTATGCTAAAATGAATTGTTTGAGTAAACTGAATAGCTTGGAATAAAAATGTTTTTGACAATTAAATCAAACTTACATTTAAACTGCGTGCTTATGTTTAACTGAATTATTTGAAATAGAACTGTTTTTCAACATTAAATCTGTATTTACACTAAACTGAATTGTTATATATAACTGCTTGAATAGCTTGAAATGGAAATGCTTTTGACAATTAAACTGTGTACTTATGCTAAACTGAATTGTTTTAAATTGAACAGATTATTTACATAAAAATGGACTTGGCGTTAAATAACCTACAAAAGTTGATATGCCATAAAACCCAAGAAACCAAACCAGAAACAGTTTGCATTTCATTTCATGTTAATACCTTTATAAATCCGTCTCTTCTACCCACCCTTAACTATGGGTAAATAGCAGAGACGACTGGTTTTTCTACTCTTCTTTAGCCCAGTCAGCTCTGGGGGTGGCCGCAGAATATGATGATTGCATCTCAGCAGAAAGGTAAAATCCCCTACTCAAGGAGTGTTCTAGATATGAAAGTAAACAATCTGATGGTAAGGCTCCAATAATGCTGGATCTTTACAGAATGCAGACTATCCCTTCATTGCCATTACTCCCAGGTCCACTCTGGCTCAGAGTGGGAGCACCTGATAGGGTCCTATCTATAGGTCAAATAAAACTATTTGACATTTAAACTGTTTGCAAACAAATGACTTATGCTAAATTGAATTGTTAGAAATAGAACTGTTTGATTATTAGACTGCATGTAAACAAATGACTGACATTTAATTGAATTGTTAATGATACATAACAATACTTGGAACCATTTAACTGTGGGCAAAAAAATGAGTTCAGGCTTGTTTAAAAATGTTATCAAAAGAATGTGTTTACAAATCATATATATTCAATATATATGTATAAAGAGGATTTAGCATTAAATAACCTACAATGGTTGATATGCCATAAAACTAAACCAAACCAAATCATATATATTTAATATATATGTATAAAGAAGATTTGGCATTAAATAACCAGCAATGTTGATATGCTATAAAACCCAACCAAACCAAATCATATATGTCTAATATATATGTATAAAGAGGATTTGGCATTAAATAACCTACAATGGTTGATAAGGGGGTGTCATCGTGGTGTAGTGGTTAAAACGATGAACTGCGGAATCGTAGTACGCGAGTTCGTACTCCAGTCGCGCTATTACGTTCACTTTCGGGCAAATACCCTTGGGAAAGGTATGAACCCCCTTATTCTCCCTCCAGCTATGGGTAAATAGTAGGACGGACTAGGTTCTTCAGCCTTGGTGAGGCAACTAGTCTAGGAGAAGGAAAACTCTGATTTCAAACCTGTTAAACTCCGCTTAAAAATTGACCTTGTGTCATATCCTGCCCGAGCGGAGGGGTTGGGTAAATAGTACCTACAATGGTTGATATGCCATAAAACTAAACCAAAATAAATCCTATATATTTAATATATATGTATAAAGAAGATTTGGCATTAAATAACCTACAATGGTCGCTATGCCATAAAACTAAACCAAACCAATATACTCTTCTTTTCAATCCACTTCTACCTTAAATGCCTAATTTCAATTCTCTATCATTGAGTTGTACCAGTAAGTAGAAGCAATTAAAAAAAAAAAAAAAAAGACACATCTGAATGACTTGTGTCCCATTTAGAAAAAATTAAAAAAAAAAACACTTTTTTCCAAACTAATTAGCATTTAGAGGAACTTACTCTAATCAAGCAATTTGTCATTGAAAAACATTGATTTTCTATAGTTTTAAACTGAAGTGGGAGAAAGTCATGTTTACAATGTAAATACGACGTTGAAATGAACTCTGGCTTTCAGAAATTCATGTACACAGGTTATATTTCTTTTATTTTCATGTTTAGTATTCCCTTAGGGCCCAAGTTTCAATTTTAAAATTGACATTGGTAAATAAAAGTAAGGAAAAGTTAACAGTTATACGTACATGTCAGAAAGTTAGAGTTCATTTCAAGGGAGTGTTTATATTGTAAAATTACACCACGGGCACCTCCATATCAATATAGTGTTTAAATTGTAAAAAGAACTCCTACTTTTAAAATGATATAAAATCAATGTTGTGTTTATATTGTAAAAAGGATTCCTGCTTTTAAAATGATATAAAATCAATGTAGCATTTATACTGTAAAAAGGATTCCTACTTTTAAAATGATATAAAATCAATGTTGTGTTTATATTGTAAAAAGGATTCCTACTTTTAAAATGATATAAAATCAATGTTGTTTTTATATTGTAAAAAGGATTCCTACTTTTAAAATGATATAAAATCAATGTAGTGTTTATATTGTAAAAATAACTCCTACTTTTAAAATGATATAAAATCAATATAGTGTTTATATTGTAAAAAGGACTCCTACTTTTAAAATGATATAAAATCAATGTTTTTAAGAAACTGACAAATATTTGAGCTGAGTTAGGTCTTCCTGTATACTAAATAAAAAACCAAAAAATCATGAAAAACAATGACAAATGCATTAGCTAAAATTTTCTGTCTGTTAAACAAAAAATAAATTTGCAAAAAAAAAATATAAAGAATGTTTTTCTATTTTTCCTAAATAGGACCTAGGTTGTTCAGATGTGCCAAAAATAAAATTTCAGTTCAAAAATTGACAAAGGAGGCTATCAATATTCAGTTGAAAATGGTGAAAAAAGTCAATGAAAAAAATCAAATTTAACTGTAAATATAGCAAAGAAATACAAAACAATTCATAAATTGTCTATAATTTTGATAAGGTTCAGTGATACTCTAAGAATTATTTGGAATATATATACATCTAAATAAACAGGTTAAAAAAAATGTTATTTCAAAAAAACTTTTTAAATGCTCAATACCAATAGGTAAAATCCTAAGATAAATTGTATTTCATTCATCTCTGGTTGTATTTTTCCTTACTCCTCTTGCCCCGAAGGAAAGCGTGAAACTAACTGTTATGGGACAGTCAAAAAAGAGCGATTAACCTACAATTGATTTTAGTTTATATATATATATATATATATATATATATATATATATACAAGGTGGGGGGTTCTCATGGTGTAATGGTTAAAGTGCTAGACTGTGGAATCATAGTACATGAGTTTGTACTCCAGTCACGCTATTATGTTCACTTTCGGATAAATACCCATGGGAAAAGTATGAAACTCCTTATATTCCCAGCTATGGATTGAATAGTACCACTACTGTCCTTCCAGAATAATGGACTTGGCATTAAATAACTCAAGAAGGTTGATATGCCATTAAACAACACACACACACACACACACACACACACACATATATATATATATATATATATACACACATATATATATACATATATATGTACATAAGTATATATATATATATATGCACACATATATACTTATACATATATACATGCACACATATATACTTATATATATATATGTGTGTGTGTGTGTGTGTATTAATAAAATTAAGAACATTGATATACAAAACAAAACTATGAACAGCTTAGCTATAACTACCTTAAAACCAATATACTAATCAAAAATGCCTCAGCCTTCTTGCTATACATTTAAGAAAAATTAAATACAACTCATTACTCCCCATAAACTCTCTGATTAACATCTGCAAACACATTATTAACATGACTTATTTTAAATTTAACAATAAATTTTATAAACAAAAATTTGGTCCCCTTATGGGAAACCCACTTCATGGTGTTTTAGCTAATCTATTTTTAGAATCTGGCCCTTTACAAAATAGATTACCCATTAACACTTCATATTTCAGATATATTGACAACATACTCATTTTCCTACCTCAAAACATAAAAATTGAAAATATTGCAGAAAAATTAAACAATGTGGAATCTTCCATCAATTTTACCTATGAAAAAGAAGCAAACAATACCATACGTTTCTCAGACATTCTACTTATTAAATCCCAAAATAATTTAACTTTTGAAGTCTACTGCAAACTCCCTAACAAAAAAGACTATATACATTTTTACTCTCATCACAACAACAAAATTAAGACAGGCCTCATAATTGGTTTTTATTTACATGTACTTAAAATATGTAGCCCACAATAACTAGATGATGAATTTAAGTATATTGAGCATTCCCTTAAAAGCTAAAAATACTCTAAATTTTTTTTATACTAAACACTTGAAAAAAAGCTCTCAACATACACTCAAGTAAACTTCAGAAAAACACAACCACTATTACTATTACCCACAGATTCATCTCTCTACCCACTGACATATACAAAATAGCTGTTCATTACAAATTAACTAAATTAGGAATACAAATTATACAGACCACTTCACAAGCCATTAAAAATTTCACTAACATCTCTAAATGCACTAACAACATAACTACTTCTCATGCAGGTATATATTCCATCCTGTGTAATGATTGTGCTGAAACCCAACGTAATTTAGACAATTACATTGGGTTTCAGCACAATCATTACACAAAAGGTTTAATGAACATAAACAGTCAATAAAATTAAATGAAGACTAAAATACCCTTTTCTCCCAAATGTTAGATTTCAAATATACTTTCCATTTTTTCCTGGCCACTTTATTTAAACTTATCCATTGTAGAAAGTCTCATTGATTGTTAGAATCTGCAATCATCTCTCATTCAAATCACACCATTAAACCATGCCCTGGCTTTTTTCATATTTCACCGTACTTGGTAAACATTATTTTACAGGAGAATAAAATCAAAATTGAAAATGGATAAGAATAAATTCTTATAATAAAAACAAAGTCAATTATTTCCCTACCACACTTCTATATTTCTTGATTTTTCATTTAGATATTTTGTTCTGATGGTTATGCTTTGATGAAATTTGATACACTTGACACTATATGTATCCTATCATCTGTTTGCTTACCCATTGCCCAGATTGTTTAAAAAATGTATCATATTTGTAGCCAATAATCCTGCTGTCACCATCCTTTTACTCTCAGATTTGTATTTGTATTTTTATTTTTCTTTTTATTTCCTTTTTCTGTCTCTTCTTCTTTTGGCCCCTCCCTCTTGTTTATCTACTTCCTCTTATTCCTATTCCATATTTACCCAACCCCTCCACTCGGGCAGGATATGACACAAGGTCAATTTTTAAGCAAAGTTTAACAGGTTGGAATTCAGAGTTTTCCTTTTCCTAGACTAGTTGCCTCACCAAGGCTGAAAAACCTAGTCTGCCCTACTATTTACCCACAGCTGGAGGGAGAATAATTAGATTAATACCTTTCCCAAGGGTATTAGTGCTATGTGAAATGCAATCAGTCTCATCCAGGATTTGAACTCGTGTTGCTGTGTCCATTTCCTACGACTATAACCATTACACCATGGGCACCTCCTCTTATTGCTATATGCTTCAAAACAACCACCATTCTGAAAAAGTCTTTCGATGAAATAAAGATGAAATATTGATTTAAATGCTGTATGTATTTGGTTTACCCACTTTTCCATTTATCTTTTCACATCTGGTCAGATTTTTCCAATCTATGACTTTCTACACATACATCATCATCATCATATCGTGCTGGCAGCATGGATATCCCTGACCCTCTCTCGCCACTCCTCCCTATCGTTCATCGCCCTAGGTAGGTCTTCAGCACAACATCCTGTATCCTCACATAGCTGCTGAATGTATGTTCGAGCTGGTCGTCCTGCTTTTGCGCGGCCATGTGTGGGGATCCATAAGAGTACATCTCTTATGAGTTCATCTCTGCTTCTCCAGCAGTGTTCTGCATGTCTGGTTCATCTAACTTGAATAGTTTTCGTGATAGGGGGCAGGTGGCTGTACAGTTGGTGTCTTGTGGGGTATCGTCATGTTGCGTCATCAGTGTGGATTTTCCTGACCCTCTCCCTCCACCCTTCTCTATCATCCATCACTTCCAGTAGGTCTTCAAGGCTACATCCTGTATTGGCACAGAGCTGTTGTAAGTAGGTTCTTGATATATACATATATATATATACACACACACACACCAATATATATATATATATATATATGGAAGTAAATAAGGAAAATTCAATCCAACAGTATGAAGAAATAGCAAGAGAAAAGAAAATGTGCATAAAAAGGAAGATTCCTAATAGTATATTCAGTATTCTGAATATACTGTTAGGAATCATTTTATACATATATATACATACATAAATACATATATATATATACACACACACACACACATATATGTATGTATATATACACATAAATGTATACATATATATATATATATATACACACGCATATATATATAGTTCCAAGAATTGCTGTGTATCACTAACAATTCAATTAAACATCAGTTATTTTTTTTACAGTTAAATGATGAAACAGTTCTACTTCTAACAATTTAATTCATCATAAGTCATTTATTTGCACTCAGTACAAATGCTAAACAGTTCTATTTGACCCATAGATAGGACCCTATTAGTTGCAACCACTCCGGGTCAGAGTGAACCAGGGAGCAATAGCAACAGACTGGAGCCTCACCATCAAATGATTTAATGTCATATTCAGGACACTTGTTGAGGGAGTCTTACCCCTCTGCAGAAATGCAGTCGGTATATTCTACAACCACAGCCAATTGAGCCTTAAAAATTTTGTGATATTACTTTGCATTTTTGTGTGCATTAGACACAGTAAAGAGTTCATGGATTAAAAATGCTTTTGGCCATTAAATTTTAATCGTAATTGTATATGTATTAATATACATATAAGGTGAGTCTATTAAATAATAAGACTGATTACATGAATATTTTTATTATTGACATATCAAGATGACTTTATCTCTTTGTTGTAACTTGTACATTCGAGTTAACAGAGAAAGATGAAAAACATATCAAGTAGTTGGATAAAGAAATAGGTTTCGGTTTCTTTGTTTAATGGCATATCAACCTTTGTAGGTTATTTAATGCCAAAGCTATTCTCCTAGAAGAACAGTAGTGGTACTATTTAACCCATAGCTGGGGATAAAGAAATAGGTTTTACTACTGTTACATGGGGTAGAAAATAGATTAATAACGAGAAATATATTTTTTTATGTATATTACAAATGTGTTTTATTTGTCCTTATTATTCCGAGACGAAAAATAAAGAAGTGGAGAAGAAGAGGCACCAAACCTATCCTTTCTCCTTACGCATGATTTGCTCGATAGTTCAGGAGGGCAAAGGAGAAAAAGAAAAGAAAAAAGAAGACAGTAAGGAATGGACTTGCAAGTCAACCCCCTTCCCCTATTTACCCATCTCAGCGAGCCTTGAACTCTTAGAGTAAACTTTAAGTGACCTTACCGGCCACGTGTCCGACCCTTGGAATCAGTCAGAGACCTTTTTCTTTTTTGGCGCACTTGCTGAGTGACAAACGATTAGTAGCAGTCCTGACTTCGAGGCGTTAACATCTATTTAGGAGAAGTCGATAGGCCTTCGTCTCAGTCCACCTGAAATGTGACCAAGAAACAGATTTCAGAAATCGGACAACTCTTCGTGGCAGTTACTTATATTCAAGCTGAATCATCTCTTACAAAAGAAGAAAAAAAAAAAAAACCCAAAAACGAAAGAAGATAAGATTATTAACAAGCCCTAAACCCTCAGTGAGTTTTATATTTCTTTTGTGTCTATCTTGCAAATCTATTTGAGTTGTAATCTTTGTGATTCATCTCGGATTTTAGATATAGATATTATCGTTACTTTTCTATCCCCTTTTGTTTTTAAACCTTTTTTTAAACTCTTATTTTCCCCTAATTACCTTGTAAATTTTGTAATAAATTTTATTGTTGAATCTTCAAATTTTGTTATGTTGGTTTTGTGAGTGCTTGCCGCTTATTCCGCTGTGATTTACCGAGAGTCTTCGATTGGAGAAATTCCCTTCCCATAGTTCGCCCTTTTTTTTTTTTTATCACACCTTGGGCATTCTCGCTATTATATTTTTTTATTATTATTCTCTTTACGTGCCTGCTATCGCAGTCCCAGCGAAACCCTGGTTGTAACACTATACAAGATACACTTGTAGAGAAGAGGAAAATCTCGTATTTTGTTTTGGCGTGCAATTTAATTCAACACTGAATTTCACCCAATCAGGATGACTTATCCTATTCAGCCCGGACCTTCATCTCCGGCTAGCAAAACGGGTGAGCGGCCAAAACCTCCCTCTTCAGCTTGAGACGGCGACCAGAACAGACGTGTCTCTGGTCGTCCCTGCTTAGCGATGCTTTTTAGCTAAACAAGCCACCCAGTGGGGACATCTCACTCTGGCTTTAACACTAGTAGCAGCAACATGGACACTCAACGAGGGAACCATCTAATTTATGGATTCTTTACGAGGAATCCCAGTTGAACATAAATTAGAAACATTCAGCATGCCTTCCACAAGCACCACTTATTGTCACCACAAAAATTTACTATGTCAATCTGAGCGCCACTTCGCTCTCGACACACTAGCTCCCATTTCACCTCTGGTCCACATTAATGGAGATAACGCCTACTCTCCCCAATTACCAGACACACAAAACTACACGGTGACCTTGAATACTTCCCTCACACGTCCAACAACACGCTGCCATCTCAACATCCTGCTAAGCTATCGCGTCTCCAAAACCAACAAGCCTAACCACCACGAGTCTTGCAGCACCAAGAACAAACCACCTCAAAGCTGCAAATAAAAACTTTCGTTGTTGTGTGTTGTATAAAGAATAGTTTCGTAATTCATTTGTTGCCTTAAAAAATATAGCACACAAAAATTAACCTAATCACCTCACACCGCTAAACACTGAACGAACAATCAGTACTTGACAAGTGACATTCACAAGTCTCATTTCTCTCTCTAGACCAAAGGTGGGTTATTCATCGGAAACAGATGATTCTATTATCTTGCCTCTAGTTAGTATAAGACACTCCTTCAAAATAATTCCCTTGGAAAGCTATGCACTGACACTAACTCACACTTCTGGAAACAGAACTACTTTTAGAAGAAGGAAAACTCTGAATTCAAACCTCTCTCCTAACATATTGACCTTATGTGACATAATTGCATGTTCACAACACCTCCCCAAATAATGTTTTTTTTTAAAAGGAAATAGTCACAAGGATTAAAATCAGAGAATGGGGTTTGTAATGTAGTGGTTGCCTCCCACCAATACTACCTGGCAATGCAACTGACAGCGAAGAGTCACTCACCAGTACTTTCATTGTGGTCAGACACAAGATTTGAGAGTTTTGAAAAGGGCCAGCCAGTTAGTTATTGTGAGAACAAAAAGTTAAGACCTAAATTTCAGGGTTAAGCAAAAGTACAATTTATAAAAGAATTGGACATTTCCTTGATCAACCAAACAAAATGACACTTTACATCTCCTATCAGCAATAAAATGAGAGGGTTTTTTTATAACCATGTGTGTGACTTTTCCTTCCTAATATGAATAAAGTCATCTTATTGTTGTCTTAACTTTCTCTGACAACTTTTTCTTCAAGATACTAGCAATACTATAGACTGTGGTTCCACAGGAATGTTCTTTTTGGCCAAAAACTTGTTCATAGACAGTATGCCTAGAAAGTATGATTTTTGAAGAAAAAAATTCATGTTGGCAAACCTCATCACCTTCATTTTTGTCAGATTTTTCGCAGTTCATGAAATTCTTAGTTTATCAGAATAGTTATTACTAACCTGTTTTTGGAACACTGAACAATTCCTAGTGCCACTTAAAACTTGTACCAGGGATAGAACATGATTTCCATAATCCTGTGTTAACTTGTTAAATGTTTCTGTCAAATTGTCTTGTAGTTTAATATGGAATTTGGTCTGACATTACATTTTTGTGATACACTTAATCAAACATGCTTGTAGTCATCCAAGATTACTTACGAGTTCAAAGGGAACATTGAACAATCTGAAAAAAAAAATAAACAAACAAAAAAAAATAACAAAAAAGAACGGTCTTGTTACTTGCTAAACCAACCTTGTATGACACTTAAGAAAGGCTGTATTGCCAGAAACAGAGTGACCAAAAACAAGTTCAACTTTATGAATAATTCTTTGAATTCATTTTGTCCTTGAGAGAAATAAAATCATTCCAAAAATTATAGATGTAAACATGATCAGTACTATACAAAGTAATTATTAAAAAACTATTCCTGAAGAATCTGACATATCATTAAAAGGAAATATAAATGTACAATGTATATGATTCCCTGACCTCCAGACATAAAATAACCCCAGACAGGTTGATATGCCTTTAAAATCAATCAATCATTTCAATTCAGAAGCCATATTTACAGTCACAATTAAATTAAAAATTAACTTAATTCTTTATCTAAATCTAAAAGTCATTAAAAACAATCAAGTTTTAAAAACACAATAACTTGTATATCAAATACAGACATTATTTAAGACAAACTTGAAATTCTTGGCCTCATGGAAAGAAAAAAAATGGACAAGAACTGTTTGCTCAATAACAAAATCACAGAAACTGCAACAAGATGATGTCAAAGGTAAAAAAAATATCAACCCTTTGAACTCTTAGCCTATCTGATACTTTAGTAATATAATGGCAGAGGGATTTCGTTTTATGCTTTTGGGTTTAGTTAGGCTGAGAACCTTTTGGCTCCGTGCATGGGTTACTTAGGTGCAACATTAACGCAGGTGTTCACGCACGCAGCGGAACAGACGAGTCACTCAGAGATGTCACAATAGCCCGAGATGGGAAACAGGGCTAGCAAGTGCAAATGACGTCATGCACCAGAAGCGCGTGGAGGATTTGGGGAATTTGAAGAAAGTTAGTAGAGTTGAGACTAGACACAGGACGAGAAGAGTTGACTTTTGCTTGCTTGAGTAGGCCTTGGGCAGGTGTAGCACGAGATGGGGTAGGGGGCAAATGGAAAAGCCCGAATAGAAAGAGTGTGCCTCTTTCTCCTTATGTTGAAAAACCTTTAAACTCAAAGGTAATAAAAAGTTTCGTACCTAAACTGAGAAGTTGTAAGTGTTTTTAGTGTTTCGAGATTCTGATGTTCTATCTTTATGGACATTCGATGTTCGTTTCACACATAGCCATATTATGGCTATGGTACACCTTGCTCATAAATTTCACATTAAAAAAAAATCAATCACAAATCATATACAAACTTTTCTCCAAGGTTCAGACATCTCTTCTTAAAGCTATCCTATCATTCCATTTATTTAAAAAATGTTTTAAATAAAGTTAACATTAAAAAAACAAACAAAAAAACTCAAATCTAATCACAGGATGCTGTTTAGTGTCAGACCAAGGATAGCCCTTTTTGCAGGGGTCTTACCCCGCAGCAGGCTAGGCAGTTGGTACATTCTACACCCTTCCAACAAAATAGATTAAGCAGTGTGTGTGTTTGGGGGAGGGGTGAAATTATTCAGTAGCAAATAAAAAATTTTAAAAACTAAAATTCAGAGAAAATTTGTCTCAAATTTTAGCTGGCCCAGTTGGCTGAGGCTGTAGAATACACTGGCTGCATCTCTACGGAAAGGTAAGACCGCCCCTCCCAAAGAGTGTCCAGTATATGACACTAAACAATCTGATGGTGATGCTCCAGTAATGCTGGAGTTTTGGGGAATGTGGAGTACCCCTTTATTGCCATTGCTCCCAGGTTCACTTTGGCCCAAAGTGGTAGCACCTGATAGGGTCCTATCTATGAATCCAATTATTCTCCCTCCAACAATGGGTAAATAGTAGGACAGACTGGGTTCTTCAGCCTTGGTGAGGTAACTAGTTTAGGAGAAGGAAAACTCTGAATTCAAACCTTTTAAAGTCCGCTTAAAAATTGACCTTGTGTTATATCCTGCCTGAGCAGAAGGGTTGGTAAATATGGATAGGGTCCTAGCTATGGGTCAAATAGAATAGAACATTTTTTTACATTTAACTGTGTATAAACAAAAAACTATACTTATACTAAACTGAATTGTTTGAAATAGAACTGTTGATATGTATAACAATAGATTTGGCATTAAATAACCGACAATGGTTGATATGCCATAAAACCCAAACCAAACAAAATTTTAGTCTCTAATTTGCTTGAAAGAAAAAAAAAATGAAAGAAACAAAAAAAACAACAACAAAAAACAAACAGAACAAAACAAAAAAAACCATGAAACAAAAACAAAATATAATCCCATAATACATTTGATACCTTAAATTTAATATTATGATTAATGATAGGCTTAAGAACATTAGGGATAAATACTACATCTAATCCATAATTTTTGGTACTTTTGCTGTATGGAATTTATATGTAAATGAGTCAACTATTATGGGACAGTTTGTAGCATTTTCTATTATGATTAATGAAACATTTAAGAAAAATACCCCTAAATTTGTTCAATAATAATTGGTACATTTACTGTATGAAATATATATGCAAATGTATCAATTATTATGGGACACATGTAGAAGCATTTTTTATTATGATTGGTGAAAAGTTTAAGAATAATATTAGAGATAAAGAATATTACCTCTGCCCCATAATAATTGGTACATTTACTGTATGAAATATATATGTAAATGTATCAATTTTTATGGGACACATGTAGAAGCATTTTTTATTATGATTGATGAAAAGTTTAAGAATAATATTAGAGATAAAGAATATTACCTCTGCCCCATAATAATTGGTACATTTACTGTATGAAATATATATGTAAATGTATCAATTATTATAGGACAAAGGTAGAAGCATTTTTTATTATGATTGATGAAAAGTTTAAGAATAATATTAGAGATAAAGAATATTACCTCTGCCCCATAATAATTGGTACATTTACTGTATGAAATATATATGTAAATGTATCAATTATTATAGGACAAAGGTAGAAGCATTTTTTATTATGATTGATGAAAAGTTTAAAATTAGAGATCTGTTCCCTAAAAGTCCTTTTATTTCTGGTATTACATTTATGCGGAAATGTAACTGCTATCATAGGACAAAGGTTGAAAAATATCTAAAAATCAAACTTATTTTTAACTTTTTAAAGTTAATTTCCAGAAAATAATCTTCATTATCATTTGAAATTCAATAGAGATCATATATTCACTTTTCTTCATCTGTTTGTCTATGGAATATCTCCCAAATTTTTCAATGAATGTCACTAACATTGAGTGGAAACTGGGAGATATTAGCAATGGAACAACTGATTCATTTTTGGGATGGATCCTGGAATTTTCAATTAAGAAATATTTATCGCTTCAGCAGTACATATACATGTCTGAAATAGGGAAATTAAAAAAAACGAAGATTTACAGAGTTATCTCCCTGTATCATATCTCTCATTAAACAGTTCTTTTTTTTAAATTCAGATTTTAGCTACAATGGTGTTTATGTATTCTCTCAGTGATTTTAATTCTATCTTTTTTAAACATTTTTAAAAATTTCATTCTAAGAATAAAAATAGGGGATGGAATTTATGAACACATGAACAATCTCATTCAAAAACTGAGACATCATCAAATAGACAACTATCCATCTCAAAACTCCAAAATATATTTCCAGTTTCAACAAACTTACAAGATTTAAAGTACAATGAAGAGGGGAAAGTTCTCAGCCCAACCATAAAGAGACGTTTTTTTTATATTATAAACACCAACATCAAACCTGGTAATATTTTGAAAACAAAGACACAACTTAGCCACCAAACCCAGTTAAATGCACTCAAATTCCAATAAATATGAACAGTTACTCAAAAACAACAACAAAAAAAAACCCCACCCAACCAAGGCACTTGAGAGGGCGGATACAAAATATTTCAACTAAAATAGAAGCTTTCAAAATTAGCAAAGCAACATCAAACGACTTGTACATTTAAAAATGACCCACATGGAGAAAAACTATTTAAAAATTTTCTGGAAAAACTTTTCTTCACAAAAAATTTTCTTCTGATAATGCCCAAAGGTTGAATCTAATTGAGAACAATTAAAAAATGAATAACATCAAAGAAATATTCCTTTTGTCTTAGCACTTTTGTTCTCTTATATATTGTAAATACTGTTACATAACAATAATGAATAAAAACTATAATTTTTGTTTTGTATATTAAAAGAAAAATTTCAGAATAAATTGAAAAATCATTTTAAAAAATCAAGCAATGTCACCTGGTTCAATGACAACAATGAATATAACAGAATTTTTAAGCATAGAAATTTTTGTGGCAAACACCAGCACAAGGTTTCATAAGGGATTTCAATACAAGTGACAAGATTTAGCAGTACAAGAAGTTGTTGAATAGTTCTCAACCCAACCAAGAAGAGATTTTTTTTTGAATAATCAAAGACATTCAAAAAATGATATGCTAAATTTATTAAATTTCGAGACAAATAAGTGGAACTATATATATATATATGTAGAAATGGTAGGTTTTGGTAAATCTAACAAGATGGGAGAAATAAGTGGAAAAGAGGATAAATCAAACACTTACAATGGGTTTAGTAGTAATATTTTTTTCTTTATTCAAGGAAGAACTTCTTCAGACTAAAATTTTTTGAGATTTTCTACATTTTAGTAATTGAGGAAATAGATAAAATAATGGTGAAAATATAAAAATATAAAGGGAGGGAAAGAGAGTCTGAAGAAGTTTTTCCTTGAATAAAGAATGAAATATCACTACTAAACCAGTTTTAAGTGTTTGGTTTATCCACTTTTCCATTAATTTTTATCATATATGTATGTATATTTCATGGCTCTTAAGAAGTTAGGGAATTTGCAACCTTCTAAGCCAACAAGTGCAAATTTTTACAGCCTGGTCAAAAAAACCAATTAAAATTGGGCATTTCCACTTTAAAACCCAATACCATAGCCTTTTTGGTGGGGCTTAAAAATATGCTGACTGTATCCTAATCAGAGGGCTAAGACTCCCCCTTCCTCCCTCCAGAGGTATCCTGAATATGACACTTAACTGCATCTAGTGATGAGGCTCCAGTTATGGAGATCTAGAGAGTATGGAGCACCCCTTTATTTCCATTATTCCTTCATCCACTCTGACCTAGAGTGGTAGTACTAGTTAGGGTCCCACCTATGGCTCAAATAGATCTGTTTGCCAACTATTTGTATATGATAGGAATACCTGATATCATATGACAATGTGCAAAAACTCTTAACAAACCACACAAAAAAATGTAAATACTGGGTGTCACAAAATAGATGCAACCCATTAAGAGATGTAGCTCATTAATGTATGCAAACCATTAATATGATAATGATTTATTATTCAGATAAGCACAATTGTGATCATTTGGAACACGTCCTGTAAAAAATGCATCCTTTGAGTTAGAGACATCAAATCAATATTTTTTTTTATTATTATATCAACTTTCAGGACATGCAATTATTTTTTGGTTTCTTGTCTCAGTAATAAATCATCATATTTACCCAACCCCTCCGCTCGGGCAGGATATGACACAAGGTCAATTTTTTAAGCGGAGTTTAACAGGTTTGAATTCAGAGTTTTCCTTCTCCTAGACTAGTTGCCACACCAAGGCTGAAGAACCTAGTCTGCCCTACTATTTACCTATAGCTGGAGGGAGAATAATTAGATTCATACCTTTCCCAAGGGTATTAGTGCTATGTGAAATGCAATCAGTCCAGGATTTGAACTCGTGTCGCTGAGTCCAATTCCTGCGACGATAACCATTACACCACAGGCACAGTAATAAATCATTATCATATTATTGGGTTGCATCTATTTTGAGACAGTTTTGAATGATTTTATCTCCAAATAAGTAGCAATGCAAAATATCTTTTCCTCTTTTGTCCAAAGCATTGTGATCAAGGAATAATAGTTGTTATCATATATTATTTTCAAATCTGAAACAAAAAAGAACACAACATTATTATTAGTAGAGTTATTAGCAGTCACATGTGTGCCATGTATATTGAGACACCCTATATAAGCAGATACAATTCACTAACTTTTAGGCATAGAATAACCCCAAATGTTAAAATCAATCAATCAAATATGCCAACACTTTCTCAGAAAAAAGAAGTCATTACAAATGTTAATAAAGTTTTCATTTCTTTTTATTGTAGGGAGTCAATACATAATTATCTCCCTTAGAGAATAGGTGTGAAGCATCATGACAATTCAGAAATCCATTCTCAACCTCTTTTGCCTCTATTCTTTGAACAGGAGGAACATGTCTCAGACCCTGCCAGGGAACAGTAAAGACACATGGCTATTTTACTTCCCCTCACCAAGTAAGCTTTCTTCCATTTTTGCACCCCTCCTACATATTGCTTGTTCATGGAACAATATGTGTATATTTCTAGCTGTTGGGACACATTTATGTGGTCTTTCTTCTTAATAAGATTAGTATGTATATTATGTATATAAAAGGTTCTTAGATGTTGTTTTTTCCATTGCATTCATTGTTAGTATATTACAAATATACTAATGCTAATATTGGTCCTTGGCGAATGAGGACTCAAATAAATATCTTCCTAATATACCAGTATCAGTAATATATATTAATTAAATTTTAACAAAAATTTAAAACTAAACTGAAAATTTTAATTGGAGGCATTCATGGTATAATAGTTATCCTCACAGGAAATGGACATGGCAACCTGAGTTCCAATCCAGGATGAGGTTGTTTGCATTTCATATAGCACTAATACCCTTGGGAAAGGTATGAATCCAAATATTCTCCCACCAGCAATGTGTATACATTGGAAAAGATTAGGCTCTTTAACCTTGGTATGGCAACCAGTCTAGAAGGAAGACTTTGAATTCAGACCTGTAAAACTAAACTTAAAAACTGACCTTGTGTCACATCTTGTGCAGAAGGGTTGATAAAAACATATATACTTTAACTAAAAGCTTAAACTTAAGAGTTTGTTGTAAATATACTTAAAAATATGCCTTTATTAATCAACAATAAATTTCAATGTGGCCTTTAAAAGGGGGAAATGTTCACCAGCTGTAGTCAAGGTCTTTCTTGGTCAGGCGAAGAATTTTTGGTAAAAATAAATTGGATTAGTTTGGTTTGTTTGGGTTTATGGCATATCAACCATTATAGGTTATTTAATGCCAAATCTATTTTATACATATAAACAATTCTATTTCAAACAATTTAGTTTAGCATAAATACAGTTTTTTGTTTATACACAGTTAAATGTAAAAACAGTTCTATTTCAAACAATTCAGTTTAGTATAAGTATACTGATTAATTCTATTTAACCAATATATAGGACCCTATCAGGTGCTACAACTCTGGGCCAGAGTGAACCTGGGAGCAATGGCATTGAAGGAGTACTCCACATTCCCCAAAGCTCTAGCTTTACCAGAGCCTCACCACCAGATTGTTTAGTGTCATATCCAGGACACTTGTTGGAGGAAGTTTTACCCCTCTGCAGAGATGCAGTCAGTGTATTCTATAATCCAAACTGACTGGACCAATTTAAATTGAGCTTTGAGCACACACTCAAGTGGAAGATGCTTTCATGAATTTTAAGGTTTTTTAATAATTTCCAGAGTGAAGGTGGAAATTAGGAAGCACACTGTAGACCTTGAAGTAGGTTCAACTGAAACGACACTAAAACAAAGAACTCATGGAGAGGGAGTTACTGAAACAGTAGGGTATCTGGCCCCACTAACAGTTTTCTAATTGGTCACCAATACAAAACAATCTGATGGCGAGGCTTTAGTAATGCTGGAGCTTGGAGGAATATGGAATACCTCTTCATTGCCATCACTCCCAGGTCCACTCTGGCCCAGAGTAGTAGCACCTGATAGGGCCCTATCAATGGGTCAAATAGAACTAAACTGTGTACTTATGCTAAACTGAATTGTTTGAAATAGAACTGTTTTTGGCATTGAAACTGTGTACTTATGCTAAACTGAATTGTTTGAAATAGAACTGTTTAATGTATAAAAATGGATTGGGCATTAAATAACCTAAAATGGTTGATATGCCATAAAACCAAAATCAAACCAATTTAAACAAATCTAATTGGTTTAAAACCAGCCCTGGTCTGTTCTCACTTCATATTAATGTATTTGAACAGAAGTCTCCCAGCTAGGACCAGCTGGCCATATTTGGCCATCAATGAAATTTTATTTGGTCAAGAACTTTAGATATTTTTTCCCAGTCCCAGTCATGCAGATAACATGAACAGTTATGTCCACTGAAAAACACCTAATATGTCTAAATTTTATCTGTCAAAAAGCTGTTCTGGTGGGAGATTTGCAACCTTCCAAGCCAGCAAGTGGAACTTTTTACAGCCTAATTAAAAGACTAATTACAATAGTGCACTTTTACTTTAAACCCATATATCACAGCCCTGCCAGCAAGGCTTAAAATACACTGACTCTATCTCTCCCTGCAGAGAGGGTAAGACCTCCTCTCCCTTCAAAAAGGGTGTTCTGGGCATGACATGAAACCATCTGATGGTGAGGCTCTAATTCTGGAAATCTGGCAAATGTAGTGTACTCCTTCATTGCCCATTACTCCCATGTCCACTCTGACATAGAGTGGTAGTAATTGTTAGGGTCCCATCTAGGGGTCAAATAGACCTGTTTGAAAATTATTCATATTAGATAGGAATACCTGATATCATGTAACCATGTGTAAAAATTTCTAAAGAAACTACACTAAAAATATAAACATACAATGAATGCAATTCCCAAACCTTCAGGCATAAAATAACCCTAAAAGTGTTGACATGCTATTATAATTAATCAATCAATATAATTAATCAATATAATTAATCAATCTACCAAGAAGAATTTTTCATATGCATTGTAGTAGTTAGATGGTAGCTGTTTCAAGACTATCTTAATAGCTGTTGACAGTTTTATTGAATTTTGATAACTCATTGACTACCCTCCATCCAATATGATGTCTTCAAAGCAGCCACTGTTGTCATTTAAAGAACAAATTTTCAACTTTGATTTAATCTAGTTTTTTAATGTGTATGTGACAAATAGTTGAAGTGGTTTTGGTTGTGTTTTATGGCATATCAACCTTTGTTGTGTATTTAATGCTAGATCCAGTTTATATATATATATAATCAGATATGCGATTTTTAAGTGAATAACATTATTTTTTAACATTATTTTAAAATGAACCAGAGCTCATTTGTTTGCACACAGTTAAATGGTTTCGAGTAGTTATCCAATGTTAATAATTCTATTTAATATTAATCATTTTTCTGCACACATTTAAAGGGTTTCAAGTACTACTATTTATTGTTCACACAGTTAAATGGTTTCAAACATTGTGATCTAGCCCTAATAATTCAACATTATTCATTTGTTTGCACACAGTTAAATGGTTTCAAGTAAAGTAAATGCTTAAATAGTTGTATTTGACCCATTGATCAGAGTGGAACTGGAAATAATGGCAATGAAGAAGTACTCCACATTCCCCAAAGCTCAAGGACTGGAGCCTCACTATTAGATAATTCAGTGTCATATATATATATATATACAGGACACTTGTTGGATGAGGGTCTTACTCCTCAGCAGAAATGCTGTTGGCATATTCTTCAGCAGCAGTTGATTGAATTTGAAGTGATTTTAAACCTCTATAAATTAAAACACTACAAAAGAGCCTTTGATTATTTGTCGCTGCCTCCCACCAGACACGACTTGACACATGGTCAAAAGCCTGAAGGCCGATTAAAGTGGGGATAAAGGGGAGGGGAAGGTCGGAAACGAGCTGAGACTCGAACCCTGCTGGTCTATGCTGCTCATCGGCTCACTTAGTGCAATGTGAGCCTGATGAGGCAAGCAGTTTCAACACTACAAAAGAGCCTTTGTTTAAATTTCCCAAAGATCTCTATTTCACCCTGCAAACATTCGTAAAATATACAATGTGGCCCTCATGCTGAAAAGTTTAGAGATCCTTGCTCTTGAAGAACATATTAATTCATCTTTTTTCCCTGACTCAGTCCATCGCTTAAACAAAGAAGGATGGTCTCTTTATAGCCTTGGTAGGCAGCCAGTTTAGTAGGACAACTCTGAATTAAAATCTCCAATGCTTTGCCACCATACTTATGGAAACGGTTTTGGGAATAAACCTGTGGGGCAAAGCAGCAATTTAGTGCTATTTTTAGTCTCATTCTGACAATTTCAGCAACAATACTGTTACCAAACTGAATTAACCCTGCCCTGTTAGTGTGACTGGGAATGCACTCTCAGTATCTCCAGCTGAGGAGTAAGACCTCCTCCACAAAAAAAGGAAATCCTTGGTATGGCGCTAAATTGCATCTGATTGTGAGGCTCCCTCTTTATTGCTTTTACTCCCAGGTTCTCTCTGACCTGGAATGGTAGTACCTTTTAGGGTCCCATCAAAGGGTCAAATAGATGTTTAAAAATTATTTGCATTCAATAGAACTATGTGCAATAAAAAAAAAAACTCTTAAGAAAAAACTACAAGAAAATGAAAATATCAAAGTATAATCAGTGCAATATACTAACGACTATGCATAAAATAACACGAGACATGTGGTTAAAATCATCAATGTATTGGCCCTCATCCTTTTCTTGAATAAAATTGGTGGTAGAGAGAAAAAAAAACTTGCTAAATAAGGAACTGTCTGCTTTCCATAAAACCATACGCAGGTCTGTGTCCTAGAGTGGAAATAAGATTTTTCAGGAGCTAATCTCAATAGCAAAGTGGAAAAACTAAAAATATCTCACTTTGACTATATTACCCCCCACCAAAAAAAACAAAAAACTATACTTTACTGTAACAGTAACATTTATACATTTAGAATTACAGTAATAATGTCTAAAAAAGAAGCAAACATTATCCAATTTATTGTGTAAAATGGTGGCAAACATTATGTAGTATAACCTCCATTTGCTTTATTGTTAAAAATTTCCCTCATTATTTTTTCTGTCCATGGATGCTAAAATCTCAAAGAGAATAAGGTTTAGGTGGAAGGTATTTACCACAATAAAAGATGTGTTCAAGACAAACAGATTGGTTATGTCACAGAAGGTTATGGAAAAATCTACATTGAGAATATTGTTGAATGAGCACATCTGAAGCAAGGTAATTGAAGAGTGGGTTGAAGGACGTTATCACAGAGTACCAAAAGCAGGTGAAATCGAGTACTTGTTGAGTGGTATCCAAGAGACCAGAAATGACCAATCAGAAGACAACTACAAAGTTTGGAAGTTGAAATAATTAAAGGATTTGGACCAACATAGATAAGAAGGGCAAGAGCAATAACAAAACGGAAATACACTGTGACCAACAATGTGGAAAACATGGCCAATAAGGGAATAATTTTTCTTTATCCTTTTTTAGATCTATACTAATAAATGAACCTCTCATTTTCCTGATTCATACAAAAACTAAGATCAGTTGATGAAATTTTTGGCAAGATGCACTAAATGTGACTATAAGCTACATAATATTATAATCGGAGTTTATTCAAGGTCTCCTAAGCTCAAAGGACAAAAATTTTCACTTGGAAACAAACTTTTTTGATATTAGAATTTCCTCTGTTCATTCTTCTTATGAATGACACCATGATTTATCTTGTCATATAACCCTGCTTTTTCCATGGCCAGCTCTATGTTAGTTGTTTAAAGGCTGCATTCCTAAAAAACGTTTTCATAATGGCATCCAATGGAAGAAGCTGCATCAATTTTTCAGTAACAACTACTTGTGGTGTAACGGTTATCATCATAGAAAAATGGAATCAGCAGCTTGAATTCAAATCCTGAATGAAATAGTTTGCATTTCCCTTTGTGCTAATGTCTTTGAGAAAGGCATGAATCCATCTGTTCTTCCCTCAGAAAGGGTAAATAATTGAAATAGAGAAAGGTACAAATTTTTTTAACACTCCCACGAGCATAAAAAGAAGAAATAATAAACAATGTAACAAGAACCTGAGTATTTCATTCAACCGAGATAGCATATTAACAGAAAATTAGACAAACAAAAGATTGTTACTATCTGTAACACTATAGTCTTGCCTGGAAACCTAAATATTTCATTCAACTGAGATAGCATATTAACAGAAAATTAGACAAACAAAAGATTGTTACTATCTGTAACACTATAGTCTTGCCTGGAAACCTAAATATTTCATTCAACCGAGATAGCATATTAACAGAAAATTAGACAAACAAAAGATTGTTACTATCTGTAACACTATAGTCTTGCCTGGAAACCTAAATATTTCATTCAACTGAGATAGCATATTAACAGAAAATTAGACAAACAAAAGATTGTTACTATCTGTAACACTATAGTCTTGCCTGGAAACCTAAATATTTCATTCAACCGAGATAGCATATTAACAGAAAATTAGACAAACAAAAGATTGTTACTATCTGTAACACTATAGTCTTGCCACTTGTCATATATCACTACTCAAAAACAGTTGCCTCTCATTCTTGGTATTGGATTTTTATTCATCGTTCCATTCCCACAATCCCTCTCATTTCCAGTCTGCTCTCTATAAAAAAAAGTCTTTTATTGACACCACTTTTCCTCCAGCTACAAGGTAAGTGATGTTTCATTCTTTTTCCAAACTGTAACAAAATACTTGGATAATTGCAATGTAATTTGAATCTCAGGCAAAAATAAGATGAATAAAAAGCAGATATTTCTCATTCATCAAATAAATATTTAAAAAAAAATTTTTTTCCCAAGAAATGCTTTGAAACAAGAGTGTTCAGCTAATCTATTAATCTATTAATCTTAAGTATTTCTCTTGCTAAAGTTTTTCTCTCAAAGAACTTCACTCAATTATTTGTCCTCTCCAACAGTACAGTATCTCTATTTATACCATCAGGAGTTTCAAATGCTAGTGTCTCACTTTATTCCTATATGACAGAATACATCCGTTCTTCCCCCAGAATTGGTAAATAGTAAATATCTGGTCTCAGTTTCAATTTCATTGCTTCATCCCATAGCGACTTTCATGAATTATTTAGTGTCAAAGTCATCTTAGTAGAAAAACAGTAGTGGTACTATCATTGCTGGAGGGGGTGTCCTCGTGGTGTAATGGTTAAAGCGATGGACTGTGGAATCATAGTATGTGAGTTCGTACTCCAGTCGCGCTATTACGTTCACTTTCGGGCAAATACTCTTGGGAAAGGTATGAACCCCCTTATCCTCCCAGCTATGGGTTAAATAGTACCACTACTGTTCTTCTAGGAGAATGGCTTTGGCATTAAATAACCTAAAAAGAGTTGATATGCCATTAAACAAAGAAACCAAACCAAACCATCATTGCTGGAGGGGGGATAAGGGATATAGCATAAGGGTAAGTTCATACCTTTCCCAAGGGTACTCGTCTAAAAGTGAACATCTGGAGTTCAAACTCACTTACTATAATGTTGCAGCCCAGCACATGAGCTACTACAACCAGTCTGGGAGAAGGAAAATTCTGAATTCAAACTAGCAGTATGCCATTTAAAAAAAAATTGACCTTGTGTCACTTCCTGTCCATGGCAGAGGGTTAGATGAATACAAACTGCTTCTTTTCATCATTTTTCTTATGTCCAAAGAAATATAACTTAGCCTATTAGCATAATAGTTATAGTGTTCACCAATGGCCTGGAAGACTAGGGTTCAATACCAGATTGGATCATACCAAAGACTCAAAAAATGGTACTTGTTACCTCCTTGCTTAACACTCAGCATTATAGGATATAGATTAAGGGTAAGCGGAACAATTGAGAGACAGGAGTTGCACCCTCTACTACATGTCGGCATCGTAGCTATTGAAAAGGGAGACTTCAGTTCACCCTCAACTACTGTTGGCCAACTTACATATTTCAACAGTGTTGTTATATTCTAAGTAATTTTTTCATGCTAATGCTGATTAATTGTTTGATTTTTATGGCCTGTCAACCCATCTAGGGTTATATTATACCAAGAGGATAGGAAATTGCATCCATTTTATATTTACATTTTTTGAGTAGTTGTTTCTAAGGAATTTTTGGATAAATTTGTATGGTTTCAAGTATTCCAGTCTAATATGAATAATTATATCCTTCAAGTAATTATCTGCATTTAATAATAGTCATATCAATTCAAGCAAGAAGTAATAATCCTCAGTCAACTATTATAGCTTCAAATAATTCTTCTTAATACAAATAATTCACAGTTATATGGCATCAAGTATTCTTATTGATTATGAATAATTCTTAAACAGATCAATTTTGTCCATAGACAGGAGCATAACAGATACTACCACTCTTGGTCTAGGGTAGATCTCTAGGAGTGGAGCCTTACCATCAGATGTAGTATAGTGTCACACCTAGAACAGGGCAATACCAGGTAACTCTGTTAGTTATTAAATAACCACACAAGCATTAAGTTTTCAAACTGCACAATAAAATGTTACAAAAATTGCAATAAAAAATCCACTTCATATAATATTGGATTCAATAAATTTTTAAATAATGTAAAAATAAAAATAAAATAAAAACACATTTGTATATTAAACTACATCCATTTTCTCTGAATGACTCAAAATATCAAAATTTCCTCAACATTTATAATAACCATCAACTTTTCGATTGGATAATAATTTAAAAAAAAAGTAGATATTTTCAGAATTTACATAAGTCACAATAAAGAGACATTTTGAAAGTATTTTATTCACGCTTTCTGCATTTTTCTTGTGTGTATATATATATATATATATATATATATATATATATATATATATATTTATAATATCTTTTTTTTTTATCCTGGACGATTTTTGCTTGCCAAGGATGATGAGTAGCAGAGATTAAGAATTTCAAAGTAGAACAAACACCAATGAACTTTAAGCAGTATATATTGATTTACATTTTTCTTTCTTTCTCTTAATAAAAAAAAAGAAACAAAACAAAACAATAACAACAAAAACAAAAACTTGCTAATTTTCTTTTAAAATGGAACGGGGGGGGGGTTATACTGTATTTACTCGTGTATAATGCGAGAAATTTTAAAACGGTCAAAAGTTGGATGGGGTAGGGTAGCATTACAATAGTTTTGAATGATAAAAGAATTTAAAAAAATGATCACATTTTCGCTGTATTGTTGTAGCAGACCAACAATCATACAAAATTTTAAGCTTTATATATAGATTAAACAAACTCATGTATAATGCAAAAAATTTTACAATCAAGTCCAAAATAGAGGTAGCATCATACAAGTTTTAAAATAAAAGTTATATTTTTCTTTATTAAACAAATTTTTCTTATTCTTTTTTTATATACAGAAGAATAGTTAAATTCAAATGAAATTTTAACTTTAAATCAATATATATTAATTTTTAACTTTAAATTTAAACTAAAATTTAGTAAAACTATTTGACATGTGTAACAGATTGAAAACAAATATAAATTATGATATAAATTTTAATAATAATCTATATAGTATAAATTTTAATAATAATCTATATAATATAAATCTTAATAATAAATCATATATGAAATATCCAAAACAAATAAATGTTAAAATTAGAAGGCAACATTAAACTAGAGAGCACAAAAAATGATTACATTTTTTCTGTATTGTGGTAACAAACATACAAAATTTTAAGCTTTATATATAGATCAAATAAACTCATATATAATCAGAACAATTTCATATTAGAAAATCAGGTTTATATGGAGGTAGCATATACAAGTATTCTTTTTTAAAGAAAGGTAACATTTTTGCTTCATTATCATAACAATCTGACAAATATATAGAATTTTAAAAAATTATCATATACAAGAATAGTTAAATTTGAATGAAGTTCTAACTCTAAATTAAGTTGAATAAATTTTTTAACTTTAAAAATTTAAACTAAAATTTAAAGAAACTATTTGAAATGTGTAATCAGATTTAAAACAAACACAAAATCACAACATCAATGCACCATTTTTGTCGGTCAATCATGGAGGAAAGAAAAAAGTTTTTTTTCATCAATCTATAATGCAATTTTTCAAAAATATTTTTCATCATGATCTTTTCCCTTATTAATGCACTTACCTATTTACTCATCTGTAATTGGATAATATAAAAAAATTATCTATATAATTGGATAATATAAATTATAATATTAATGTATATAATATAACAATAAAAAATCAGAGATAAAATTATGCTATGATTTAATCCTAATTAATATGATTATACTATTTTTCATTATTGACTGGCTCATTGGCTTAGTGGGTAGAGTGTTTGCCAATGGTCCAGGAGACCTGTGTTCAATCCCAGGTCGCGTCATACCAAAGACTTTAAAAATGGTACTTGATACCTCCTTGCTTAATACTCAGCAATATAAGGTATGTATCGAGGGTGAAGTGGAGCAATCCAGGGAAAGGAGTAGCGCCCTCCCCTACACCTCGGTATAGTAGCTATTGAAAAGGGGGCCTTCTGATCGCCCTCGACTACAGTCGCCAACTTTTTATTATTCATAAGAATATTATTATTGTTTATTATTATAAATAATACTATATATTCTATCATATATTATAGTAATAGTTATTAATATAAGTGAGTCAGTTTTTATGGCATATCAACCCTTAAAGGTTATTTAATGCCAAATCCTTTTTATACATATATAATTTGTAAATAAATAGTTTGTAGGTAATATTTTAAACAAGCCAGAGCTCATTTTCTTGTACACAGTTAAATGATTTCAAGTATTTCTGTCTAATGCTAGGAGTTTAATTTGCACACAGTTAAGTGGTTTTAAGTATTGTTATGTAACACTAACAATTCAACATCAGTCATTTGTTTGCACACAGTTAAATGATCAAACAGTTGTACTTGACCAATAGATGGGACCCTAACAGGTACTAACATGCTGAATCTGAGTGAACCTGGGAGTAATGGCAATGAAAGGGTAATCCACATTCATCAGAGCTCCAAGACTGGTACCTAATCATCAATGGGTTTAGTTTAATATCTCAGACACTTGTTGCCAGAGGAGGGAAGGTCTTACCCCTTTGCAGAGATGCACTTGGCATATTCTACAGCCTGAGCTGACTGGGCTGTTATTGATATAATTATACAATTAATATATATCATTATAGTTGTTCAGTATAATTATATATTATCAACACAATTATAGTTATTGATATAATTATATTATAATTCATTATAACATTATACAGTGGGAAAAAGGGAGGGGGACTGGAGATAGGTTCGTAATAGTAATAAGTTAGAATGTAAGGAGTTGAATAGAGTAGTGGGTTTTTTTTGTTTTTTTTTTAATGAGAAATATGCATTAGATTGGGAATATGAGCATAGATTATTGACAAACGGGGAGGGAGATCTAGGCAAATAAGTATGAGTTAATCTGTAGCAAATGATTTCGTGAGCCAAATAAATGGGAGTTTTTCCTTTTTTTTTTTGCTTTGAATAAGGGTAAGAGTTAAAGACTGACTAAATAGTTAGAGCAGGGGCTTATTTCATGTTAGTTTGGAAGTATTAGTATAGGATAGATTTGGGGGGGGATATGTGTAAGTCTTGTTATGAGTAAATCATGGACTTGGACGAGTATTAAAAATACCACCTTACCTTGGTACCGAATCCGGAAGTAGTCAGCCAAAACCGGATGAGGTAAAGATGGTATTATATATAGTAGAGGAGTGTGGAATGCCCTGTTTTTCATTGGCTGTTACTGAATGACAGATGTCTATAAGAATGGCCGAAGTCCGGCCTTATTTTTATTTCTTTTTTGCTTTGGTAGAGGCACGAGCGTAGCACGTCGCAATCAAGGAGGCGGCTTGGCTCTTTCAGAGTCATGCAGGGGTTTCTGTCGGAGCCGATATGATGCATATAACCGGAAATCGGCGATGAAGACAGGGTATCACTGAAGACCTACCTTGATGCATCTAGGATGTATGATTGAAATGGTTATTAATTATTATCATTACATATGATAGTTATTAATGCAATCATATATAATCATTATATTATAATTGATTTTAACATCATAGTAGTATGTAAAAAAACATCCCTGCTGTATTATCGTTTAACAAACATACAAAGTTTGGATTTTTATTTTATAAGAATAGTTAAATTCAAATAAGATTTTTAACTTAAAATCTAACAAAATTATTCAAAATGTGTAAATAGATTTAAAAATAAACACCCAACACCAGGCACAAATTTGTCAGACAGTCACGTGGTAAAGAGGAAAGTCATTTTTATATGGCCACAAGACATTTCTCCCCCAACCCCTTAAAAGCTAATGAAGACAAAAAAAGACACAAAGACAACACATTTGCCTTACAATTTGAGCTTTTGTATAAAAAAAATTGCATTGATATTATATTGGTTTCTAAAAAATTTTTAAAAAATGTCACATATCTCAACCTAATGACCCCCCACCAAGAAAAAAACAACAACAAAAAACAATCATCTTAAACAAAAAATATTTTTCAAGATAATTTCTTTTCTTATCAATATTCTTGTATATATATATATATATACTCCCCTGCCCCCGTGGGGTTGAGTTCTCTGGCGAATGAAGTAATCGTGTTGCCATTAGCGTTTATTGCAAGTCTCTTCATACATATGAATTGAGGTCTCAGCAGCCGTTGAACGGATGTATGTAAACAATAGTAATTGTGATTCATAACCGTTTAAAATTTACTTCGCAGCAAATGGCTCCTCATGGCTGAAGGGTTACAGGCTTGGCTTGGTGTTTGAGTCAACCAGTTTTCGATTCCAGCTACGGGAAGCTAATATGTCTAGCCACACTGATGAGTTCTGATAGAACGAAACAGATCTGTCTGTGGATGACTATATACATATATATATATATATATTGTCATCCAGAGACAGACTGTTTCATTGTATCACAACTTTTCAGTGTGTCCTGGAGTTTAAAAGAGACAAAATAACTAAATAGTTTTATTATGCTTGAGTAGAAAAAAGAAAAAAGAAGACATTTTAATTTGAATTAAAAAAAACCTCTCTAAAATATTCTAATGGATTTAAAAGCAGCATACAACTGCAACATCCATGTACTGATTTTAATTAAAACTGTTTTGTAGTTTTTAAATATTTCACAGTTTAGAGCAGTTCTGCTTTAATAAAAGCGTTGAATATATTTTCAAAGGAAATTTTCTTGCATATTTTTTTCAGTGATCTTAGGCTCCAATGCATCTATATATACACACACACACACACACACACACACACATATATATATATATATATATATATATATATATATACATATGTAAACATTCACACACACACACACATACACATTCATATTTGATTAAACAATATAGACCTTTTTTGTCTACATATTTTTGTATTGATCCTTTCAAGTTGACTTATCAATTTTATGATATTCGGCGGGAATTGGTTAATAAACCTTCCATAATTAATTGGTTCCCAAGTACTTTCTGCCCGATCTTAGGCCATCATCTGGGGATGTGTATATTGTCAAAGCAATGTAACCTTTGCATGTACATAACTAATTTGTAAGAATTATTGGTTCAATAAATAACAGCAGTAGCTAAAGATATTTAAGTACAATTAGCACTGGATTCAAAATTAATTTTATTAAGTTTAGGGTGTTTATTTCTAATATATAGTACCTTGAGAATCTATAATTTTTGCTTGTTATTATAGATTCTCAAAGTGCTATGTATTAGAAATAAACACCCTATAATCAATAGAATTAATTTTGAATCCAATGTTAATGTACTTAGATGTCTTTAGCTACTGCTGCTATTTATAGAACCAAATTTAAAAATAAACTCGTGCAAACAATAAAAACTCAATTCTTACAAAGTAGTAATGTACATACAAAGGTTACATCGCTTTTGCAATATACACATCCCCTGATGATGGCCCAAGATCAGGCAGAAAGTACTAGAGAACCAATTAATTATTGAAGGTTTATTAACCAATTCCCGTCAAATATCCTAAAATCCATATGTTAACTGGAAAGGATCAATACAAAAATATATAAACAAAAAAAGGTTTATTTTATTTAATCAAATATGTATTAATGAAGAAATGCTGCCCAAAAACAAGTATATATACATATATAGATATACAAACATACACACACACACATATATTCGTACACATTGATATATATATATATATATATATATATATATATACAAACATATATATATACATACATACACATTGATATATATATACATATATATATATTAAGGTAAGTTTTATTAAAAATGATGAAACACTGTTTATAATTTTTAATTGTAATTTTTCAAGTTTTCTTGTTATTTTTCTAGTGTTGTAATCAGATGGTAAAGAAATTGTCACATATCTGCTGCCCAAGTGCTTTCGACGGTGCTTTTGGTCGTCATCAGGGGCCATTTAGTTTAAGTTTTATTGTTTTGATTATTGGTAGCATTTTTATTTTAAAATAACCCTCAACCAAACCAATGTAGTTTATAAATTTATATGTCCATTTTAAGAGTGCCTCCCGAAAAACAAAAATAATACCAACATTGTTTATACAACTACAACACTATCTCGTCGCCTCACTAATCACCTTTCTGAAAATAATGCCATAAAACAACATTTAATAATAAAACACAATGATAGCACTAACCAACTTACATCTTCCAATATAAAGAAGATTCTCACAGATAATACAATAATTATATCTAAAAATAATAATGAAAACAATTACAAATCCAAGAAGCAATATGCATAAAAAATTAAAAACATAAATAAAATAGCATTTAACACAGGTACCAACAGATTGAACATTTTTAATAACTAAAATCACCAGCCCCATAAGAAAACTCATCCAACTGAATATGTATTTATTAAAACCTTTCTAATTGAACATTTTAAAACAAAATGCTGAAAATCTTCCAACCAACCACTTTAAAATAAAAATGCTACAAATAATAAAAACAATAAAACTTAAACTAAACTGTCAACTCAGACTACATGAACCCTGACAATAACCAAAAGTATGGTCGAAAACACTTGGGCAGAAGATATGGGACAATTTCTTTACCACCTGGATTCTGACACAAGAAAAATAACAAGAAGACTTGAAAAATTACAATTAAAATTAATAAACAGTGTTCCATCGTCTTTAATAAAACTTCCCTAAATAACAAATTGCTATCTAAATATACACTCTTCAAAAAAAATACATGTGTATATATATATATATATATACACCCACACGTTCATATAAATATATATGTACACATTCATATATAGATATATATATATACACATTCATAGAGATAGAGATATACATACATACACATTCATATATATATATATATATATACCACATCTCATGGCTTGGTTTTGTGCTCTGAAGATCAAGGGGCTGGTCCATGCCAACTGCAGGCACATTTTTGACTCTTAAGGCTGATGTGGAACAGGCAGGCATGGAGGCAACGGCCACATAGTCAGTCCTTGATGGCATAGCGTTGTTGTTCCTCTTCCTGTGCCTTTTGTCTGCTAATGACTCCTTGAAAGGTTCCACAAGCACTACTTCCACACCATCATTAACATCCACTGAAGTGAATTTGTCACCACTATTGAAGTAATTAAAAAAGCCAAGATCATCAGCACTGACGGCATGCTATGTCCCAACTATACTAATGTAGCCACGTCTTCAGGATGGGGAATCATCACCTGCCCATGATCATATTGTGTAGTGAGGTTTCCACTGGCCATCGTGACAGAGGCACATCAAAGAAGCAATTCAAGGACAGCTTGAAGAAATCCTTTTGTGCCTATCACCTCTACTATCACAGATAGTTCATCCTAGCTGAGAAACGTGATGCCAGGTATCACATCACCAAACATGTCTCCTCCTTTGAAAACACCTACAGAGCCATTCTCAAGAACAATATATATATGTATATGGTATTGTTGACATCATTGAAGATGTATTTTAGTAGGGTATTTTGATAAATAGCAGTTATTACTAATTACAAATGGAAGGAGACGATAAATGTCTTCCTTTGTATTTGAGGTGTGTCAATCCCATAATTTAAATTGACATCTTTTGTCCCCTATTCTTCAGATGATAATGATGTACCTTGCATCTATCTTTGTGGAACAGATCTTGTCCGGCCTTAGCACTGAAACATAAGACCCACATGTCTAAGTCCACAAAAGAAGACGAGTAAGACTTTTTACTGTTTCTGCAACCTTTTCATCTTCTACTAGTTCATAGAATATGTGTGAATTTTATCTGCTGGGATACATTTGTGTAATCAGAGTAATACTTTCTGTATATTTATTATGTATCTATTAAATGTTCTTAAATGTGTAAATAAGCTTATCTTGTCTTTCCTTTCATTTATTGAATGATAGTATATCATTAGATATAGCAATGCTAATATTGAACCTTGCATGTTTGTTCTCACGTTATTTAATGCCAAATCCATCCTTTTAGGACAGTAGTGGTACTATTTAACTTATAGAAGGGAGTATAAGGGGGTTCATACCTTTGCCAAGGATATTCGTCCGAAAGTGAACATTATAGCATGGCTGGTGTTTGAACTTGTGTACTATGATTCTGCAGTCCAGTACTTTAACCATTACATCACGGGAACACCCTCTATTGAACCTTGGTTAATGTGAATGCAGCTAAATATCCTCCCTACACACCAATACCGAAATATTTGAAACAAAAAATTCCCACAGAACTCAATATTATGAATAATTAAATTCTACAAATACATTACTATTCATCATCATCATCATGTCGTGCCGCTAGTATGGATATCCCTGACCCTCTCTCGCCACTTTTCCCTATCGTTCATTGCCTCCGGCAGATCCTCAGGGCTACATCCTGTATCTTCACATAGCTGCTGTATGTATGCTCGAGCTGGTCATCCTGCTTTTGCTTGGCCATATGTGGGTGGTACATAGGAGTACATCACTTATTAGCTCATCCCTACTTCTCCAGCAGTGTCCTGCATGTCTGGTTCGTCTAACTTGGATATTCTTTGTGATGGGAGGCAGGTAGCCGTATAGTTGGTGTCTTGTGGGGTGTTGCCACCAGGACTTGTTCAATATTGCTTGCAGCATTCTTATGTAACTGCCATCTAGCTTCTTCTCCAGCCGTTTTGTTAGCGTCCATGTAGTGCATCCATACAGCAGTATCGATACAACCGCTGCCTGGAAGAAACTGCGTTTCATTTTATCGGTCAGGTCTGATTTCCATATGATCGATAGCCTATCGATAGCTGTCCATGCCTTTGTTAGCCGTGTGTCGATGTCTTTTTCGATTGATGAGATACTGCTTCCTAAGTAGGTGAACTTGTCTATGAGTTTCAGAGACGTTCTGTCTATTATTGTTACTATTATTATCGTTATCATCATTATTATTAGATTTATACATTGTTTTTATTGCTCTCATTTCAACATTTGCAACATTATAAATAAAGTTGGTTATTTTGGGGTTTTGTGGAAGTGGACTTTGTTGTATTAATTTGCGCTTGGTACGACTAATACTAGCAGTGCTAAAAATATAGTCACTTTATAACAGAGACAGTGATTATAAACTTAGGAAAATTCCATTGGAGTGACTTTCTTTTATTGTAAAGTTTCCAACTAGGGAGTCCCAGATTAAAAAGCTCAGCCCCTGGTTGTCACCTTTGTGATCATGAGATCAGGAGAGTGTGACTTTAACTTACCTGAAGCAAAAATAATGCAATTCTTCACGTGACTTTCATGGAGGTGGTCATTTGTAATGTGATTCATGTGCATGCATAAAGTTTGACCTCTTATGTTACTATCACTTATGAATATGCTTGAGTTATTGTGTATATAAGGACTTGTCTGTCAATGACCATTGGTAGAGAATCAAAATGAGAGTGACACTTGGTTGTAGCATATAGAGTGCACCTTTATGAGAGAAAGAGAGAAAGAAGGAAGGAAAATGAGTTCCGTCTGCATTTGTCAGTTTGAGAAAACAAGAAACAAGTGTCTTGGAATTTCTCATTACAGAATGGTCAAGCATTTGCCAGTTTTGCAAAAAGTATGGCTGTGTGAAAAAAAAACAAACAAACAACAACAAAAAACAGGCATATTGCATACAGCGCCAAATTTAAACTTAAAATCCTTTAACAATATTTCTTAAAAAAATATAAATAACTATTGCTGGGCTCAGTAACTGGTGGGCGGGACAGACAGCATAGTAGAAGATGATAAAGCACATCACTGATATTTTGATACAAAAATTTGGGGGAGAGTTATATTCAAGATAGCATTGTACTCGAGTAAATACGGTAGCTAAAACCGTCTTTAAAGATAAAAACAATTTTTTTTTAGCTTAATAAATATTTCTTTTTAGGTAAATACATTTGTTAAACTAAATAGATATATTTGAAGTAAAAAAATGTAAATATCTTTTTAGATTAATGTCATGGGAGACAAAAGTAGAGGCAAGTATATTAAAGGTATTGAACACACAATAAAAAAATAAAGAAATTAGTAAACAATGAAATAGAACTCGTTTTCATATAGAACTGTAGAATTTAAAATTATTTATACACACACACACACACACACGCATTATATATATATATATATATATATATGTAATTTTTTTACATAATTTACAGACCATTTTACAAGACAAGATTAACGAGAAGGAAGCCAGATTTTAAAATGAGGAGAGAGAGAGAGAATGAAAAGTAAAGAGGAGGGAAAGAAAAAAAAAGATTGAGGGAGAATGAAGCAGAAAAAAGGAGAGAGAATAAAAGGGAAACTGAGAGAGAGGTGAATGAAAAGGAAAGAGAATGAAAAGAAGTAAAGAAAAGTAAAAAGAAAAAAAATTAACAAGATAACCACTATTTCTAACTCTTAAAATGAAGAATTGGTCATTTTTTACTCACTGAAAATGATGTTGACATAAAAAGTTAAAGTGTAAAAATAAAAATATTGAAAAAATTTAGAAATAAAATTGATTTAAAAAGAGAAGAAAAAAAAAAAAGAAGAAAAATGAAAAGAAGAGAAGAATAAAAAGCAACAAACATTCTATTGCCTGTTTTTTTAAATTTTAAACTCCTCTCAGGAGAATAGGGAAAATGAGATAGGAATATTTTCTGATGAAAAGAGAAAAAAATACCTTTTGTAAAAAGAAAGAAATAATGAAAATGAAAGTGGGAGAGAGAGTGAAAAGGAAAGAGGAGGAAAGAGAGAAAAGGAAAAAGAAGGACTGAATGAAAAGAAAAGGTGAGAAAGAAGAGGAAAGGGGAGAGAATGAAGAGGAAAGAAGAAGGAGAGAAAAAGAAAGAAAAGAGGAGAGAATGAAAAGAAAATATAAGAAAGAAAGAAAGAAAAGTAAAGAAAGGGAGAGAAAGAAAATGAAAGTGAAGGAGAGAATGAAAAGGAAAATGAGCAACGAATATTCTTTTTTTTTTCTTTTTGAAGTCTTTCAATTCTTCTCAGAAATTGAGATTGGAATTCATTACCATGAAAAGAGAAAGAAAAATTTTAAAAAAAGAAAAGAAAGATGGCTTCCATAAAGTTTTTTTTTTTTTTACGTGGAAAATGGATCAGTGGCAAAAGGTTTCTTCCCTTGCAGGAAGTACGCAATATTGAGCAGTTTTTCTGTGGATGACAAGACACTGTCTGATTTGTTGAAGTACGTGGTGTTCCCTTGAGAAATGACAATGAGCTGGAAACGAATCAGGGTTATGATCCAGATAAGAGAGAAGAGGTTCATCATGAAGAGGCTAAGGATCCAAACATCAGCCCGTAACATTGCAATGCCTATCTCCAGCAGGGTGTACCCGTCATAGACATTGTTGCAGTAGAGGAGGCTGGTGAGCAGAAAAAAAGAGAGACACATTGCACAACAGATGAGAAACCAGACAAACATGGCGTGGTTGTCCTTGGCGATGCATTTAAGCAGGAAAAGGCAGTGATGGTCCATGTCTTGGTAACAGCAATTACACAGACGACAGTGCTTCACTTTAGGGCCACGCACAATCTAGAAAGAGAAAAAAGCAAACAAAAAACAATAGAGAATTGTCTTCCTTATTTTTTTTTTTGCACTGAAATATGAAAAATATTGAATTATCTGCCCTTGACAAATGTTCTACACAAGGAGATGGGAGAGAAAAGATGTTATTTACTATACTCTGATTAGTCTGGCCCACATCACCTGCTGTTTCTAAGTGGTTACCAATCCAAGTACTGAACAGGCTCATCATTGGTTAATTTCTGTGATCAGTACTTTCTAAGAAATATTTACTAAACACTGCTTAGTCTGGCATATAGGCTTTAGGTTGCTTACAGTATCTGCTATTTCATGTCATTTATTAAGCTTCAATATTTATGACAATCTTTTTAAACTACACTTTTTATTTGACAATTATAATAATCATTTGTTTGCATAATTCTATGGATTCAATTATTCCTATGTAATACAAATAATTTATACACTATTATATAGCTTCAAGTAACAATTCCTATTTAATAATAATCTTTTGTTTACACACAGTTTTATGGTTTCAAATATTCCTATGTCACAACAATTACTTGCAATCAATTCTATGACTTCAAGCAACTCATAATAATTCTTAGTGTAATATATTAACGTGACCTGCGGGTGTGAATATGGCAGATGTTGTTGACAGATAGATTGATAAGACCGGTGTGATCACCGAAATGTCATCATGTCCACAGGTGCTGTGTATCAGAGGATGTTGACACAACTACATCTGCTCAAGGATAATATCAACAAGGTGATTGCCGAATGTCACCATGCCCACAGTTGTTGTGAATACGGTGGATGTTGAAAACAGGTACATCTGGTTGAAGATATCGGAAAATCACCTGAACAGTGGGCATGGTTGAATTCAGTGATAGTGGCAGATGCATACGCCCACAGAACCGGGCTTGGGCAAATAGCCAATGGGAAGCAGACAACATAACCAATGGAAAGCAAATAAGTGAGATGTGGGCGTAACCATGGTTAACGAAAAAGAGGAATTGCTGCAGGTCACGTGAGAGTTGTAGACTATGTAAGTTCCTGAATTTCGGCTAAAGTCAGTTGTTCACTGGCTCTTCCATCTCCCGACAGCTCCTCCGTGTGCACGAACTCTCTGCGATTGCTTTTCTGCTCCACACAAGTATCATTGCCGAAAATAAAAACATAATCTTATATTTTTATATACATATGTGTTCCTCATTGTTAATAACGACAAAGTATACTATACAACATGAGAAAACAATTAGCTATTTTGGAGGTGCTTGTAGAATCATGGGTATCACTGTTGGAAATGGACATGGTGACTCAAATTCAAATCCAAGACAAGGTGGTTTGCATTTTACAAAGTGCTAATAACCTTGGGAATGGTATGAATCCAACTATTCTCCCTTCAACTATGGTCAAATAGTAGGGCAGACTGGGCTCTTTAACCTGGGTTTGGCAACTGGTCAAGGAGAAGGAAAACTCTGGATTCAAACCTGTTAAACTCTTTTAAAAAATTGACCTTGTGTCATATCCTGCACAAGCGGAGGGGTTGGGTAAATACACACAATTACAGCCAAGTAAATAGTCTTAATAGAAATAGCACATAGTTTTAAGTATTCCAATACTAATAATTTTTAAACAGATCTATTTAATCCATAAATGGGACTCTAAAAAGTACAACCACTTCAAGTCAAAGTGGACCTGGGAGTAATGGAAATGAAGGGGTATTCCAGAGTTCCAGAACTGGAGACTTGCCACTGGATGCAGTTTTAGTATCATTCTAAGACACCCTTTTTTCTTTTTTGGGTAGGGTGGGGGAGATCTTACCTTACTGCTATATTTAATTATATTATTATTAATAATCTTTTTTTGCATGTATTTACTCTACCCCTCTGCTGTTGGCAGAATGCAACAAATTTATAAGTGGAGTACCGCTGGTTTTGAATTCAGAGTTTTTCATAGACTGGTTGCCATACTAAAGCTAAAGAGCTCTGTCAAGCCAATCTTTCTGGTAAGCAAGTTTTATTTAAGATCAGGGACATGGTTTATTTTAAAATTTCTTTTACTGATTTTTTCCTGTCTTTGCACATAGGTACAAATATTCGGTTCAAGCTTAAGAAATCAACTGTATTCTGTTGACTCATTAAAGAATATAGGAGTGCAGCCATACCTGATCAGGCATGGTGCTGTGGTTTCTGTAGCTCATTTACAGACAGAAACATTTAAAATATACATCATTGTAAAAGTAAGTAAAGTTGGCGACTGTAGTCGAGGGCGAGTAGAAGGCTCCCTTTTCAATAGCTACTATATCAAGGTGTAGGGGAGGGTGCTACTCCTTTCCTTAAATTGCTCCACTTTACCCTTGATATGTACCTTATATTGCTGAGTGTTAAGCAAGGAAGCATCAAGTACCATTTTTAATGTCTTTGGTATGACGCGACCTGGGATTGAACCCATATCTCCCGGATCATTGGTGAAACCAAAACAGGGGTTGGAAATTAAATGGAAATCTTTATAACATTAACAAAATACAATACAGGCCAGCATCATGAAGAAGTTAACCTCTGCTAGTGGTGATTACTTAGTGAAATTACTTTATTTATTCTCCATCCCACCAATGGACAAGTACGGTACAAGGCCTTTTTTAAAGTGGGTCTGGACGCAGGGCTGCAGCCCACACGCGTCTGGCAAGATCCAAAAATACCCTCGGCCCTGTCGGCACCCCCACCAAAGAGGTTGCTTCAGAGGCCAGGAAACAAACAACTGGACAAACAATTGGTAAACTTAGTGAAATTACCCCCACTCACAACAGTGTCCAACATATTTATAAGGAATAGGACATACCGATTAATGATCCTAAGTAGGGTATATAACATTTATGAGGAATGGGACATACCCAATAATGTTCCTAGGTAGGGTATATAACATTCATGAGGAATGGGACATACCCCTTAATATTCCAAGCTAGAGTATATAACATTTATGAGGAATGGGACATACCCATTAATGTTCCTAGGTAGAGTATATAAAATGAGGAATGGGACACATCCATTAATGTTCCGAGGTAGGGTATATGACATTTATGAGGAATAGGACATACCCATTAATGATCCTAGGCAGGGTATATAACATTTATGAGGAATGGGACATACCCATTAATATTCCGAGATAGAGTATATAACATTTACGAGGAATGGGACATACCCATTAATGTTCCTAGGTAGGGTATATGACGTTTATGAGGAATGGGACATACCCATTTATATTCTGAGGTAGAGTATATAACATGAGGAATGGGACATACCCATTAATGTTCCGAGGTAGAGTATATAACATTTATGAGGAATGGGACATACTCATTAATATTCCTAGGTAGGGTATATAACATTTATGAGGAATGGGACATACTCATTAATATTCCTAGGTAGGGTATATAACATTTATGAGGAATGGGACATACTCAGTAATGTTCCTAGTTAGGGTATATAACGTTTATGAGGAATGGGACATACTCAATAATGTTCCTAGTTAGGGTATATAACATTTATGAGGAATGGGACATACCTATTAATATTCCAAGGTAGAGAATATAACATTCATGAAGAATGGGACATACCCATTAATGTTCCTAGGTAGGGTATATAACGTTTATGAGGAATGGGACATACCCATTTATATTCTGAGGTAGAGTATATAACATGAGGAATGGGACATACCCATTAATGTTCCGAGGTAGAGTATATAACATTTATGAGGAATGGGACATACTCATTAATATTCCTAGGTAGGGTATATAACGTTTATGAGGAATGGGACATACTCAATAATGTTCCTAGTTAGGGTATATACCATTTATGAGGAATGGGACATACCTATTAATATTCCAAGGTAGAGAATATAACATTCATGAAGAATGGGACATACCCATTAATGTTCCTAGGTAGGGTATATAACATGAGGAATGGGACATACCCATTTATATTCCGAGGTAGGGTATATAACATTTATGAGGAATAGGACATACCCATTAATGTTCCGAGGTAGGGTATATAACATGAGGAATGGGACATACCCATTAATGTTCCTAGGTAGGGTATATAACATTTATGAGGAATGGGACATACCCATTAATGTTCCTAGGAAGGGTATATAATGTTTATGAGGAATGGGACATACCCATTTATATTCCGAGGTAGGGTATATAACATTTATGAGTAATAGGACATACCCATTAATGTTCCGAGGTAGGGTATATAACATGATGAATGGGATATACCCATTAATGTTTCGAGGTAGGGTATATAACGTTTATGAGGAATGGGACATACCCATTAATGTTCCTAGGTAGGGTATATAACGTTTATGCGGAATGGGACATACCCATTATTGTTTGTATGTAAGGTATATAACATTTATGAGGAATGGGACATTCCCATTAATATCCTGAGGTAGAGTGTATAACATGAGGAATGGGACATACCCATTGTCCGAAGTATGGTATACACCATGCATAATATACATACAAGTAGCTTTTAATGAATACACAGATGTGTTCCAACAGCAAGAAATATGCATATACTATTCTATGAATAAGCAGTATGTGGAAAGGATCCAAAAATAGAAATAGGTTTATTTAATGATATTGAATAATAAAATGGTCATAGCCATGTTGACTTTATTGTTCATTGGCAGAGCAGGAGACAATGTCTCTACTGTTCAAAGACAACAGGCAAAACAGAGAGCAAGCATAGGCTTCTAAGACTGTCATGTAACATTACAGGAGGTGCTCAAAAGACATTCCCATTCTCTAAGGGAGGCATTAGCATAAAGTGAAATGCAAAAAGCATCTGCTTGAACTCAGTTCAATGAGCCTCTTTCCAATAACTACTATGCTATGCACACTTCTTTCAATATACATACATATATATCTACTGGACATTGGCATAATGGTTAGAGTGTTTGCCAATGGCCCGGGAGACCCAGGTTCAATCCCAGGTCGAGTCATACCAAAGACTCTGAAAATGGTACTGGATGCTACCTTGCTTAACACTGAGGTAAGAGTAAAGTGGAGCAATCCAGGGAAAGGAGTAGCGCCCTCCCCTACACCTTGGTGTAGAAGCTATCAAAAAGGGAGCCTTCGGGTCACCCTCGACTACGGTCGCCAACTTTTTACTTACTTTACTTACTATATCTATATATAAATATATACCCAACCCCTCTGCATGAGCAGGATATGACACAAGGTCAGTTTTTAAACTTAGTTTTTCAAGGTTGAATTCAAAGTTTTTCTTCTAGACTGGTTGCTATACCAAGGTTAAAAAGCCCAATCTTCCCAACAATCAACCCCAAGCTGAAAGGAAAATAGTTGGATTCATACTTTTTCTAAGGATGGTAGCACCATGTGAAATGCAAAAAGCCTCACCCTCACTCATGTCAATTTCCTAGAGCAGTATCCATGACACTACAAGTGTTTCCAAAACTTTTTTTTAGAGAAATTGCCCAGACTTTTCAAATCAAACACTTTGAATCATCATTGATTATTTTATCGATGACTGTACCTTCAATACTAAGAACTGAAATTTTTACTCCAAACATTTTGCATAAAAGATATCAATTCTATAAAATTCAATAAAAGAAAGACTCACTTCACAATCTGCACAAAATGCTTCAACTTTTAAAGGAGGAACACACAAATCTTTAAGTGTGTAAGGCATATTATTTCCATTTTTGGCCATAGAATACCGAACAGCACCTGAAAAAGAAGGTTATTGATTATTATTGATTGATTTTAAAAACATGTCAACCAGCAAAGAAGTAAAATAAAAAAATAATTCACCAAAATCTATTTTTATTTGATAAACAGGGTATTTAAAAAAAAATAGAGATCATATCTTTGAGATGGTGGCCCTGTTCATCTAATCTGACAATGTGTGCATATTGTAACTGTTCATGAAATCCATTTGGAATTTCTCATTTTAACTTTGATGAATAAATTCTATTTTGCTCAACATTAAGCCTGTATAATTCATTTGCCAAGACTATGTAGTTACTCAGATCCTTACATCTCAATGATATATTTTATTTGCCTAGAATATGTAGTGTAACAATATGAGCTGGCACCCTTTATTCAAAAATGAGATTTGAAAATGATAAGAGGACGAAGTTCCTTTCTAAGACAAAGGTCAAGTGGAGCATACTGGCTGATTTGGTCATAAGAACTGGTTTATAGTTTTTGATTGATGATCCTTAGGGCAATTCTGACAGGGCAAAGAACCCCAGCCTCCATAAAAAGGCATGGTTTCACCACAAGAGACTGAGTGAAACAGCTGGCACTGCTATACATATTAGAGTAACTACCTTAGACAGTTTTGCCTACTCCTTCTCTCCTAAGTTTATGTTTTAACAAGGAGCTCTGCTTTTAGTGAATTAAGCTGTGATGACTATAACTTATTGTTTGGGGTCTTTTTCTTACAATGGGCCGTTTGAAGATGATCTCAGCCATTCTATTTTATCCTGCATCCAACCACAAGTGTGTTTTATTTCATTCTCCCAACTGCTTGAAATGGATTCTAGTGATTACAAACAAACTGAAGTCTTCACCTTATAACATCTCTACCAACAAAAAATAACATGTTTACTCCATCCCTCTCTGCCAACAAAAGTAACGTCTTCACTCAATTGCATTTTTCACACACGCTCCTTTCTCCTGCATGTAGCGTTTTATGATTGGCCCATATACTTGCTTCAAAAAAGTTTGCATGTACCACTCTAGTAAATTCTCTTCACTTGAGACTGCATTTTATTTTAAATAAAAGTGTTAGAGCAGCTGTGTTTCTTTTTTTTTTCTCTCTCTCTCGGATGTACCATTCATTCTGCACGACAGGCACAAACGTGCTTGCTTTGCCATACAGGGTAAGCTGTCTTTTCTTTAATAAAGTGAACCTCTGAAAAGCTGCATCTGCAAGCCAACCAGGTGCTTATCTAAGATGCAATCTCAAGAGTAGTTAATGTTGTGATGCTGATAAAAGAAAGACATGGGGAACACAAAAGGTTTGATAGAAAAACATATATATTCAAGTAACAGAAACAAGATACAAGTAAACCTGGTTAAACAGTAGATAGTTGGTAGAAGGGTGAGAGTCCAGTGTTACGCAAATGGTAACACATGTGATTGTGTCACACTGATTGGTGCACTTCCCTGACGTTCTCGTTGACATGTATTTATGGAGGAGGGCAAGTTCATTATGTAGGGAGTACAACAGTTAATCAGATATTTACATCTCAAATGATATTAACCATTTCATAATGATATCAATTTTTCTGAAATAACCTCTATAATAATCTTGATACAAGGATTGATAGAAAAAAAGAAAAATTTATTGTTAGATTTGCATACCATATAAGATATACATGTAACAACTGTAGAAGAGAAGATGACTTACTCCATGTGGCAAATTGATCATGTATATGCTTGTGTGTGAAATGAATGAAGGGCTTAAAACGAAAAAAAAATATGGCTGCTCTAATTCCTTAATTTAAGGGAAAAAAAAACAAAAAAAAAACACGGTCTCAGAGCCAGAACTGGTTAGGCATATGCAAATTTTTCTTGAGATCAGCATAAAACAACAAGCCACTTGCAAACAAGTTACCCTCTGACAGGCCCTAATGCTAGGTACATGGACTGATTCATGTGGTCTTGTTCACATCATCGAACATGCTTGCTAGGAAAGCCTAGCATTCATGTCAGGTGGCTGAGAACAACATTTCCCTTGGCCTCAGGGGGCTATCCCCCCAGGCTTTCACCTGTTTTGGCACGGTTAGGTTTATAGGACTTTACACTCCTATAATTTAATTTGGGCGGTATGCCACTTGTTCCCACAAAGATGGCGGACGCTCAATGTTCAGTCTCGGGAAACCATTGGCCAGGAGGACCACGTGATATGCTTACAACTACGTCGGCGCGTAAATTCAAGTCCTGCGTCTTGAGCCACTTATAAGAAGATTTTTTCTATAAATACGCTGTCTTAAAACACATTCTTCCTCTTTTTTACGAATTTTCTTCGTAGCGGCAACAGCTCCTTTACGAAATTCCTTCGTAGCGGCAACACCTTCTCTTTGACCAAATTCCCCCGTACCAGCAACACCATGCCTCGCAGACATTATTGTACAAGAACTATGAGACGCTTTCCCGTCTTTAAAAAACTACCGATTTCTAATCATAGAAAAAAGACATTTTAATTTTACAATTCTTTTTGTAGTTTAGTTGTGTTACACACACACACACACACACACGAGCTCACACATATATACACACTATCAGTATGTTAGTAGAGTTAGTTATGTGTTCATGTATTAAAGTAAGTTTTGATATTATAGAATATAAATTTGTTTTTGTTCGTTCGCCTTGTTTTAAATGTTCATTTTGTCCACGCCGTTTTACAGCCATTATCTATTCCGCTTCTTTTACACACGTCACCCCACAGGTTCATTGCCTCGTGCCTGAGGCACTTCTTTTTAAAGGAATACAGATGGAAACAAGGTAGTTTTGTGCCTGATGAGCTTCAGCTTGTGCCTGGCTTCCACATTAAAAAAGGCTCTGTGCCACACTATAGCTTGGTGGAGAGCTGGATAAATACCAAAACACTTGTGAATGTGCTACTGAGTATATGTAGGGGCTTTGTCATTGGGAAAGTGATTACTTGAGTCAGTTTCACACAACAACTAATTAGCTTTAAGATAGCTTGGTACACCTGCTTGTTGAGAATGAGTTATACCTTGAAGCTCTATTAAAACCCTCTTTTTTTTTTGGTTACGAGAAAGCAAAATTTCTTTAATAGCATATCAACCTCTGTAGGTTATTTAATGCTAAATTCATCCAGGTGAAAGGACAGTAGAAGTAATATTTAACCAATAGCTGGCGGGGATGAAGAGCTTCATACCTTTCTCAAGGGTTTTTGTCTGAAATCGAATGTAATAGCATGACTAGAGTTTGAACTCACTCACTACGTTGTCATAATCTGTCAAATTAGCTACTGTACAATGGGGTTTCCACCTTGTTTAGTTTAGTATCAGTTGGCTAAAGATACTATCTTAGCGTATGCATTTACCAACCCCTCAGCATGGGCAGGATGTGACACAAGGTCAATTTTTTTAAGCAGAGTTTAACAGTTTTGAATTCATGTTGCATATTGACCCTTGACTGAGCCATCAATCGAAGATATACTTGTGTAAATAAGCAGAGAGTCATGTGATCTATCAGAAGTTGTGAGCATTATGAAATAATAGCCTGCTTGTCAGTTAGAGTCAGTGAGGGCTTGAGTCAGTCACAGAAAGCACCCTGCTGAGGGCAGCATCCCTCGGTGGCTTCTGGCTGAGCACCTCCAGCTGAGAAGCAGAAGTGCTAAGTGGGGTCTTGAAAATAATACAGCATGCTATGGTCAAAGGAAGAAGTTATGGATCAATATAGCAGTCTGTCTTTGTCTCTCACAGACCATAGAAGCTTCGACTCTAAGAAGAACACAGAGATATATTCTTCATTACTTCAACTGTTATATAACATTCAGAGTTTTGACTGGTTGCCGAACCAAGACTAAAGAACCTAGTCTGCCATACGATTTACCCATAACTGGAGGGAGAATAATTGGATTTATACTTTTCCCAAGAGTATTAGTGCAATGTGAAATACTATCAGTTTCATCCAGGATTTGAACTTGTTTCACCATGCCCATTTCCTACAATGATAACTATTACCCCACAGGCACCTCCATGCTATGTAAACCATGAATTGTTAGACCCTTTTGTTAATATTGCTGGTACTGTTGAGCTGTGGCCATCGCTATAATGGTATTAAAGTGACAGCCACGGTTGAGCCCACCAATCTATATTTCAATCAACACTTCTTGGTTTTGTATTTCTCACAGATCACTTAGTGATAATGCACAAAAACTTTACAGTTAATTTACAAAGCAATAACTTGAAAGAACTTGTTCTATCTAGGTTTAAGTAAAAAAGTAAAGTTGGCGACCATAGTCGAGGGTAACCCGAAGGCTCCCTTTTCGATAGCTACTACACCAATGTGTAGGGGAGGGCGCTACTCCTTCCCTGGATTGCTCTACTTTACCCTTGATCTGTACCTTATAATGCTGAGTGTTAAGCAAGGAGGCATCAAGTACCATTTTTTGAGTCTTTGGTATGACTCGACCTGGGATTGAACCCAGGTCTCCCGGGCCATTGGCGAACACTCTAACCCCTAGGCCAATGTCCAGTTTAAGTATGGATTATTTATTTAATAGCTTATAAATACCTTATTATTTAAGGTTATTTAATGCCAAATAATAAGATGTTAATCAACACCTTATTATCTAAGGTAATTTAATAGGTTATTCAATGCCGGAATTTTGTTGATTGGTTGTTTGGGTTTTATGGCATATCAACCTTTGTAGGTTATTTAATGCCAAATCCATGTTCTTACAAACAATCAGTTCTATTTAAAAAAATTCAGTTTGGCATGAGTACACAGTTTAATTGTCAAAAACATTTTCTATTTCAAGCTATTCAGTTTAGTCAAACAGTTCTAATTCAAACAATTCAGTTTAGCATAAGTACACAGTTTAAAAGTCAAAACAAGTCTTTATTAAACAATTCAGTTCAGCATAAATACGCAGTTTAAATGCAAAAACAGTAATCACTCAAAACCATGGTTTAGTTCTATTTGACACATAAATCAGGTGCTACCACTCCGAACCAGAGTGGACCCGAGAGCAATGGCAATGAAGGGGTACTTAGCCTTTCCCAAAGCTCCTGCAATACTGGAACCTCACCATCAGATTGTTTAGTGTCATATCCAGGACACTAGTTGTTGGGGAGGGTCTTAACCTTCTGCAGAGGTGCAGTCAGTGTATTCCACAGCACCCGCCACCAGCTGACTGGGCAACCATTTATATTTTCAGTATTCTGTTTCAATCATTTTTTTAATTTCACTTTGTCCATCATAACAATTTGTTTATACAAATTTATTTCGTACCAAGTATAGTCCTATTTGATATAAATAATTTGCACAGTTATATGGTTTTATGGATATTCCTATCCAATATTAATAATTTTCAAGCATATCTATTTGAGTCATAGACGGGGGCCCACACAGGTTCTATCACTCTGGAAGTACCGGTTAAAGTCTCATCTATGAGAAGTGAAGGTGTAATGGTTATTATTGTAGGAAATGGACATGGCAACCCAAGTTCAAAACCTGGAAGAGGCTGTTTGCATTTCATATAGTTTGGTTAGGTTAGGTTTTATGGTATATCAACCATTGTTGGTTATTTAATGCCAAATCCTCTTTATACATATATATTAAATATATATGATTTGGTTTGGTTTTTATGGCATATCAACCATTGTTGGTTATTTCATGCCAATTTCTATTTCACATATATATATATATATATATATATATAAAATATATATGATTTGTAAACACATTCTGTAGATACACACAGTTCACTTATCAAATTGTTCTATTTCTAACAATTTAACTTAGCATGAGTCAACAAAGTTAAATGGTTCCAAGCACTGCTATATATCACCAACAGTTTAATTAAACATCAGTCATTTGTTTACACACAATTAAATGATTAAACAGTTCTATTCCTGATAATTCAATTTAGCATAAGTCATTTGTTTGCACTCAGTTTAAATGTCAAACAGTTTTATTTGACCCATAGATAGGATCCTATCAGCTGCTACCACTCTGAGCCAGAGTGGACCTGGGAGCAATGTCAATGAGAGTGTACTCTGCATTCATCAAAACTCCTGCATTACTGGAACCTCACTATCATTTTTGTTTAATGTCATATCCAGGACACTTGTTGGGGTGGGGGTCTTACCTCTTTGTAGAGATGTAGTTGGTATATTCTACAGCACCAACTGACTGGGCCAGCATTTCACATAGTGCTAATATCCTTAGGAAAAGAACTGAAAGAAGAGTGGGGGTAAACGGTATGCCTCCTCAGCAACAAGAAGAACACGTGGAATCAATTTCTTCTTATTGTTTCGCAAATATCAATGATTTTCATCCCGGGTTTGATGTAATCATTCATATACAGCCATGTTTGCTGATGTGCTTCAACTGCAGTACGAATCTCTTGGTAAATATTCCTTTTCCTTCCTCAACAATCTTCTCCAGTGGTCCTGTACTCAAGCTCGTCACTTGTCGTATGTCGCCAAGACTCAAATGTTACTGCCTCCGGCAGGACTTAAATAATCATGCCAAAATGCTACATCCGGGTCTATGGACTGTCATTCTTCGCACATCCGTATGGCTGACTTAACAGCTGCTTTCACTATTGTTAGGCAAATTCTCCTAATGAAATAGGTTGTGCATTGCACTCCCGGGTGCCTACTACCTCTGTGGATAGCCATGATTTGACTTGCAGTTCGTCTATGAAGGCTGTGCCGATCAGCAGTTTGGGCCTGTTTCTCTCTCCCTGATGTCATTTTACATGCCAGACATGTTCGTGCACGCTTTGAGCTGCCATGTGCGTGATTTCTCTCACTACAGGAATGAATCCAGCTAATCTCTCAAGCTATGAATAAATAATAGGATAGGCTGGACTCTTTAACCTCAGTATTTGAATTCAAACCTGTTAAACTCTGATTAAAAATTGACCTTCTGTCACATCCTACTTGTGTGGAGGAGCTGGATAAATGCCTACCACTCCAAGAGTAATGGAAATAAAGAAATACTCTTCATTCCTTGGAACTTCAGAACTTCTCTGTTAATATTGTTGCTGCTGCCTATGTAAATATACCAACTAATATTATTGAATAAAATTATTTTCAAATGCTTTTTTTATATGTGAAATATTTTGCATCAATTTTTTTATTGCTTACTGTTGTATAGTGGCTAGTGCCGCGTGACTTATGGTATTGCGGAAGTATAAAAGATGCTGTGTCTCTTAAGCTACAGAGACAGAAAGAGAAGCAGAGAGATAGCTCTGAAGCATGTCGGTTAGTAGTAAGACCAACTTTGGACGTAACACCAACAACGCGAGACTTACAATACTAGTCGGACTGTACCACTTGAATTAATAAACAATTAACTTTATTTTCACTATGTATCTTTTCCTTACCACACTTATACAATACTTTTCCTTCTAACACTTATACAACCCTTTCCAATTTGGGATAAATGTTCAAATTTCTTCAAGTCATTAGTTGATGAAAATCCTTTCAAATCCGTTAGAACTCATCCTTTACTTTGTCTCTCAATCTGTTGATTCCATGTTTATTGTTATTGATTTTACACACGACAGGAGTTGATTTTTGTGGCTTTTTTGTTGAATGATCTATCAATCTTTGTGAGTTATATAATGCCAAAGCTATCCTTGTAGAAGGACAATAGTATATTTGCATCAATTTTTTTCTCTTTCCAAATCAGGAAATATGCTCTAATTTTTTAATGGTGTCACTAGGTTATGAAAAACCTTACAAATTAGCCAAAAAATGTATTTTAGAGTATTCCTTTGTTCATCAGCTTACAATGTTTACTCAAGCATGCAGTTCATTCCCTCTCAATTTTTCTTACCTTCATTTTACTTAACACTATACAACTGAATAGACCTAGTAGTTTTAATAGAGCAGATTTTTTCTAGTGCCTAACCTGATTTTTAAATAAGAAATCGTCTCTGTTCCACACAATATATATATGTGTGTGTGTGTGTGTGTGTGTATATATATATATATATATATATAAAATATATGATTTGGTTTGGTTGGGTTTATTGGCATATCAACCATTGTAGGTCATTTAAAGTCAAATCCTTTAGTGTCATATCAAGGATACTCGTTGGTGGGATGGTTACTTCTTAGCAAAGAGGCAGTCAGTGTATCCTACAGCTCCAGCTGAGTGGGCTGTGCCTGAGTAGAGGAAGGCCTAAATATTAAGTAACAAAAATTTGTTCCAACAAAAATATTTTTCTATTTTTATATAGATTTTGTGTCTTTGTTTAATAGCATATCAACCTTTGTGGGTTATTTGATACCAATGCCACCCATGAAGAAGGACAGTAAGTGGCACTATTTAACCCACTGTTGGGGTGTTCATACCTTTTCCAAGGGTATTAGTCCAAAAGGAAATGTAAAGGCAAAACTGGAGTTTGAACTTGCTTTCTACGATCCTGCAGTCCAGTACATTGGCCACTACACTATGGGAATTCCCTCCCTTCTCAGAAGGATATAAAATATAAATAAAAATTAGGTGCTCATAGTGAAATAGTTATTCTTGTAGCAAATGGACCTGGTGAACTGAGTTCAAAACCTGGACAAGGCTGTTTGCATTTCATATAGGACTAATCCTCTTGGGAAAGGTATAAATCCAAGTATTCTCTCTCCAGCTATGGGCAAATAGTAGGACAAACTGGACTCTTTAACCTTGGTATGGCAACCAGTATGAAGAAGGAAAACTCTGAATTCAAACTCATCTTAAAAAATTGACCTTGTGTCATATCCTGCTCATATGGAAGAATTGGTATATATATATATATATATATATATATATAAATTAAACATAATTTTCTCAGTTATTATTAGATTTTGCACTATAAAATATCTTATTAGTCCTTATCTCTTCCACTGAACCTAAGTATAAAACTTACCAAAGGATTTAACCAAGATGTACTTTAAACCAGAGGTTATATTCACTCTGTCATTGTCCAGGTAACTTGGAGACTTAAACCTAATTTCATTTATCTTCCTCTTCAACCAGTCCCCCACTAAAGGTAAAACTAGAGGAACATCAGAAAATTAGGGAGAGACGATGAAATCAAGCATGGTTGATCATGTGTAGCAAGAAAAAGTATGTAATTAAACCCTATGGAATGAAAATAGTATAATAGACAAAATATTGAAAAATGAGGTGCTTAGCATATGACAAATAACTGACTAAGACTTTAATCTCCTTGGTCAGTCTTGCATAGAAATTAATACAATGAACTGTCTAATTAAGAAAGGAAAGACATTAGGTTTAGTTTGGTTTAGTTTTATGGTATATCAACACTTGCAGGTTATTTAATGCCAAATCCTCTTTATACATATATATTAAATATATGATTTGGTTGGGTTGGGTTTTATGGCATATCAACCATTGTAGGTTATTTAATGCCAAATCTTATATATATATATATATATATATATATATATATATATATGATTTGCTTTGGTGGTTTTATGGCATATCAACCCTTGAAGGTCATTTAATGCCAAATCCTCTTTATACATATATATCAAATATATATGATTTAGTTGGGTCGGGTTTTATAGCATATCAAGCCTTGAGGGTTATTTAATGCCAAATCCTCTTTATACGTATATGCTAAATATATATGATTTAGTTGGGTTTTATGGCATATCAACTCTTGCAAGTTATTTAATGCCAAATCCTATTTATACATATATTAAATATATATGATTTGGTTGTGTTTTATGGCATATCAACCTTGTAGGTTATTTAATGCCATATCCTCTTTATACATATAAATGAAGTGAAAGGTGAAATGAAATACCTTGTAATCCTAAGCGATCCCATATGTGTCTTGTCTGCAGATATCCAATAAGGAAAAATCTAACAAATCAATTCCATATAAGTCATTTGTTTACACACAGTTAAATGGTTCTAAATATTTTAATGCAAATATTCCATTTAGTATTAATCATTTGTTTGCCTCTACTTAAATGGTTACAAATAGTGCTAATATCAATACTTTATTACACACAGTTAAATGGTTTCTAGCCAGCAGAGTTTATATGGGTAATAATGTTTTCTCCTGATGGTCTGGTTTTGTCCTCTAAGACCCAAAATCAATTTAATAAAAACTTCAGTCCACTGTGCCTTAATGATCTGCTCCAAACTAAAACTTGCCATTGAACTCAATTTTATAAAGAAGACTTTGTTGAAAAATGGATACCCTGAACACCATTAAATATAAATGTCTTCAATTCTCCACCAAACCAAAATTTGGACCAGAAAGGTGCCTGGTATATCGAAGATTATCATGGATCGACAATGCCTCCATGCAGTTAATAGAAAAAATTAAAAGATCCGTCAAACATAGTTTCAATTTGGTTAAATTAAAAGTCATTCTTAAATCTAACGTGTCATTTACCCCAATCTCAAAGACAGTGTGTCTACTCTCCAAAAAAGTTCTCTCATTTTCTGGTTTATATGCAAATGTGGTCTCAGTAGATATTTTCCCTAATAAAGCACTTCATATGCTAAGCAATAAACCAAACTCTGCTGAAGCAGGTAAAAGACCACTAGGTAACCCCCAGAAGCCAAGTGATTATAGCTTTTGACAAACACCCAGCATGAATACCTGGTGGTTAGTCTGAAGGCCTCTGCACACAGTAAAGGGTTAGAGATAAGCTGTTCAAAGCTAACAAACACTGTTTTACAGTAAAAGATGAATCTTTCACCATAGAGCTGCAAACCTTAACAACAAATTGTTTTTTGCCCACGGAACCAGCGAACATATCCCATCCCAGTTAACCCTGTTTATTCTTGTTACTGATAGTTTATCACTTTACAAAAGCTAGTTCAAGTATTACAAATTATTTTATTTAAATTTCTTATCTAGCTAACTTCATTATGTCAAAGTAATGAAAAGTTTATAATGAAAGTAGTATAGACTGAGATTATCACCTACTGATTGTGAAAAGTTGTGATTGATATGTTTATATTATAAAATTCTATTATTACTCAGGTTTTTTTTGAGCTTTTGGACCTTCCTGATTGTTCACTGCTAATGGTAATAGTCAATAGTAGAAATACACAAGACATACCAAAAATGAACATAAAAATCTTAGTATATTAAATTTAGTTTTCAACATGGTCTCCTTCCTTCTCAATTGTAGTAGGGGGTGTCCTTGTGGTGTAATGGTTAAAGCGATGGACTACTATGGTAGTAAGCGCTATTACATTCACTTTCGGGCAAATACCCTTGGGAAAGGTATGAACCCCCTTATCCTCCCAGCTATGGGTTAAATAGTACCACTACTGTTCTTCTAGGAGAATAGCTTTGGCATTGAATAACCGACAAAAGTTGATATGCCATTAAATAAAGAAACCAAACCAAACCAAACCAATCAATTGTAGTAGTCTATCTTTGAATGAGGGTATTGTATACTCGCCTAGGAGAAACTTCTTAGCTGCTTTTTTAACCATGTACAAGTTGCTTCTTTTACCCATCATCATTGGAGAACTGATGTCCCCTTTGTACCTTGTTTATAAGCCCAAACAGATGACAATGAACCTTTAAAGAAAGAGCACTCTTTTCCCATGAATATGCAATAAACATACACATCTACCAAATTATTGCAGTCTATTCTTATGTATCTATAACTGCTATAACATTCACTTTTAGACTAATGCCCCTCGGGAAAGGTATGAAACTCTTTATCCCACCAGCTATGATTTAAATAGTGCAACTAATGTTCTTCTAAAAGAATGGTTTTGGTATTAAATAACCCATGAATGTTGATATGTCATTAAACAAAGAAACTAAACCAAGCTAAAGTCTCAATATTGTAAATCTAGTTCTCAAAATAGTCTCCTGCCTTATAGTAGTCAATCTTTCAATGAGGTTACTGAAATACCCACCTTGCAGAAGTTTCTTAGCTGCTTTCTTAGCCATGTACAAGTTGCCTCTTTTACCCATCATCATTGGAGAACTGACATTCTCTTAGTAGCTCCTTTATGAGTCCAAATAAATAAAAGTGAAGCTTTCAAGAAGTAGCTGTTTTTACCAATGAACAAACATACACATCTTATCTATTGCAGTCTGTTCTTATACATATATATATATATATAACACAATTATGAAAAAAAAAATTCTTCAGAGGATGCTTTTATTTCAAGTTTGAATTATTTACTAGTGTTAAACATTTTGGTTTTTAAACCTTCATCAGGGCTATATGAATTCTTAAAACACACACACACACATATATATATATATATATATATATATATATATATATATATACACACACACACACACACACACACACACATACACGAAGGTTGTTCGAAAAGTTTTAAGCCTACCCTTCCGAGAAGTCAGATAGACAGAAGTGTCCCGAAAATGTTAACCTTTTTCAGCTTGTGCTCTGGCATCAGCATCCTTCAGACCAATCTTGTGGACAGCTAGCTCTTCCCCAAGATCTTAGTTAAAAATTTTCAGCTATGGTTTTCTGAATGGGTGAGGCATAGAACAGTTTTGAATAACCCTAATATATATATATAAGAATTTTGTGTTTTGTTTTTGTTTTTAAATATTCTATTAAATATCTATCTATAGAAGGCATGTTGTAGGGATGTGAAACATAGAAATAAAAAAAATAAAAATCATTAAAAAACAAAAATGAATACAGTGCCAAAAAGGTTAGTTTTTTGATATTTTTTTACACAATTTAGAAATTTTATAAAATCTCAAAAGTTTTTTGTATAAAATCTAAAAAAAATTTTCATTTGAAAATATCTTTTTAAAAATCTCAAAAGGTCTTTTATAAAATCTCAATTTTTTATTCTTTTTTTTATAAAATCTGAAAATATTTTTTCATAAAATCTCAAAAGTTTTTTTTTTTTATAAAATCTAAAAATATCTTTTACGAAATCTCAAAAAGACTTTTATAAAATCTCAAAAGGTTTTGTAAAAAGTAAATTTTGTTAAAATCACATGTAAAATGTCTTGAAACTTATTAGAAAAACTCAGTATTTATTGCTTCATAAAAAGATAATTCTAGTTTTATAAATCATTTCATCTAAATTTTTTTATCTACCAATCCGAATTATGTCAAAGCAAAGGAAAATTGAAAGCTAAAAGTAGTATAGGGAACAGCTAAAAAAAAAAGTAGACATTTTTCATCAACCAACATTTTTAATAATTTGTTATGATTATTACAGAAGGAAATGGAAATTTAAATCCAAGACGATGCTGTTTGCATTACACTTTGATGTGGTTTGGTTTTATGGCATATCATATCATATTTACCAACCCCTCCGCTCGGGCAGGATATGACACAAGGTCAATTTTTTAAGCAGAGTTTAACAGGTTTGAATTCAGAGTGTTCCTTCTCCTAGATTAGTTGCCTCACCAAGGCTGAAGAACTTAGTCTGCCCTACTATTTACCCATAGCTGGAGGGAGAATAATTGGATTCATACCTTTCCCAAGGGTATTAGTGCTATGTGAAAATACAATCAGTCTCGTCCAGGATTTGAACTCGTGTTGCTGTGTCCATTTCCTGGGCACGATAACCATTACACTACAGGCACCTCCCAATTTGGTTTTATGGCATATCAATTTAATTCCAAATCCATTTTTATTCATACAAACAGTTCTATTTCAAACAATTCAGTTTAGCATAAGTACAGTTTTTTGTTTGCACACAGTTAAATGTAAGAACAGTTATATTTTAAACAATTCAGTTTAGCAGAAATACACAGTTTAGTTCTATTTAACCCATAAATAGGACCCTATCAGGTGTGACCACTCTGGGCCAGAGTGAACCTAGGAGCGGTGACAATGAAGTGGTACTCCACATTCCCCAAAGCTCCAGCATTACTGGATCCCCACCATCAGATTGTTTAGTGTCATATCCAGGACACTCGTTGAGGAGGGGGTCTTACCCTTTTGCAGAGATGCAATCAGTGTATTCTGAAGCCCTGGTTGACTGGGCCAACTTTGCACTGATGCTCTTGGGAAATAAATTAATCTCTCCTAACTCAGCTATGGATAAATAGTAGGGCAGACTGAATTCTTTAGCTTTGGTTAGACAACCAGTTTAGAAAAACTCTCAATTCAAACAAGCTATATTCTGCTTAAAAATTGACTTTGTGTCCTACTATACCTTTAGTGTAGTTGTTGGGTGAAGACATAGCTACAGTTTTTTGGAATAACTGTCTTTATTTGGTCTTTTGGCCCACAAGATCTAACTTAAGCTAGTCAGGCCAGTAAAACCAAACAAAATCTGACCCGGTTCCCCTTGAGTGGAGTTTGAATGTTTTGTGCCCCTTTGTTGTTTTGGGTACAGGGTATCAGAGAATAAAAGTTTGTGAGGGTTTTTTTTGTACACACTACAAACTAAATGACTTGATAAGATTAAGTTAATTACAGCTTGACTGTAACGAATGAGGGTTTACCATCTTGATAACCAATTCGTTGTTAGAATTAAATGTTTAAACTTTCGAATAATAAGTTTTTTTTATACTTACCAGGATCAACTCTCAATATTTTCCAGTATATGTACAACTGAAGAACAGTGAGAAAAGGGGAAAGGCAGTGTAAAAATATGTAATCTTTCGTATCTGGTAAATAAAAGCTAAGGAAAAATAATGGCAAACAATAAGTTGAAAAAGACAGCATAATAGGAATATTAAAATCAAAACTTTCAAATGCATGTCTGATATTTAGAGTTGATTAAGAGACTGATTTTAATGGCATGTCAACCCATCTGGAGTTATTTTATGAAAAAATGTAATAAGCTTGCGGCAAAAAAGAGAAACAAAATTATAAGCAAACATACATTCCAGTGTGTAACTTATGGCAAAAATTTACACTAAGAGAAACGAAATTATAAACAAAGACACATTCCAGTGGGTAACATAATTATAAACAAACACACATTCCAATAAATAACAAACTGCAAAAAAATTTTGCCGTGGCATAAAACAAAAGAGTTTGTTACACATTAGTTAGTTTGGTTCATAGATATAAAAGTAAAAGTAAAGTTGGCAACTGTAGTCGAGGGTGACCCGAAGGCTCCCTTTTCAATAGCTACTACACTGGGGTGTAAGGGAGGACACTACTCCTTTCCCTGGATTGCTGCACTTTACCCTTGATCCTTACCTTATAATGCTGAGTCTTAAGCAAGGTAGCATCAAGTACCATTTTTTGAGTCTTTGGTATGACTCAACCTAGGATTAAACCCAGGTCTCCCGGGCCATTGGTGAACACTCTAACCATTATGCTAATGTCCAGTTTCATAGATATAACTATACATTAAATAAATATAAACTTGTATGTTTCAACTACTATACATTAAATATCTTAAATATACATTAGTTTGGTTCATAGATGTAACTTATGTGGTGCCTTCAATAAGTTTACAGACTTTTTGTACAGGCATTTAAAATTGTTGTAGACCCTTGAAAATGCAGTATGTTATTGCTATACATCTTATGAGATGACTGACCAATTTTTATGATTTCAGGTTCAAATGAGCAGCTACAGCAGTAACTGGAATATACCCTACTAAAGCCTGATTGTCACAGCTGATGATTTTCAAAAATGCAATCTGGACATGAGGACACTTTAGAAGAACCATATGCAATAAAATTCTGTTTCAAACTTGGAAAAAATGCCACAGAAATGTATGAAAAGCTTCAGACTGCTTTTTGACCATCTTGCATGAATCGAGCATCAGTTTTTGAGTGGCATAAGAGATTCAAGGAAGGCTGGGAGTTTGTGAGGGATGATGAGAGGTGTGGGAGGAGTAAGGAAGTCAATACACCAGAGTTGATTAGCCAAAGGGTTAGGGTTAGGGCTACTATGTTGTGGTTTTAAGGGAGTTCTGGAAGAGATTCCTAGGGAAGAGGCCAGCACTCTTCAAATTGGGTCAGTGGCATTTCCACCAAGACAATGCACCAATCCACAACTCCATCCTTGTCACAGACTATTTGACCAAAATGGGCATCCAGACAGTTCCTCAGCTTCCCTATAGTCCAGACCTTGCTTCCTGTGACTTTTACTTATTCCCTAGGCTGACAGGCTTTCGTTATGAGACAATTGAGGAGATGAAAGAGGCTGTGATGAAGGTCATTGACATGCTCACACAAGAGGACTTCCATGGAGCCTTTCAGAAGTTGTTGGAACGGTATAACAAGTGCATTGCAGCTGGAGGAGATTACTTCAAAGGGGACTAGAGTTTCATGTGTGTACTATCAATAAAAGTGCCCATACAAAAAAAGTCTGGAAACTTATTTAATGATCCTTGTATATTCAGTTATACCATCCTGAATATAGTAATGCATGTAACGATAACAACTTAATATTTAGTTTATGTGTATAACATGCAGGCTTAATTTGTAGGCTTAAAAATGTGGGGAAAAAGTGCATGTTAATAAAAGTAGAATAAATGTGAGTCAAAAGTTTTATAATATTTGGTACATGCTAGTTTACAGTGTCTATGTCATGTCACCTAAGCAGTTGAAGCTGTGGGTAGTTACCCGCTGTTGTTGGTAGTATCATGGTAGTTGGTTCACTGACGTGTTGTACATTGTTTCACTCCACATATGAAGTGAAAGCTGCACAGATAAACATTAAATGTAATTTAATACGGGAACTTATGCTTTATTGGTTCAAACTGGACCATAATGCCATGAAAGCAACCAAAAACATTTGTTGTGTAAAAGGTGAACATGCAGTTGATCACACCACACTAACCAGATGGTTCAAGAAATTTTACTCAACTTAAAAGAACATTGAAAATCAGGCAAGGTCAGATAGGTCTAAAAGCATGGATTCCAAGACTGTGTTCCAAGCCATAGAGGCAAATAGTACTTCGAGGGTATCAAGTCACCTTCATAACCTCAGCAAAAGCATCCAGAGATACCAAATTGTGCCTCATGTTACCAAAATATTTCAAAACTTTTGACATTCTCATAATAATAATGATAATAATAATAATAATAACAACAACAATAATTTGCTAAGAATGATAGAGATCTGGCAAGAATGCACTAGTTTTCAGACAACAAACCAAAGACTTGCTGACCAAGTTAGGACAATAATAAAGAAAGGCTGGTTTTCTGACCCTGAAATACAAGAAATACACCAGAAAATAAATAATGAACAAGATAGTAATATAATATCAAACATACCAAGTATTGACAAACAAAAATAGTCTAACTGAAATGAACTTTGGAAAATAGAAACACCACACAACCAAACCACATAGAGCAAACACTAACACAAGAATAAAAAAATAAATTTAGAAAATTCAAAGAGAATTATGAAAAGATTACCTTACCATCATGAAGAAACATAGAATGAGAAAACATCCAAGACGGAAACGGAAAAAATAAATAAATTTATATATCAACAAATAATATAACTGAATTAAATGAACTAATCTATGCAGGAGTGAAATTAGTTTGTGAAAAAATTGGTATCCCCTCAAAAAGCATAAAGAAAAAAATCAATACCAGGATGGGAAATTTAACTGGAAACGCAGATATAAAATCTACGAAAACAGGCCAAAATGATAAAACAAAGGAAAGATGCTGGAACATGTAGAGACAAAAAAGAAAAGGCAACAAAAGAAAAAATGACAATACAACTTGAGGAAATAAACCTGAAAGTACCGGTGAAAGAAGGAAGAATAGAAAGACATCGACAAAAGAGTAAAACAATACAGACAAAACAGGACATTCCAAAACAACGAAAGGAAATTCTACCAACAAGTGGTGGAGGGGAGAGATGACACGGAAACATACCAACAACCAGATGCAAGAGAAACCAAACGATTTTAGAAGAAAATATGGCAACCAAGAGAACATAACAAAAAAGCCGAATGGATAAGCAATATGGCAAAAGAATTAGAAGGACTTGAAGAAGGTCCGAAAGTGGAAATACACACCAATTTATTCAAAACAACACTAAAAAAATATCAAATTAAAAAATGCCAGGCCATGATGGAATACATGGATTCTGGTTCAAGAAATTCCCATTCATTCATGACAGACTAACACTTGAAATGAACAGATGCCTACAAGAAGCACACATACCCTAATGGATAACCAGAGGAAAGAGCACATTGAACCAGAAGGACTCCCTGAAGAGAACCGCTCCAAACAACTACAAACTCATAATGTGCCTACCAATGATGTGGAAAATATTAACAGCACAGATAAAGGAAGAGATTTACAACTCACTAACAAGCCGCAGATTATTCCCTGAGGAACATAAAGGATGCTGCTAAGGATCCAGAGTTACTTTAAATAGATCAGCCCATCCTAAATGAGAGCAAGACCAGAAAGAAAAATCTAGCTATGGCCCAGACTGACAACAAAAACGCATATGATATGGTCCCACAAAGCTGGATAATAAACTGCCAAAATATCAGATGAAGTCATAAACTTTATCAAGAAATCATGCAAACCTGGAGAGTGAAATTGACAGCAGGAGGGAGAAGCTTAACTGAAGTGAAGGTCCAAAGAGGTATATTTCAAGGAGATGCACAATCATCGTTATTATTCATAATTGCGATGATGCCACTTAACCACGTACTCAGAAAATGCTAAGCCAGATACAAACTTAGTAAATGTACATGGACATCAAACTGTTTGCAAAAAATGTAAAAGAACTGGAAACTGTAATACACGCAGTGAGAATATACAGTCAGGACATAAGGATAGAATTTGGGATAGAAAAATGTACCATGCTAATAATGAAAAGTGGCAAATGACAACTGACAGATGGAATGGAACTGCTAAATCAAGACAAGATTAGAATGCTTGGAGAAAAGGAAACGTACAAATACTTAGGTATCTTGGAAGCTGACACACTCAAACAAGTGGAGATGAAAGAAAAAATTAAGAAAGAATATCTCAGGAGAACTAGAAAGCTACTCAAGACAACTATCTTGCAGAAACCTTATCAAAGGAATAAATACCTGGGCTGTACTCCCCGTTAGATATTAAGGACCATTTTTGAAGTGGACCAAAGAACAAGAAAACTAATGACCATGCATAAGGCATTACATCCCAGAGATAACGTTGATAGATTATATGTATGAATAAAGGAGGGAGGAAGAGGACTTGCCAGCATCAAAGACAGCATTGACGAATCGATACAACGACTGGAGGATTACATAGAAAAGCACAAAGGAAGACTAACATGAATGACAATAACTAGAAAACAAAAATGGTAAGAAAAATAACTCTATGGGCATTTGATAAGCCTATAACCACTACACTATGTGTCCAGATGGACATAGCATAACAGTTATAGGCATTGGTTCCCTAAGCCTCTAAGGAGACAATCATCTGGAGGTTGCAGGTTCAATCCTGACTCCAGGCGAGTAACAATACAAGAATACTTAACACTTGTACTCGGTTATGGCTAACGGAATCAGAACAGGCAACCCCCATGGATTCAATAAAAGACGTAGTTCGAAGTTCTGCGAAGGTTCCCGAGTTCGATAAACACCTGAAGAAGGCAGGAGGACATATCGGCCAAAACGTTGTGGAAATAACAATAAAGATGAAGATAATAGTCTGAAAACTCTTAATGATAAAAATGAAAGTGACAATTATACCAATCATGATTGGTACTTTTGGTATAGTCACCAAAGGATTATTAAAGAGACTAGAGACGAGAGGATTTGGAAATAAGAGGATGAGTGGAGACCATCCAGACTAATACATTATTGAGAAAAGTCCTGGAGACTTGAGGAGACTTGCTGTCACTCAAATTCAAGTGAAAGACCATCAGCTAACACTGAAGTGAAAAACTCTCAAGGAGTAAATAATAATAATAATAATAGACAATGAGTATGATGATAATGATATATAAAGATTGGTTTGGTTCAGTTTGGTTTGATGGCATATCAATTATTGTAGCTTCTTTAAAGCCAAATACTTTTTATACATATATATTGAATATATGATTTCTAAACATATTTTGTAGAAAATATTTTTCAACAAGTCTGAGCTCATTTTTTTACACTTATTTTCATCAAATAAAAACAATTCAATCTACTATTAACCATTTTTTTGCACACAGTTTAATGTTTTTAGTATTGCTATGTATAATGAACAATTCAATTAAAACAATCATTTGTTTACTGTTAAATGTCAAACAGTTCTATTTCAAACAATTCAGTTTAGCATGTCAAGAAAGTTGGTTGGTTGGTTGCATTTTACGGCATATCAACCCTTGTAGGTTATTTAATGCTAAACCCATTTTTATACAAATGAACAGTTCTATTTCAAATAATTCAGTTTAGCATAAGCACACAGTTTAATTGTAAAAATATTTCTATTTCAAGCTATTCAGTTTAGTGAAACAGTTCTGATTCAAACAATTTAGTTTAGTAAAGTACAGTTTTTTTTTACTCAGTTAAATGTTAAAACAGTTCTATTTTGAACAATTCAATTTAGCATAGTAGAGTTTCAATGTCAAAAACAGTTCTATTTCAAACAATTTAGTTTAGCATAAGCACAGAGTTTAAATGTCAAAACAGTTCTATTTCAGGCAATTCAGTTTAGCATAAATATGCAGTTAAGTTCTATTTGACCCATAGATAGGACCCTATCAGGTTCTACCACTCTGACAATGAAGGGATGCTCTGTATTCCCCAAAGCTTTCGTTTGTGGGGGGGGGATCTTACCCTTCTGCAGAGGTGCAGTTGGTGTATTCTACAGTCTCAGCTAACTGGGCAATACACAGAGTTAAATGTTCAAAGTTTTATTTCAGATAATTCAGTTGAGCATAAGTACGCAGTTTAGATGTCAAAACAGTTCTATTTTAAACAATTCCGTTTAGCATAAATACACAGTTTGAATGCAAAAACAGTAAACTCTTGAAACCACAGTTAAGTTCTATTTGATTGATAGATAGGACCCTATCAGGTGCTACCACTCTGGGCCAGAGTGGACCAGGGAGCAATGGTAGTGAAGGGATACTCTGCATTCCCCAAATCTCCAGTATTACTGGAACTTCACCATCAATTGTTTTGTGTCATATCCAGGACACTTGGTGGGGATTGAACCCCACTGCAGAGGTGCAGTTGGTATATTCTACAGTCCTAGCCGACTGGGCTAAAAGCTAATTGGTTCCAAGTATTGTAATGTATCACTAGCAATTCAATTAAATAGTCATTTGTTTACACACAGTTAGATGTAAAAACAGTTCTATTTCTAACAATTCAGTTCTATTTGACCCATAAATAGGACCCTATCAGGTGCTACCATTCCGGGTCAGAGTGGAACTGGGAACAATTGCAATGAAGGGATACTCTGCATTCCCCAAAGCTTCAGCATTATTGGAGCCTCACTATCAGTTTGCTTAGTGTCATATCCAGGACAGCCATCAGGGGAATTTTACTCCTCTGCAGAGAAGCAGTTGGTGTATTCTGCGGCCCCAGATGACTGGGACAAATAAACAAAGAGTATAATAATAATAATAATAATAATTTTTTCACATATAGAAACATGGTTTGAATTATTATTTAATACTAATAATTTCTATATAATTATATAGTTTCAAGTAAATATTCAAATTTAAAAATAATAATAATAATAATAATTATGATGATGATGATGATGATGATTTGGTTGCACATAGTTATATGGTTTCAAGTATTCCTAACTAATAATTTTCATACAGATCTACTTGATCCATAGATGAGATCCAAACAGGTACAATAACTCAGGGTTTGAGTGAACATGGCAGTAATGGCAATAAAGGGGTCACTTCAGAACTGGAGGATTACCATTAGATGCAGCTTAGTGTTGTACCCCAGACACTGAGGATTAAAGGATACAAGGTAGAAGTACCAAGTAGTATGTGAGGAACGAATAGAGAAGACCGGCTGAAAACATTCCTGCAAACATTGGATTTGGCCATCTGTTAAAAAGGAAAAAAAAAGTAAAAAAATAAGATTATGTAAGTGTTTGCATATAAGAGACACGATTGTTTGGTTTAGTTTAGTTTCATGGCATATCAACCATTGTTGGGTATTCAATGCCAAATTCTGTTTTTACATATGTATTAAATATATGATTTGTAAAAACATTTTGTAGATACACAAATAGTTCTATTTCTAACAATTCAATTTAGCATGAATCAACAAAGTTAAATGGTTCCAATTATGGCTATGTATCATTAACAGTTCAATTAAAAATCAGTTGTTTGTTTACACACTGCTAAATGATCAAACTACTATTTCAAATAAAATAGCATAAATAATTAGTTCACACTCGGTTTAAATGTCAAATGTTTCTATTTGATCCATAGATAGGACCCTATCAAGTGCTACCACTCCAGGCCAGAGTGGACCTGGAAGTGATGGCAATGAAGGGGTACTCCACATTTCTCAAAGCTCTAGCATTACTGGAGTCTCCCCATCAGATTGTTTAAAGACACTGGGGGGGGGGGGGGGGGCTCTTACCCCCCTGTAGAGATTCAGTCAGTGTATTCTACAGCTCCAGTCGACTGGGCTCTTAAACTGTATACTGTAGTATGGTAACATGCTGCAAATATCTCATTGGTTGGTTGGTTGGTTTTATGGCATGTCAACCATTATTGAGTCATTTGATGCCAAAGTTGGTCATTTTTACAAGCAATCGTATGGTTTCAAGTAACTAATCTGAAGCAGTCAATGTATTCTACAGCCCCAGCTGACTGGGCAAAAGTTATTTTGTTTTAATGACATATCAACATTTGTGGATTATTCAATTCCAGAGTCATTCTTGTAGATGAACAGTAGGTTGGTTGGATTTTATGGGAAGTCAACTATTGGGTTATTTTATGCAAGACATTTTACAGTTAAATGGTTTCAAGGATTGATATCTAACACTAATAGTTTTATTTGGATACAGTTAAATGGTTTCAAATAAAAAAACCAGAAGTGGTACTATTTAACCTGTAGCTGGGAGGATGAGGGGGTTCATATCTTTTCCAAGTCCAAAAGTGAATGCAATAACATGACTGGAATTCAAACTCACTTACTATGATGTTGTAATCCAGCATGTTATCCATTACGCCATGGAGGCTCCCTCAGTTTAATAGTTTGGTTTAGTTTGGTTTAATGGCACATCAACCATTGTAGGTTATTAATGTCAAATTCATTTTTATACATATAAACAGTTCTATTTCAAACAAATCAGTTTAGCATAAGTACACAGTTTCAATGTCAAAAAAAAGTTTTATTTCAAGCAAATCAGTTTAGCATACAAAAGCAGTTCTATTTCAAACAATTCAGTTTAGCATAAGTATACAGGTTCAATGTCAAAAACAGTTCTATTTCAGACAATTCAATTTAGCAAAAGTTCACAGTTTAGTTCTATTTGACCCATAGACAGGACCCTATCAGGTGCTACCACTCTGGGCCAAAGTGAACCTAGGAGTGATGGTAATGAAGCACTACTTCGCATTCCCCAAAGCTTCAGCATTACTGGAACCTCACCATCAGATTGTTTAGTGTCATATCTAGGACACTTGTTGGGCAGGGTATCCCTCTGCAGAGATGCAGTCGGAGTATTCTGCACCAACACCTGCCTGGGCAAGAGTTTAAAAGTAAATAAGATTTTAATTAACCTTTTTTCTAAAAGGTCTGTTATTTTATAATATTTTACGATTAAGCATTTATGAGAGTGGATTTGGTTTGGTTGGGTTATTTAATGCCAAATCCTCTCTATACATATTAAATGCAGAGTTAGTAGATAACATTTAGAATGTGCTAGAGTTCATATGTTTGCGTACAGTTAAATGGTTATGCATATGATTTGTAAGTCAATAGTTTGTGGTAATCTTATTTTTGAGTCAGAGCTAATTAGGTCATACACAAGTATTACTATTGTTTGCGCACAGTTAGATGGTTCCAAATATTCAAACACAAATGTAATATAATGGCCGAGGGATTTCGTTTTATGCCTTTGGGTTTAGTTAGGCTGAGAACCTTTCAGCTCAGTGCATGGGTTACTTAGGTGCAACATTAATGCAGGTGTTCACGCGTGCGGAGCGGACGTGTCACTCAGAGATGTCACAATAGCCCAGATGGGAAACGGGGCTAAGGAGTGCAAATGACGTCACGCACCGGAAGTGCGGGGGGATTTTGGGGATTTTGAAAAAGTCAGTTGAGTTGAGAACTAGACACTGGACGAGAAGGGTCGAGTTTCACTTGCTCGCTGAAGCCAGACGAATTTGCGTGCTATGGGTGCCGCACGGATGGGGGGGCAGATGAAAAAGACAGAATAGAAAGAATGCGTATCTCTCTCCTTATGTCGAAGAACCTTTAAACTCAAAGGTAATAAAAAGTTTTGTACCGGAACTAAGAAGTCGTAAGTGTTTTTTGTGTTTCGAGATTCCTATGTTCTATGTATATATGTTACGAACATTCTATGTACGTTTCACATATCCGTATCATGGGTATAGTACACAAATAGTTCTATTTAGTATTAATCACTTGTTTGCATTCACTTAAATTGTTTCAAATATTGCTATGTAACTCTAACAATTCAATTTAGGGACACTGTTAAAGGGTCTCAAGCATTGCTAATTGTAACATACCCGTGGTGTAATGTTATCGTCGCAGGAATTGCACACGGCAAAACGAGTTCAAATCCTGGACGAGATTGATTGCATTTCACATAGCACTAATACCCTTGGGAAAGGTATGAATCCAATTATTCTCCCTCCAGCTATGGGTAAATAGTAGGACAGACTGGGTTCTTCAGCCTTGGTGAGGCAACTAGTCTAGGAGAAGGAAAACTCTGAATTCAAACCTGTTAAACTCCGCTTAAAAAAATTGACCTTGTGTCATATCCTACCCGAGTGGAGGGGTTGGGTAAATATGATGATATGGATATGTGAAATAGATATAGGGAATCTAAAAACACAAAACTTTACAAAATTGGTTCAAGTACAAAACTTTTATTCTCCTTTTTGAGTTTAAATGTTTTTGACATGAGGAGAGAGAGACACAATCTTTCTATGCTGACTGCTTTTACATCTTCAGCTTTCAACCCAACCAATGCGCGGCGCCTGTAGTGCACAAAGTCGTCTGGCCTCGCCCAGCTCTGAAAGTCAACCTCTCCGTTCGGACACAGGAACGCAACTCACTGCTTTTTCTCAAATCTCAGCCCACGCTTCGGGTGTGTGATGTCACCCAAATACCCTGGTCTCAATTCCTATCTGGGATTTTTATTTTGACATCTCTGAATGACATATCCTCTCCACGCGCACGTGAACACCTAACTAACCCATGCGCTAAGCGAAAGGTTCTCAGTCTAACTAAACTGAAAGGCAAGATATATAAAACGAAATCCCTCGGCAAGTATATTACATAATCAACACTAATAATTCTATTCAACATTACTCATTTGTTAGGACATTTAAGTGGTTCCAAGTATTGCTATGTATCACTAGCAATTCAATTTAGTCAAATAGTTAAAGAGTTTCAAGTATTGCTAATCAACACTAATAATTCTATTTAACATTACTCATTCATTAAGACACAATTAAATGGTTCCAAGTATTGCTATGTATCATTAACAATTCAATTAAACATCACTCATTTGTTTACACACAGTCAAAAGGTCAAACAGTTCTATTTCTAACAATACGATTTAATGTAAGTCATTTGTTTGCAGACAGTTTAAAAGTCAAACAGTTCCATTTGACCCATAGATAGGTGGAGGAGGGAGTCTTACCACTCTGCAGAAATGCATTTGGTGTATTCTATAGCCCCAGCCCCAGTCGACTGGGCTATGACAAGAGCTGGCACTTTGCCTTAGATGTAAGTAGTTTATAAGGAAAGGAAGAAAGAAAGATGCACAGAAAGTGAACAGAAATATTTTAAGTAATTTTCTATCTTTCTATATCTTTATCAGATATAGAATGATAGAAAATTACTTAATAAAAAGAGTAAGAAAGCAAAGATAGTAAATAAGAAGAATTGAAATTTGATGGAAGAAATTAAGAAAAATTTTAAAAGTTGATTGGTTAGCAGCAAGACTGACATGGCTTGTGGCACTAGTGCATGACTGGAGACCAGTAGTTCAAAGACTGGACAGTTTTAGGGTGGGTAGGAGCAAACATCTCATATATGGAGAACATAGTAGAATAAGAGAAGCCGACAAAAAGAGAGAGGATGAAATGAGATTTAACTGAGACCACTTAGTCGGTAGTCAGTAATCAGAGATAGTAGTTATGGCTAGTTAGATTTTGTGTCACAGACTAGAAGACTAAGGTGGTGGGGCAGCAGAGCAGTGTTAAGGGCAGATCGCAAAGTGTCACACTCACTAACACTGTAAACAAGCCGACTTTTAAAATCTTGTCTTTGTTCTTTTCTTTTTGTGATACTACCTCAGACTTTGTGTAACATTGATCTGCTTTGGCAAAACTGCAACAGTGTGGGGTTAACATCACAATGCAGATAAGTGCATGGTTAGATGGTTAGGTCATATTTCATAATTATAATTTGTAAGCAATTATATCATTTCAAGAAGGTATTTCTGTTTAGTTTGGTTTGGTTTGGTTTGGTTTCTTGGCATATCAACCACTCAACAGCTTTGTGCCGATACAGGATGTAGCCTTGAAGACCAACTGGGAGCAATGGGTGATAGAGACAGGTGTCAGAAGAGGGTCAGGGAGATCTGTGTTGGCGGTGTGACATGATGATGATGATGATGTTTTTACATATATACTAAATATAGGATTTGGAAACACATTTTGTAGATATGTATTTAAATGAGCCTGTGCTTATTTCTTTTATACACAGTTAAATGATCCCAAGTATTGCTATCTAATACAAATAATTCTATTATTTGGTTGGTTAGTTTGGGTTTTATGTCATATTACATAATTATAATCAGTTAGCAATCTTATGATTTCAAGTAAGTATTTCTCATTGGCATGATGGTTAGAGTGTTCGCCAATGGCTCGGGAAACTTGGGTTCAATCCCAGGTCGAGTCATAGCATAGACTCAAAAAATGGTACTTGATGCCTCCTGGCTTAACACTCAGCATTATAAGGTACAGATCAAGGGTAAAGTGGAGCAATCCAGGGAAAAGAGTAGCACCCTCCCCAACACTTTGGTGTAGTAGCTATCAAAAAGGGAGCTGTCAGGTCACCCTTGACTACGGTCACCAACTTTACTGATGGCATTCCAACCATTGTAGGTTATTTAATGCCAAATCCTCTATACATATACATTAAATATATATGATTTGTAAACACATTTTGTTGATAACATCTATAAACAAGCCTAAGCTCATTCTTTTGCACCCAGTTAAATGGTTCCAAGAATTGACATGTATCACTAACAGTTCAATTAAATGGTTATTTGTTTCCACACAGTTAAATGATCAAATAGTTTGATTTCAAACCATTTAATTTAGCACAAGCCATCTGTTTGTACTCAGCTTAAATGTCAAACAGTTCAATTTGACCCATAGAAAGGACCCTATCAAGGGGCTGCCAATCTGGGCCAGAGTGAACCCGGAAGTGATGGCAATGAAGGGGTACTCTGCATTCTACAAAGGTCCAGCATTATGTGAGCTTCATCATCAGATTGTTTAGTGTCATATCCAGGACACTCGTTGGGGTTGGTGGGGGTCTTAACACTCTGCAGAGATGCAGTTGGTGTATTTTACAGCCCTAGCTTGACAGGCCATATTTCTATTTAATGATAATCATTTGTTTGTACTCAGTTTTATGTTTCTTTTCTTAATTCCTAAAGGAGGAAATAAAGCCTCTAATTGTATTGTATTGTATTGGGAAAGGTATGAATCCAATTATTCTCCCTCCAGCTATAGGTAAATAGTAGGAAAGACTAGGTTCTTCAGCCTTGGTGAGGCAACTAGTCTAGGAGAAGGAAAAACTAATGACAATAACCATTGGTACACAATTAGACCTTCAAGTAATTATTCTTAATATAAATAATTTGTACAGTTATAGGGTTTCTTATATTTCTATTCAATACTAATCCTTTGCAATTAATTATATGGTCTCAAGTATTTGATAATAATAGAGCTTTAAAAAAGGATAATGAAATAGGCTTTATTTTACTGACCACTGCTCAGCTACTATTTATAGTAATTATTAAAAAAACTGTGGAAAGGTTCAACTTCTATTGCCATATCACCAACATTTGGATCTAATGTGGAATAATAATGAAATTGGAAGCTTTACTTTACTGACTGCCTCTCAGCTATTATTTATAGCAAGTAAAATGGAAAACATTAAAGAAAATAATCAAAATCAATAATAACTATAATGATGATAGATGACAATGCTTCATCTAAAAATGACTGATTGCATTCACATAGCACTAATACCCTTGGGAAAGGTATGAATCCAATTATTCTCCCTCTAGCTATGGGTAAATAGTAGGACAGACTTGGTGAGGCAACTAGTCTAGGAGAAGGAAAACTCTGAATTCAAACCTGTTAAACTCTGCTTAAAAATTGACCTAGTGTCATATCCTTCCCAGGCGGAGAGGTTGGTAAATATATATATATATATATATATATATATATACCACAGGTGCAAAGAAGAAAGTCTTACCTGCAGATATGTTTCATTCTATGGGTTTTTTTCCTGAGCAGACAAATAATATAGAGAAGGGCAGCAGCTGCCACAACTCCCTGATATTGGTCCCCTGTCATATGAGCAATGATAATCATGGCTGTATAAACAAGACCTGGTTGAAGCAATTGAAAGCACCAAATGAAATATGGACTGCTTGGTTTTTGATTGGGATTCTTCTGAGACAAATATGACAGGAATGGAATCAGCTCATGATGCCTGGGGAAGAAAAAAAGAAAACAAAAATTTGGATTAACATTTTTGGAGCTTTTAAGTTCTCTTGAGAAAAAAAAAAAAAGAAAAAAAAGGGGAGGAATGATTGATTTTAAAAAAAAGAAAAAAAGATGAAGCATGATTGATTTTAACAGCATGTCAACCATTCTAGGGTTATTTTATTCCAAAAGTTTAGAGAATTACATACATTTATATCTAAGTTAGGCAATTAATGTTGTGGACTGGTAAAAGGTCCGAAAGAAAGACTCAAACTCGGGATTACATGAAACAAGTATATTGAACAAAAGTATAAATACAGCATAGGTAAAAGAGTGTTGAACGTCAGTCTGACTGCCAAAGTGTTAGGCTGGAGTTAACTTAACACTGAGATGAATCTTCTACCAGTACTCATAGTAATAGGAAGAGTTCATTATAGTTCATAAGGTAGGTACCATAACAATTGCATACATTTATATCTAGTGGTCTATCGATAGCTGTCTCTGACTGATAAAATAAAATGCAGTTTCTTCCAAGCAGTGGTCGTGTCAATACTGCTATATGGATGCACTACATGGACGCTATTTAAATGTATGAAGAAAAAGCTTGACAGCAACTACACAAGAATGCTGCAAGCAATATTGAATAAGTCCTGGAGGCAGCACCCAACAAAACAGCAGCTGTATGGCTACCTACCACCCATCACGAAAACTATCAAAATTAGACAAACCAGACATGCAGGACACTGCTGGAGAAGTAGGGACACTCTGATAAGTGATGTACTCTAGTGGATCCCTTCACATGGCCAAGCAAAGGCAGGATGACCAGCTCGAACCTACATACAGCAGCTCTGTGCTGATACTAGATGTAGCCTGGAAGATCTGCCGGAAGCAATGGATGATAGGGAGGGGTGGCAAGAGAGGGTCATGGATATCCATGCTGATAACGCAACATGATGATGATGATATCTAGTGTTTAGGCAGTTACATACATTTATATCAAGAGGTTAGGCAAAACATACATTTATATCTTGAGGTCAGGCAATTACATTTATATCTAGAGGTTAGGCAGTTACATATATTTATACCTAGAGGTTAGGCAGTTACATACATTTATACCTTGAGGTCAGGCAATTACATACATTCATACCTAGAAATCAGGCAATTACATACATCTATATCTAGAGGTTAGGCAATTACATACATTTATATCTATAGGTCAGGCAATTGCATACACTTATATCTAGAGATTAGGAAGTTACATGCATTTATACCAAGAAGTTAGGCAGTTACTTGCATTTATATCTAGAGGTTAGGCAGTTATATGCATTTATATCTAGAGGTTAGGCAGTTACATGCATTTATATCTAAAGGTCAGGCAATTACATACATTTATATCTAGAGGTTAGGCAGTTCCATACATTTATATCAAGAGGTTAGGGAATTACATACATTTATGTTTAGATTTTACCTTTATATGGCATCAAGTATTTCTATTAAATACAACTAATTTTTAAACATCTGTTTGACCAACAGATAGGACACTACTACCCCAGGTCAGTTGACCCAGGAATAATGGCAATAAAGAGGTACTCTACTTTCCCAAGAACTGAAGCCTTACCACAGGATCCAGTCTAATGTCATACTCAGAACATCTTTTGTGTTTTTTTTGGAGAGGGTGTAGTCTTTCTACTCTGCAGTGGAACAGTCAGGATATTCTTCACTCTACCAACAGTGCAAAACAAAAAAGTAGGAGTAACTTAATAAATTTTCCTTGTACCTTTTTTTATCTTTTGATTTTTAGTTGTGTTTTTTAATTGCAATGCACTCATGCTGTCATTCTATGACCAGAAGACAGAGCAGATCAGAAACAATAAAAACAGAGCAAGACTGAAACTAGAGAAAGCTAAATAAACACTCCAGCTGCTTTACCAACAGATCTATGAAAAGCCATTGATAAGCAGAAATTCAAATCAAACATTTCAAACTCATCTCTTACTCTATTTTCAGACTCTCTTGTTGCCGCAATTGTGTTTTTTTTTTCCAATACTAATATTATAAATGGTACTTTATTTGTTATCATTTTTAGATGAAGCATTGTCATCTATCATTATTATAGTTATAATTGATTTTGATTATTTTCTTTAATGTTTCCTTTTTAGTCACTTTTTAAAAGATCATAATTCACTCAGTTTATCATTCTATTATTTGGTTTTGGTTTCGTTTCTTTGTTTAATGGCATATCAACCTTTGTGGGTCATTCAATGCTAAAGTCATCCTTGTAGAAAAACAGCAGTAGAGTAGAGTTGGCAACCTTAGTCGAGGGTGACCCGAAGGTTCCCCTTTCAATAGCTACTCCATTCCTTGGATTGCTGCACTTTATCCTTGATCCCCACCTTATAATCCTGAGTGTTAAGGCAGCATCAAGTACCATTTTTTGAGTATGACTCGACCTGAGATTGGACCCCGATCTGCCCGACCATTGGCCAACACGCTACTCATTAGGCCAATAGATTTTGAAGAGATAGGGATGTACGGTTATGTCCAGCTTTGTCTTTATTGTTACAAAAGCCTTCCACCAAGATGTTACAGCAGTAATACTGTTTAATCCATAGCTGGGAGGATAAGGGGATTAGTCTGAAAGTGAACATAATAGCGCAACTTAAGTTTGAACTCATTTACTTCGAGTCCACAGTCCAGCACTTTAGCCATTATGCTATGCAGACCCCACCTATTATTATTATTACTGAAAGTTTTACTGTTTTTGTCCCATAATAACTGGTACATTTAGAGTATGAAATATGTATTCAAATGTTCCAACCATGATAGGACAGCTAGTAACATTTTCTATAATGATTAATAAACAGTTTAAGAAGGATACTAAAGATCAAGAATACTATATCTGTCCCCAAATTGTTCGTACATTTCATCATCATCATCATCATGTCGTGCCGCTAGCACGGATATCCCTGACCCTCTCTCGCCACTTTTCCCTATCGTTCATCACCTCTGGCAGGTCTTCAGGGCTACATCCCGTATCCTCACATAGCTGCTGAATGTATGTTTGTGCTGGTCATCCTGCTTTTGCCCGGCCATGTGTGGGGGTCCATAGGAGTACATCACTTTAGTGTATGAAATATGTATTCAAATATATTAACTATTATGAGACAGAGGTAATCACATTTTCTATTATGATTAATGAAATATTTAAGGATAGTAGAAATAAGAATATTACATACATTTTTTATATTGAATGGTGAAGTCAAAATGAAATTTAGAGAAACATACCCACACACACTGCATTTAGCAAGAATTTTGTACCAATCAACCTAAAATAAATAAAATTAAAAGAAATTCCTGAAATCTGTAGACACCTGAAAGTATATTTCTCTCTCAATATTTCTACCTTGTGTATCACTTACCCAGGCTTGGGTTTGATGCTTTGTTGCGCTAAATCCAATGGGGTGTGATTGTGTTTATTACGAATGTGTAGCAAACTGCAATCACCTGTATTTAATAACAACCAACAGATGTGACTGAAGCCCTCCTTGGCTGCTATGTGCAAAACCGTGTTGCCATCAACATCTTTGACAAATACGTCTGTGCGCTAAAAAAAAACAAAAATGACAACATTTAAAAAAAGATATATTCAAAAAATCACTTCACATACATTATATATACTATAATTATTTGTGCATAACATGGACTCCCCTCCCTCAAGTTTTTAAGCCTAAAAGTTGAAGGTGTATATCATATAAAAAAAGTTTGAGAATTTCTGGTTTACCTGATACGTTATGACACCTAAATATGATGTTTGATCCAAATGGCAAAAAACACAAACTGACTGAAGTCATCAAATAAAAAAGGACAATAAAAATAATTTTTTATACTTTAGTATTTTTATTTCTTTGAGATACAAAAACTTCACATGTCATCTAGATTGCCAAAAATGTTGAAGATTTTCTCTAGGTCAACTTAGCAAATCTTTAGCTTGTAAGAAGGGATGCATTGACAAAAAAACCCCGACTGATTTTGATCTTGATCATCTACTGTGATTATTAGTATATAACACACACTATTTTCCATATTTTTAAACCTACAAGATAGGGATGCATATTATACAAAAAACCTTAATATTAACATTTTAACTGGTTAATAAATTCAGGATGGTATGACCAAATGTAAGTTATATCTAGGATTTAAACTAATGTCTAACAAATATTTTTGTCTTATGTTGTTACTGAGAAAGTTATATATATATGATTTAAATTAACATCTAACAAATGCTTTTGTCTTATGTTGTAACAGAAAAAGTTATATCTATCATCCGAACTAATGTCTAACAAATGCTTTTGTCTTATGTTGTTACTAAGAAAGTTATATACGAGGATCATTAAATAAGTTTCCAGACTTTTTTTGTATGGGCACTTTTATTGATAGTACACACATGAAACTCTAATCTCCTTCGAAGTAATCTCCTCCAGCTGCAAGGCAATTGTTATATCGTTCCAACAACTTCTGAAAGGCCCCATGGAAGTCCTCTTGTGTGAGCGTGTCAATGACCTTCATCACAGCCTCTTTCATCTCTTCAATTGTCTCATAACGACAGCCTCTGAGCTTAGGGAATAACCAAAAGTCACAGGGAGCAAGGTCTGGATTATAGGGAAAGTGAGGAACTGTCTTGATGCCCATCTTGGTCAAATAGTCTGTGACAAGGATGGAGTTGTGGACTGGTGCATTGTCCTCGTGGAAATGCCACAGACCCGATTTGAAGAGTGCTGGCCTCTTCCCTAGGAATCTCTTCCTGAACTCCCTTAAAACCTCAACATAACCCTTTGGCCAATCAACTCTGGTGTATTGACTTGCTTACTCCTCCCACACGTCTCATCATCCCTCACAGACTCCCTGCCTTCCTTGAATCTCTTATGCCACTCGAAAACTCATGCTCGATTCATGCAAGATGGTTGAAAAGCAGCCTGAAGCATTCCATATGTTTCTGTGGCATTTTTTCCAAGTTTAAAACAGAATTCGATTGGATATTGTTCTTCTAAAGTTTCAGATTGCATTTTTGAAATTCACCAGCTGTGATAATCAGGCTTTAGTAGGGAGTATTCCAATTGCTGCTGTAGCTGTTCATTTGAACCTGAAATCATAAAAATTGGTCAGTCATCTCATAAGATGTATAGCAATAACATGCTGAATTTTCAAGAGTCTACAACAATTTTAAATGCCTGTATGAGAAAAGTCTGGAAACTTATTGAATGCTTCACATATATATATGATTTAAACTAACATCTAACAAATGCTTTTGTCTTATGTTGTTACAGAAAAAGTTATATCTGTCATCCGAACTAATGTCTAACAAATGCTTTTGTTTTATGTTGTTACTGAGCAATAGCCACTGGAATGTAGTTTGTTTATAATTTTTTTTTTCTCCTCAGGTGAGCTTATTTTTGCAACTGACTTGTCATTTTTTATGAACATGTGAATGTGTTTGCTCTAAATCCTATGTAAAAGATTTGTTTTGAAACATAAGTTGAGAATTGAAATTTTCACTTTTAGTCAATTAAACTGGATAAAAATAATTTAAAAATACTTTTTAAAATGAAACATTAAATATCTACACTACCCTGAAGACCTGAAGATGATCATATAGACCGAAACATGGGCAAATTTTATATAAAAAATACATTCTCTTAATATATTGCATTTTATATTCTATATTTACATACTCTCAGATTTATTTCCCTCTTTTATATATATATATATATATATATATATATATATATATATATATATTTGGGCCTATTGCTTTACTTCAGTTGCTCCTATTTGTTGGGGATAAATAAAAATTGATAGGTTTATTTATTTCAAACAAATGTGGACACATTGAAATAAATAACTTTATATATATATATATATATATATATATATATATATATAAACCAAATGCACTACAATTATAAATCACATGAAAAAATATTAAAAACATTGATTGATAGAAACATACTCCCCACTGATCCTAATAAAAAAATAAAAATTATATACTATAATAAATTTAAAACCTCCAACTAAGTCATTAAAAATAATTCCTCTCCCTCAATTGGAGTTTTGCAAAAAACCAACGTTATATATCAATTCAAATGTCCTTTAGGAGATTGTATCTCTGAAAATAACAATATATATGTCGGTTTAATCTCAACTACCCTATCAAGAAGACTTACAATCCACTTTTCTGATACAAGTTCCATAGCACTGCATTTAAAAAAACATTCATGCCCAACAATAGAATGATGGAAAATTCTTACCGAAAACACAACAATTAGAACATCAAAATAACAAGCAAAAACTACAGATTCTCGAGGCACTACATATTAGGAACATTCAACCCAAACAATAGAATTCATTTTGAAACCAGTGCTAATGTATTTAAATGTCTTTAGCTATTGGTGCTATTTATAGGAACAAATTCGAAAAGTAAATACTATACAATACAACAGTACAAACGCTCATTCTTACAAAGTAGTAATGTGCCTACCAAAGTTACATCACTTTTGTAATACCTCCTCCCCTGATGATGGCTCAAAGTTGGGCAGAAAGTACTTGGGAAATAACTAATTATGGAAGGTTTATCAACCAATTCCCGCCAAATATCATAAGACCAATATGGCAATTCAAAAGGATTAACAAAAAAATATGTAGACAAAAAATGTCTATTATGTTCAATCAAATATCTATCTATCTATCTATCTATCTACCTATATATATATATAAAAATTTGCATTATATGTACATATGGAAGTAAATAATGGAAATGAATCTGACGGTATGGAGAAAATAGAAAAGCAAAGTAATCCAGAAGTGATGAATCTATTATGAAGTCAACGTTAAAATGTTTCAGTTTTAGGAAACCTTCATCAGGATTTTAAGATGGTGAAACAAGTATTGACAGAACAACAATGGATGTTTTAATAACATCACATATTTCTGGATCACATATTTCTGGATTATGTACGAATTTACCTCAAAACCTCTGTACAGAACTTGAAATTTTCCCAGGAGCAAACCTTTGAAAAAGCTAAGTTACTTGGACGAGAACTTCAACACAAACAATGCATGTCTTACAATATTGCTGAAAGACTTAGATCTGAGGTATCTAAAATCAATATAGTTGAGATGGAAGTCCTTAGTTTTGGTTTAAAATTCACTACCAGAATCAAAAATCAGGATATGGGAAAACTAATTGATATGTATTACAGACATCCCGACTGATTTCCCCAAAGTTTTTGTACAAGACATAATTGCAGCTAACATCCATTGCCAAGCCAATGAACAGATCCTGCCAAGGAGATATTTAGCAGCCTTAAAGATTCTACTTCTAACAACAATATTATTATATTGCCTTCTGACAAAAGTGGCAGTTCTGTTATGGATTCTGCTGTTTATAACTAGAAACTCATGAATTTACTTGATGATAATAACACTTTTAAACAGATCTTCTCACAAACTATTTTTAAAGATGTGAATGATTTTATAAGTCTTACAAGAAATTAGTTTCAATTGAGGATAAATCTTGGTTTTCATTAATTAATTACCCCCCACCATTTCTAAAATTTACAGTCTTCCTAAAACCTATAAACCTAATATACCCTTAAGTCCAATCATCTCTGGTATAGGATCTGCTCCCCATAACAATGCAAAACTTTTAGCTAAAATATTATCCCCATTGTTGGCTACGATCAGCGATGCACATATCAATAATTCTGGTTCACTCCTTTACAAAATAATTAATATTAATACGAAAAACAAATCCTTACCTAGTCTTGACATCAAATCCCTGCACATTAACGTACCAATTGATAAATGCATAGAACATTTAAAAAATCCCCTTTGAAAAACAAACACTATATTACCTCTACCCATCTCTAAATTAATTAGAATTTGTACCTTATGCACATCACATTGTTATTTCCAACACGACAACACTTTTTATAAACAGAAATTTGGTTTGCTTATGGGTTCTCTTTTTAGTGGTGTTCTTGCATGCTTTTATTTTGAATTCCTTGAATTTGGTCCTTTTAAATATATAATCCCAAGTAATTCTAATTACTTTTGATACATAGACAACATTTTACTTATTTACCCACAAGAACTTAATTTAATAAAGATCACTGACTAATTAAACAATATTGAACCTTCCATAAAGTTTACATATGAACTTGAATCCAACAATTCAACCTTTGTCTTACTTGTAATGAACAATGACTAATTAGAATTCAAAGTTTATTGTAAACCCACCAGTGAAAATGACTACATTCATTTCTATTCACACCACACCAAAACTAAAAGAGTAATTATAATAGGTTTTTATTTTAGGGCCTTCTGTATCTGCTCCATGAAATATCTAGATGAAAAATTTAATTATATAGAAAATTCCTTTCTAAACCTTCTTTACCTTAAACTTTTTATACAGCCTAAAGCCCTTAAAATTTACAACAGAAATCAATCTTAAACTTCCATCAATACACCTAATAAAATAAAACTTTCCCATAAACATTATTTTACCTAATAGTTCTTCCACTAACTTTATAGAAAATAATTTAAATAAACTTGGTATTAAAACTGTCATTTTTACCTTCTAAAACTATTTGCAGCTTACTTAACTCTGAGTCTTGTTGAATTATCAAGTCCGACACTAGTATTTATTCTATTCCTTGCAAAGACAGTGAATTGAATCATATATAGGCAAAATGTTGAGAAATTATTATAAACATATATATGAACATAAACATGATATTTGATTAGGCAATATTAATAAGGCATTTTTCTTACATATATCTAAAACTGACCACAACTTTGATTTTAATGCAGCTACGATGTTAGCTCATATTCATAACAAAAGATTGAGACAAATTTTTGAAGATGGTGCAATTTTGCTGTTACCCTCCGTTGATACACAACCTGGATTTTTAATTCTATCCCCTTTCTTAGGTTAACTAGTCTTGAATAGTTACAACATATCAAACTTTAATTATCTTTCAATACATATTTATACTTCTTTCAGACCCATGAACTAAACAAATTTTAAATTTTATCTTCTTACATATTCTTCCTGATCACTTTGTTTATACATATTATCTTATGTCCTGTTTTTTCAATCTCTTCCCCCTTTTTTGGTATATATTTCTTTATGATAGCTACAGTATTTAAAACCTTCACTAAGCATCTCTCCCTCATATTTCCTTTAGACATAGTTTATAACTTACTATTTCACTAATAGATACAACAATTTACATATAGTTGATATTAATATGGTTTATCCCAATTAATTTATTTACATATGGTTGTTCATTTGTCTGTTTTCTCTTTTCCTTTCTTCTTCTCTATTTCTTTCTTTTCTTTTCAATCTATTGTATCTCCTATAAGTTCCATACATTTAAACATTATTGCCTGTGCCAATCACTTGATAGTTTTTTGAAAAAGAACGTTGATTAAATGTTGATATATATATATATATATATATATATATATATATATATAACATTTCCTGTTATTGTATTTTATTAAAACATCCATTGTTGTTCTATCAACATGTGTTTCACCATCTTAAAGTCCTGATGAAGGTTTAATAAAACTGAGATGTATTATCATTGACTTTCCTTCATAATAAATTCCTCACTTTTGGATTATTTTGTTTTTCTATTTTCTTTGTATATATATTGTCATCCCTCGACAGACTGTTTTGTTGTATCACAACTCTTCAGTGTGGCAAGACACATAGGACATTTGAAGCTGGGATTGAAACCCGCACAACTTTATGTTTGACTTTGTATCATACTGCTCAGCCAGCAAGCAAACCACGTCAGCTTGGGAATTATAAGGCATTATGTAGTAGTTTTCACTTGTTTACATTTTTGTCTTACGGTTCCAGGCTCATTAGGTGCCCCATTTACATAGCCTTGTGCAACATATGTTCTCTGATGAATGCAAACAAGCTGGAAACATACACATATGTAAGAATGAATAAAATCATTCTTAATTAAAAAAAATACAAATCTCTTAGTGGACCTATTTATTTTGAAATATATATAAATTTGCATTATGATAATCTTGGTGTTTCTTCTTCTATCATCATCATCATCATTATCAATTCTGATTGGTTTTATTAATTAGCTAAAAAACAGTGTGTATCAGAGTGGTTATTTTCTTAGCCTCAGACTAGAAGTATGAGGCACCTAGTGAGAATCGAACTCACTAACAATATGTCTGCTAATCTAACTGGCTAATCATCACACCTCCTGAGGTGCCAAACAACATTTATCAGAATAATAATAATATAAAATTTCTATAAGACTTTTTAAAAGCAGGTTTTAATAACTAATTATGTTGTGTTATGCATTTTAAATTTGATTTTTTTAATCTTCATACATAAAGTAAAGTTGGCGACTAGAAGGTTACCTTTTCAATAGCTTTGCAGTGGATAACTTTTATAATAAACTTATTGTAGTGTAATCAAAAAAAAAAAAAAAAAGAAGAAATAATCATAACTTCCTAACTCTATGACTATGGTTTGGTTGGTTAGTTTGTTTTGTTGATTGTATGGTAGTAGTCATAGTTGGTTAATTGCTGAGTTCTATAGGGATGACTTTGGGTTTTTGGCATCTTACTCCTTTGTTCTTCTTCTTACCCAATTAACTTGTTGGCTTCTTTGTTTTTGGAAAGCTGCAGAGAATTATGAAAGGAAGGAAGGAAAGAAAGAGTCAAAGATACCTTTTAAATTCCAACTTTATTTTAGGGTTTAACAACCATTCTATGGTGAGGGAAATTTTTTCTGAAACTAGTAGAAATAGTCTCTCAGACAAGGCATTAAAATATATTAGAGTCATTTTTGGTGGGTGGTGAGTTTAAGGTTGGTGGTTATATCCGGTAGGTGTTTTTGGTGAGGTATATTAGTAGCTTTCTCTGCTAACAGGACAGTCATTTTGATGAGTTGTGAGTTTGAAGGTCTGTCCTAGGTCTAATAGATATATTCAGCAAAGGCTGTTATTGGTTGGAGAACTGGTTGCTGGGCAGTGACTTAGCAGACGTGTTCTTTTCCCATTAGGAGAGAAGTAGGTCATTCAGTCGGTGTGGTCACTGTTTAACTGAGAGAATTTCTCTTTAGTGGTTGGAAGCCCCTTTCTTTAGGCATGTGCAGTTCTTCCTTTTTGTCAGAGGACTTGTAGGAACTGCTACATTTTTTTAAATTTATTTTATTTTTTTCTAATTCACACAACTCCACCTTTTCATTTGTTTATTTAATCGTAACTTAGCAACATGACAAAACTCTCACTGTGTTTACATTTATTATAACATTATCAGAACAAGAGAAAATTCAATTTTTGGACATTCACAGTATATTTTTCACTAAAGATTCATTTTTGTTTGTGTCTAAAAATATCAAGCTATGTCTAGAATATGAAATTCAAATGGACAGAATATAATTACTAGTGGTATAATTTTAGAATAGCTTTAAGTAGAGCATATATTGTAAGTTCTAAAAAAGGAACTTTTTTCAATCATGTCTTGTCAGCGAATTCTGTGACAAAAGCCAGCAAAGTAGAGGAATAAATATAAGGTAGTTGATGATTAAACAAAAAAAAAACAAAACACACACACAAAAAGGAAAAAAGAAAAAATGTTCATCTAGACAGATTGGCAAGGTTTTCTTTTGGTTTTTCTTGGACTTTGTCAAGTTTAGTTAGGCCCAGTTGGCTGGGGCGAGAGAATACACCAACTGCATCTTTGCAGATGGGTAAGACTTCCCCAACAAGTGTTCTGGATATGACACTAAACAATCTGATGGTGAAGCTCTAGTAATGCTGGAGCTTTGGAGAATGCAGAGTACCCCTTTTATTGTCTTCACTCCCAGGTCCACTCTGGCATGGAGTGGTAGCACTTGATAGGGTCCTATCTATGGGTCAAATAGAACTAAACAGTGTACTTATGCTAAACTGAATTGTTTAAAATAGAACTATTTTGACATTTAAACTGTGTACTTATGTTAAATAGAATTGTTTGAAATAAAACTGTTTATATGTATAAAAATGGATTTGGCATTAAATAACCTACAATGGTTGATGTGCCATAAAACCAAACCAAATTAAAAAATACAGGTTGTTGCAGTGTAATCAGTGACTATTGGTATGCTTGGTGAGAGGGAAGGTATTTAGATTAGTACACACTTCTGAAGAATTAATATTAGCAATAGCATATTGGTTGGTTGGGTTTTATAGCATATCAACCTTTATAGGTTATTTAATGCCATACATGTACATATTGAATATATATGAGGTGCATGCGATAAGTTTCCGGACTTTTTTTTTGTATGGGCACTTTTATTGATAGTATACACATAAAACTCTAGTCCCCTTCGAATTAATCTTCTCCGGCTGCAATGCACTCGTCATACTGTTCCAACAACTCCTGGAAGGCCCCATGGAAGTCCTCTTGTGTGAGCGTGTCAATGACCTTCGTCACAGCCTCTTTCATTTCCACAATTGTCTCATAATGACAGCCTCCGAGCTTACGGAATAACCAAAAGTCACAGGGAGCAAGGTCTGGACTATAGGGAAGGTGAGGAACTGTCTTGATTCCCATCTTGGTCAAATAGTCTGTGACAAGGATGGAGTTGTGGACTGGTGCATTGTCCTCATGGAAATGCCACTGACCCAATTTGAAGAGTGCTGGCCTCTTCCCTAGGAATCTCTTCCTGAACTCCCTTAAAACCTCAACATAGTAGCCCTAACCCTAACCCTTTGGCCAATCAACTCTGGTGTATTGACTTGCTTACTCCTCCCACACCTCTCAACATCCCTCACAGACTCCCTGCCTTCCTTGAATCTCTTATGCCACTCAAAAACTAATGCTCGATTCATGCAAGATGGTTGAAAAGCAGTCTGAAGCATTCCATACGTTTCTGTGGCATTTTTTCCAAGTTTAAAACAGAATTTTATTGAATATTGTTCTTCTAAAGTGTCAAATTGCATTTTTGAAATTCACCAGCTGTGATAATCAGGCTTTAGTAGGGTGCATTCCAATTGCTGCTGTAGCAGTTCATTTGAACCTGAAATCACAAAAATTGGTCAGTCTTCTCATAAGATGTATAGCAATAACATACTGAATTTTCAAGAGTCTACAACAATTTTAAATGCCTGTATGAGAAAAGTCTGGAAACTTATTGTTTGCACCTTATATGATTTGTAAATGCATCATCATCATCATATCGTGCTGGCAGCACGGATATCCCTGACCCTCTCTCGCCACTCCTCCCTATCGTTCATCGCCCTAGGCAGGTCTTCAGGACAACAACCTGTATCCTCACATAGCTGCTGAATGTACGTTCGTGCTGGTCGTCCTGCTTTTGCGCGGCCATGTGTGGGGATCCATAAGAGTACATCTCTTATGAGTTCATCTCTGCTTCTCCAGCAATGTCCTGCATGTCTGGTTCGCCTAACTTGAATAGTTTTCGTGATAGGGGGCAGGTGGCCGTACAGTTGGTGTCTTGTGGGGTGTTGCTGCCAGGACTTGTTCAAGATTGCACGCAGCAACAAGCCAGAACTCATTTGTTTGAACTGAGTTAAATGGTTTCAAGCATTACTATCTAACACTATTCAACATTACAGTTAAATAGTTTCAAGTTTAGAAAATGATTACATATTTCTTCTTGACCCATAGATGGAGCTCTAACAGGTACAACCACTTTGGGTCCGAGTGGACCTGGGAGTAATGGTAATGAAGGGATAATCTATATTCAACAAAGCTCCAGAACAGTTGTTTTGTAGTGGTCTTACCCCTTTGCAGAGAAGCATTTGCTGTATTTAACGGTCCTAGCTTTGTGGGCAAAGTATATCCATGATGTATAAACAGTGAACAAAACAAAAGGAAAGACAAAATAAACACCATTACACATACAAGAAAATTTAATATGCACAATATACATGCAATTAGTATTTAAAGAAAAAATACACAAATGTGTCTCACAGTAAAATTATGCATATATTGTTCCATGAACAAGCTGCTTGTAGAAGAGGTACAAAATGGAAAAAGGTTTACTTGACAAGTGTGAGTAATATAGCCATGTGCCTTTAACATTCCCTGGCTTTACCATACCAAAGTCCCTTCTGTTCAAAGAATAAATAGAGGTCGAGAAAGGGTTTCTGGGACTGTCATGTGACATCCCAATGGATATGCAAATTCTCAAAGATAATTATTTATTGTATTATGTAGTAAGTAAAATAAAGTTGGTGACCAGAGTCAAGGGCGACCAGCAGGCTCCCTTTTCAATAGCTACTAAACCAAGGTGTAGAGGAAGGTGCTACTCCTTTCTCTGAATTGCTCCACTTTACCCTTGATACGTACCTTATATTGCTGAGTGTTAAGCAAGGAGGTATCAAATGCCATTTTTAAAGTCTTTGGTATGACGCAAACTGGGATTCAACCCAAGTCTCCTGGACCATTGGCGAACACTCTACTACTAGGCAGACATATCAAATATCTAAGGGAGGTAGTCATTTATTGGATCCTGACATGACGAAAAGAAATGCAGAAAATATTGTGTATATAAATGTCTTTTTGAGGTAAGAATTTTTATTACAATTTAATTTTGGTGTCTGTAGGGTAGGTTTTTAACTAATAGCATGATTATTTGTATACACCACACACCCCTAATTTTGGATTATAAAATTTAGGAGAAAATAAATTCTTGTGTCAAATGGTACAGCCTTCCTCGCCAAATACAGGGGTAATTCCATTTCCAATCTGCCGATCATTTTGCTGGTCGGATATATCCTTGGCTGACACAACCAATTTGTTATTCAGACAACAGTTCAATTGCGAGTTGGAGTTACCAAAATAAATGAAAGCGCACAATTAAGAAAGTAAAAAAATAAAAGTCAATGCCAAGAAACAAAGAACAAAACATGGCTTGCAAAAATAACAATATTAAGTATGAAAAAAATGTCTTTAAAAAATAATACAGATATTTATCCAACCTGGAGGTGGTAAGTTTTAATTAGAGACCAGTTCATAAATTAACAGTCCGTAAATTTCTTGTATAAATTTTAGGCTTTTCTACTCTCACAGTCTATAGTCTGGCACAATGCAATCTTAAATAGCAGTTATGTTTGCTTTCCTCAATCCTTGGTATAACTTTACAAGTGCTTATTACATCAAGCTTTTTTGCAGTGTTGTATTATTGTCTGCTTTCTTTGTTTTCTATATTCAGGGCAGTCTGGTACAAAGTCAAAGATATGGAATCTAGTAGTTGCCTTTTTCTACTGTCTCGCTAATTCAAGCTTTTTCTCTGGTACAAAGTCAAAGATGTGGAATCTAGTAGTTGCCTTTTTCTACTGTCTCGCTAATTCAAGCTTTTTCTCTGGTACAAAGTCAAAGATGTGGAATCTAGTAGTTGCCTTTTTCTACTGTCTCGCTAATTCAAGCTTTTTCTCTGGTACAAAGTCAAAGATGTGGAATCTAGTAGTTGCCTTTTTCTACTGTCTCGCTAATTCAGGCTTTTTTTTCTGTCTCTTGGCGATTGTCATGTTTTTTTAATTCGCTCAATCTTTTTTTACGAGGGTAGTCTGGTAGAAGGTCAAGTCTGGTAGAGTGATGGAGGAATTCAACTTGTGTTCTCTTTGTAGGAATCTTTCTTCTTATTGTGTTCTCATAATTCACTTTGTGTTTTTTAAATCCAGGGCAGTCTGGTAAAAGGGCCTCCTTAAGGTAACATTATTTTGATTACTCTTTGATTCTTTATCTCCATCACTCGAGCACAAGGGCATCTCTCGTCTGCTCCACGTTAGTCTCCAAAGTATCATATCTCAGCTTTCTTCGTTTCTTTATCTCTGTGAGTCTGGCACAAGGCAATCTCTCAAGGTGTCACATTATCTCAGGTTTCTACTTCCACATCCAAACATGTAATATTGCTTTCTCTGCCTCTCCACTCTGGGTAGTCTGACACAAGGTCAGTACTGAGAAAGTGTATAATTTAGTAGCTGCCTCTTGCTCATCTGTTGCTGTCTGCCACTGGTCTACTTATGTAAATCTAAGACCTTTTAACTGCTCACCACCGGTCCTGTTTCTGTTTCTTTCTCTCCCTCTTACTCTTACTTGCCGTGTCAATACACTGGTTTGCACAATTCTGCTTCTTTTATACTGGTTCTGGCTGACCGAAATTTGCATATGTCACAAACTATGTCCCACCAGAGATGAGACGCATGACCTACAAACTGCACACCCAATGACGCTCATGCTTCCGTTTTTCTGTACTTCCAGCACTCTACACACAAAACACATTCGTCCCATTTTCGAACTTTGAGGTAGACCATTTTGCTCGTCACTTCTTGTTTTTTTTTCTTTCGGTGGTGCTATGAAAGGAATTCCATTTACACAGCTTTGTTGTCATATTTCATTTCTTTTGTTCACTTGGCTCATCACCTGTTTTTTTTTATCCAGCCGTGGATGTAAATGTCGGCTGTTCTGCCTGCATATAGAGCATGCCACTCGTTGTCTCTTTGAATGACGAACCCCGGTTGGCTCATCGGAGGCATCAGTTTGCGGGTTCTGCCTTTCAATTTCACAACAAAATCTTCATCTGAGGGGTAGGGAAAGTGTGGAACCAAAAATATCAATTCTCTCCTAATTTGGATTTCAGTCATATAAAACTCTCTACTGAAGAGGTAATGTTTTTATTGCCTCATGTTGCTGAAAATCAAAGCACTTGCCAATTGAGAAGACTTATAGTTGGACTGATTTAGATGAAAAATTTGCATTATTTTGCTCTGAAAAGCATTTTGGATGAAGTTATTGTTTGTGTTGAGCAAAGATTTAAAACAATGATTCAGATTTGTTAAATCTGAAGTTTTTTCATACTTCTGACAAAAATTTTCTGATGGAAGCGTTTTCAACTTTGGATGTTTTGTAATTTTCTTCAAATTTTTCTTTCTTTTTTGGTAAGAAATACTTCTTTAATTTTTCTTTCTAGCAAGGAAGAAAGGGGGGGATTTGGTTTGGTTTCTTTGTTTAATGGCATATCAACCATTGTAGGTTAATGCTAAATCCTCTTTATACATATATATTTTTTTTTTCTTCTTTCTAGCAAGGAATAAACGGGGGGGGGAAAGGATTTGGTTTGGTTTGCTTTGGTTTTATGGCATATCAAACATTGTAGGTTATTTAATGCTAAATCCTCTTTATATATATTTTTTTTTTCTTCTTTCAAGCAAGGAATGAAGGAGGGGGAAAAAAGGATTTGGTTTGGTTTGCTTTGGTTTTATGGCATATCAAGCATTGTAGGGTAATTTAATGCTAAATCCTCTTTATATATATATATTTTTTTTTTCTTCTTTCTAGCAAGGAAGAAAGTGGGGGGAAGGATTTGGTTTCTTTGTTTAATGGCATATCAAACTTTGTAGGTTATTTAATGCCAAAGCCATTCTCCTAGAAGAACAGTAGTGGTACTATTTAACCCATAGCTGAGAGGATAAGGGGGTTCATACCTTTCCCAAGGGTATTTGCCCAAAAGAGAATGTGATCGCGTGATTGGAGTACAAACTCGCTTACTACGATTCCGCAGACCATCGCTTTAACCATTACACCACAAGGACACCCCCCTAAGATATTGGATTTTGATGGATTGAAATACACGCTGAAATTAGTTTATGCTGGAGATTTTCCAAAGCAAGTGTAAAGCATACAAGAAGTTGCAGAGATAATATGGGAACTTGAACAAAACCAAGCTATGGCAGAAGGGACCAAATTATTGTCAGATTCTGACTATACTCGCCACATCTGCTTCCTGTGAGAGATCGTCTTCTTCATTAAAGCGTGTAAATAATTATATGAAGTGTTCCCAAAGTGAAGAGTGATTAAGTAATTTGGTTTTCATTTCGATGAATAAAGACCTTTCGAAGAAGATGAAGGTAGAGCGTAGTGCTGATACTTTTTACAATGTGATCGATGAATTTGCCCAAAAGAAACAAAAAGGTGAATTAATCTACAAATGAATTTTAATAACTCTTTATTTGCTGATTTTATTATTTTCTCTCGTAACCAATAGCAGTCATCATCATCACCAGGGTATTACTGGAGGGGGAGACATGAATTCCAATGGAGAGGCATATGAAATCTGAAGTGTTAGTAGAAGAGTATTTTTGTCACATTGAATATTAGTTCATATCACATTCCTACACAGCAGGGGAGGCAAATAATTTTCTAGGGACACAGAGTAAGGCTTTCCTTATTCCTCTTCAATTCAATTAAACATCAATCGTTTGTTTACATGCAGTTAAAAGGTCAAACAGTTCTATTTCTAACAATTCGATTAAATCTAAGTTATTTGTTTGCACATAGTTTAAATGTCAGACAGTTCTATTTGACTGATAGATAGGACTCAAGTACTACTGCTTCAGGTCAGAGTAAATCTGGGAGCAATGGCAATAAAGGGTACTCCACATTCCCCAAAACTCCAGGGCTGGAGCCTAACCATCAGAGTGTTTAGGTTCATATCCAGGACACTCCAGCTATAGGTAAATAGTAGGGCAGACTGGGTTCTTCAGCCTTGGTGAGGCAACTAGTCTAGGAGAAGGAAAACTCTGAATTCAAACCGCTTAAACTCCGCTCAAAAATTGACCTTGTGTCATATCCTGCCCAAGTGGAGGGGTTGGTAAATATGGATTTCCAGGACACTTTTTGGTTGTGGGGGAGGGTCTTACATTTCTGCAGAGATGTAGTTGGTGTATTCTACAGCCCCAGCTGACAGGGTTCTCAGGTTGTAGTGATGCTCCTCATGAAGCATGTTTACACCAGGTTTGAATTCAAAGTTTTCCTTCTTCAACACTGGTTGCCATATAAATGTTAAAGAGCCCAGTCTATTCCAGTATTTTACTGTAATGAAATAGGACTGAGGAGACCAAACTTAATGGATACTAAGGATTCTCAATGTTTGATTTGTTCTGTCACAGCCACCATTTCCAATTTTGTCACTGCACATAGGTAGAACAAGCTCTTTTAAGACCATCGGTGATTTGCATGCGTGAGCAAGTAGCTCAATAAAAAGCAAGCCATATAAACTGAGTGCAGTCATGATTTTGGAGTGAGACAAGCAAGACGGTGGATTTATTGATGAAGGTAATTGCTATAACTTACATTTACCCACAGCTGGAGGGAAGAATAGTTGGATTCATAAGTAAGTAAAGTCAAGTGGGTGACCAGAAGGCTCCCTTTTCAATAGCTACTGCACCGAGGTGTAGGGGAGGGTGCTACTCCTTTCCCTGGATTGCTCCACTTAACCCTTGATCCATACCTTATAATGCTGAGTGTTAAGCAAGGAGGCATCAAGTACTTGCTTAACACTCAGCATTATAAGGTATGGATCAAAGGTAAATTGGAACAATCCAGGGAAAAGAATAGTGTGTAGCAGTGGTGTAGTAGCTAATGAGAAAGGAGCCTTTGGATCACCCTTCACAATGGTCAACCAACTTACTCATATATTCCTGGGAATACTGCCCCTTGCAAAAATTATGGAGTTATTGCAATGAGAGGATGTTCTCCTTGGTTTTTCTTAAATAGCTGAACATCCTAGCTTCATGAAATATACCTTTAACAAACTAAATTATATTTATTGTTCTCTATTACTTTGAGTTTTCTCTTCTGATATCTTTCATGATCTACCTGTAAGTATTTTTTTTTTTTTTTTACAAAGGAGTCCTGTATAATGTGGGAACTTCTAACTCTGAATGTCTTCAGTTGATTTACTATCTTGGTATGATATTATAACACAAGGACCAGCAACCTCCTGTCTGCAAGCCACATCTGTCTCTCAAGTGATTTTTTTCTGGCTCACCATTTTACACTGGATTGATGTTACAGGGGTTGGCAACTCTCAGCCCGCAGGCCACATTGGACCCGTGAATGATTTTTGTCCGATTCACCATCTTACACCGTACTGATATTACATTACATTACATTACAATTTTCTTACAGTGCTATTAATCTTTGAAATTGAAATTTCAGTTCAAATCCACGACTGACTTCTACAAGAAATATGTGGTGCATTCAATAAGTTTCCAGACATTTTTGTACAGGCATTTAAAATTGTTGTAGCCTCTTGAAAATTCACTATATTATTGCTATACATCTTAGGAGATGACTGACCAATTTTCATGATTTCAAGTTCAAATGAACAGCTACAGCAGGAATTGGAATGCACCCTACTAAAGCCTGATTGTCACAGCTGGTTAATTTCAAAAATGCAATCTGGACTTTAGAAGAACAATATGCAATAAAATTCTTTTTTAAACTTGGAAAAATGCCATGCAATGAAAGCTGGATCTACTGTTATGACCCAGAGACCAAGAGACAGAGTTCCCAGTGGAAGCATGCTGGCTCTCCCAGAACCAAGAAGGCCAGACAGAGCAAATCCACCCACAAACTTTTGATGATCCCTTTTTTTGACAGCACTGGCATGATCTACATGCACTGGGTTCCCACTGGACAGACAGTCAACAAGGCTATGTTGAGGTTTAAAGGGAATTCAAGAACAGATTCTGTCAAAAGAGACCAGCACTCTTCAAATCAGCTCAGTGGCATTTCCACCAAGACAATGCACCAGTCTACAACTCCATCCTTGTCACAGACTATTTGACCAAGATGGGCATCAAGACAGTTTGTCACCCTCCCTATAGTCCAGACCTTGCTCCCAGTGACTTTTGGTTATTCCCTAAGCCCAGAGGCTGTCATTATGAGACAATTGAGGAGATGCATATCATTCTTCTAAAGTGTCAGATTGTATTTTTGAAATTCACCAGCTGTGACAATTAGGTTTTATTATAGCAATAACATAGTGAATTTTCAAGAATCTACGACAATTTTAAATGCCCATACAAAAAAAGTCTGGAAACTTATCGTATGCACCTCATACCTTCTTGTTTTGGTTTGGTTTATGGCATATCAACCATTTTAGGTTTATTCAATGCTAAATCTATCTATCTATATATATATATATACATTTTTTTTTTTCATCATACAACGTGTGAAAGCACGTGCGATACCCTAGCCTCATCAGCCGCCAACCAGGGTGATAACACAGTTTCGGTAGCTCAAGGCAGGCTACCTTCTGGTTTTGGTTTGATTTATGGCATATCAACCATTTTAGGTTTATTCAATGCTATATATATATAGGGAAGGAGTAGCGCCCTCCCCTACACCTTGGTGTAGTAGCTATCGAAAAGGGAGCCTTCGGGTTACCCTCGACTATGGTCGCCAACTTTACTTATATATATATATATATATATATATATATATATATATATATATATATATATGAACACCTATATTTCAAACAATTCAGTTTACTATAAGTATAGTTTTTGGTTACACTCAGTTAAATGTCAAAACAGTTCTATGTCAAACAATTCAGTTTAACATACAAAAATAGTTCCATTTCAAACAATTCAGTTTACCATAGATACACAGTTTAAATGTCAAACAACTCATTTCAGCATAAGTAACCTGTTTAGTTCTATTTGACCCATAGATAGGACCCTTATCAGGTGCTACCACTCCAGGCCAGAGTGGACCTGGGAGTGATGGCAATGAAGGGGTACTCTGCATTTCCCTAAGCTCTAGCATTACTGGAGCCTCACCATCAGATTGTTTAGAATCATACCAGGACACTCGTTGGGAGGTGGGGACTTACTCCACTGCAGAGAAGCAGTCGGTTTATTCTACGGCTCCAGCCGACTGGGCCTTGTGTGTGTGTGGGGGTCTCACCCTTTTTGTTGAGAAGCAGTTGGTGTATTCTGCAGCCTCACCCGACTGGGCAATTGCTTGAAGGAGCTATAGCCATTATCCAACTGACCATAATATTTAACAATATGTTTGAAAAAAATTTTCAGTGTTGGTTATGATATACTAAAAAGCTTTGAATTCCTTCAATCTTTAAAAGTTGATAAATATTTTCCTCTTTGAAAATGAAAGAAAAAAACAAAGAGAGGAACAAACCTGATGTTTTGTGAGGTATTTTAAGGCTTCCAAGTGGCCCATTTCACACACAATATGGAGGGGTGTTTGCAAGTTGTTATCTATTTGCTGGAGGCTAAGACCATACAGACTCATCAGGTAATGAAGGACACAGCTGTATATAAAAAAGAACACAATTTTTCACAGTTAATTAAAAAAGATACACAAACGATCATTAAAAAATAACAACAACACAAGATTTTCCATCATTATTATTATTACTATTATGATTAATCATTTCTTGGAGTAAGAAATAAGACTTGAAAACCTAAAATTATTATATTGCCTAAATAATAGAATTCTTATGGCATGTCTGTATTTAACAACCCCTCCATATGGGCAGGATGTGACACAAGGTTAGTTTTTTTTAAAGCAGAGTTTAACAAGTCTGAATTCAGAGTTTACCTTTTTCTAGAATGGTTGCCTAAATATAGCTGAAGAATTCAGTCTAACCTGCTATTTACTTATAGTTGGAGGGAGAATAATTGGATTCATACCTTTCCCAAGGGTATTAGTGGTATGTGAAATGCAATCAGTCTCATCCAGAATTATAATTTGCATTGTCATATCCATTTCCTACAACGATAACCATTACACCATGGGCACCTCTTATGGCATATCAGCCCATCTGGGGTAATTTTATGCCAAGAGATTAGGGAATTGCATTCACCGAACATTCATATTTACATTTTTATGTTGTTGTTTCTTTTTTTTTGTTTAATGGTACATCAAACTTCATGGGTTATTTAATGCCAAAACTGTATTTGTAGAAGAACAGTCATCATCATTGTTGCATTGACAATATGGAGTTCTCTGACAATCTTGCCATCCATCCCTATCATCTTCTAGGCTGCATCCAGTGTCCATATAGAACTGATGTAGTTAAGTCTTTGTTGGTCAGCCAACATTGATGTGTCTGTGTGTAGGAGTTCATAAAGAATGTCAGGGTGTCCTCGTGGTGTAATGGTTAAAGCGATGGACTGTGGAATCTTAGTAAGCGAGTTTGTACTCCAGTCGCGTTATTACATTCACTTTCGGGCAAATACCCTTGGGAAAGGTATGAACCCCCTTATACTCCTAGCTATGGGTTAAATAGTACCACTGCTGTTCTTCTAGGAGAATAGCTTTGGCATTAAATAACCTACAAAGGTTGATATGCCATTAAACAAAGAAACCAAACCAAAGAATGTAACTTAGGAGTTTGTTCTTACAGTAGTAGTTCTATTTGAGATATAGAGGAGTTCATATCTTTCCTATGTTGTTTCTTAAGAGGTCTTTTTGCACATGTTCCTATTAAATATGAATAACTTTTTAAACATCTATTTCACCCATAGATGGGACCCTTACTGGTACAACCACTCCGTGTTAGACATTGAAAGTTTTAAAAAGGATCTTTTCTTGAATTTCTTAAATTAAAATTTTTTGTATTTGTGTTATCATGAAGTCACAATCTGATACTATTGTTTTATTTACATTGCTCTGTAAATGCAATAATGTCAAAGTTTTGAAATCTTTTAAAAGATATTTTAAAACAAACCTTTTGTTGTTATCAAATCTATCTGGATATATCATTAACAGGTAAATATTTATTATCATTAAATTATCTAACATACAATGAAGTGCCAACTCATTTTGTTTTAGCATTATTTGGGCCAGATAAGGAAATATATTTAAAAAAAAACAAACCCTGGTCTGTTTTATGGTTTTAAAATGAGATGGCTGCTGATTCAATTATTTTTTGAGTACTAGAGAGTCACTCAACTATTTAAGATTCCATACAGCGGTCAGTATTCTTAAAAGTTTGACACTCAGTTTTATGCCTAAGAATTAGAGTAGACTAGGGAGGGGAGGGTTTCATTTTCTTGACAACAATGATTTTCATCAGTTATTAATTGTTTCTTATTGTAAGAAGTAAGTAAGTAAAGTTGGCGACCAGAAGGCTCCCCTTTCAATAGCTACTACACCGAGGTGTAGGGGAGGGCACTACTCCTTTCCCTGGATTGCTACACTTTACTCTCAATATGTACCTTATATTTCTGAGTGTTAAGCAAGGAGGTATCAAGTACCATTTTTAAAGTCTTTGGTATGACGAGATCTGGGATTGAACCCCAGTCTCCCAGACCATTGGCGAACACTCTACCCACTAGACCAATGTGTTAAGATTATTACATTTCCTGTGTAATGTATTTCTCTACACAATATGAGCATTTTCAAATAAAACTGGAGGGGTTTTGAAATGCTAAAAAAATATGTTTTTTTTTGCCTAGTGGGTAGAGTGTTCACCAATGGGCTGGGATTCATTCTCAGGTCGCGTCATACCAAAGACTTTAAAAATGGTACTTGATACCTCCTTGCTTAACACTCAGCAATATAAGGTACATATCAAAGGTAAAGTGGAGCAATTCAGGGAAAGGAGTAGAACCCTCCCCTACACCTCGGTGTAGTAGCTATTGAAAAGGGAGCCTTCTGGTCGCCCTCGACTAAAGGGAGACAACTTTACTTATTGTATGTTATGTGAAGGTTTTGAGACATTAAAAGTTTTAAGGAAATCTTTTCTAACAAAAATTTCTTGAATTGAAAATTTTTGAATTTGTGTTAACAATCTGACAATCTGATTGTTTTATTTACATTGCTCTTTGAATGCAATGATGTCAAAGTTTTGAAATCTTTTAAAGAAATTTTAAAACATTAAATCTTTTGTTGCTATCAAATCTATTTGTATATATCAATAACAGGTAAATATTTAATATCTTAAAATTATCTAAAATACAATGAAGTGCAAACTCATTTTGTTTTAGCATTATTTGGGCCAGAGAAGAAAATATATTTAAAAAAAAAAACTGATCTTTGTTTTATGGTTTTAAAATGAGAGGTGACAGTTAATGCAATTATTTTTTTGAGTACTAGAGAGCTATGAAGGATCAAAGATTCCATAAAGGGGTCAATATATCATACAAACAGTGTCTCTGTTTTATACAGACCTGTTGGCAACTATCTATGATATCAACTGTTATATTTATTCAAGAAATAGGTCAAAACCTCCATTCTCTCTAATGATTACATATCAAATGACACAGCAAATACTAAAAGCATTTATGGAAATTTATGGGAAACGATTTTACTAAAGGAATGCATTACAATTATTTATTAAATTAATAAGTTAAAACTTTTATCCAAACTAATCGCATAACACTATTGTGTTAAAGTAGGTAGAACAACTGGCAACCTATGGTATCTGTGCAAACAGAAGTTTACCAGATACCTCAACTTCTATTTAACCTATAGCTCCATGGATTATAGGGTTCATACCTTTCTCAAAGGTATTTGTTCAAAACTAACCGTAATAATGCGACTGGCATCAAATTATCTCGCAGTCCAGCACATCAGCAATTACGCTATGGGAACTTCTCAAATGAACTGAATGTGTAATCGATTTGTTTAATGGCGTATCAAACTTTGTGGTTTATTTAATACCAAAGATATTCTTGATAAAGAGCGGCGGTAATATGATTTGACTCATTGCTGGAGGGATAAAGAGGTTCTATACCTTTCCCCAAAGGTATTTGTCCAAAAGAAAAACCTAATATCACAAGTAGAGTTCTATTTCTAACAATTTGGTAGATATTTCTGAGCCCTTTAAATTATATTGTTAGGCTAGATAGAATTATAAGCAGTCTATGTTGTCTGAGTAAACATTAATAGATCTGAGACCTAAATTTCAGATCTAAGACCCCGGTAGATGTTATATATTGACCTTTGATAGGTTGAGTAGTGTTGATTTCAAAAACAGTTTGTCTTAAAGTAAACAAGCAGAAATGCCATAAGAATTGCATGGGAAGAAATGTATGGGCATCAGAAAAATATATAATGATGGAAGTTTTTGACTCTCATGGTCAGTCGGGGAGAGCAGTCAGCAGAGTAGACAAGTCATGCTCTCTGGGTGTTAGACCTGAGGGGTTCCAAGTGGCCCCTAGGTTGTAAGGCTGCTCTATCAAGCACCCGTGAAAGAAGAACAAAGAAGGAAGGCTCAGAATATATCTATCTCAACATGGTGTAAATTGTAGCAGTTCCCTGTTTATCCGTCTTTCTCTCTCATGCAACAATTTCGACCATTTATAAATAAAAATACTAATACCCTTGGGAAAGGTATGAATCCAATTATCCTCCCTCCAGCTATGGGTAAATAGTAGGACAGACTGGGTTCTTCAGCCTTGGTGAGGCAACTAGTCTAGGAGAAGGAATACTCTGAATTCAAACCTGTTAAACTCCGTTTAAAAATTTACCTTGTGTCATATCCTGCTCGAGCAGAGGGGTTGGTAAATATGATAAATAAAAAGGGGTTTATATTCTTATAAGTAAGAGTTGTCACTTGCTCCCCCGATATACAACAAATATTTCTGAGTCATATGTATTATGCTGTTAGACTAGGTAGAAAAACTGCTAGTCTATTGTGTCTAGGTAAATATTAGCCAACCAGATACTTTAACATTTCATATAAGACTTAGGAGATATTTCTGAGCCATGTGGATAATAGTGTTAGGCTAACAACAGTTACCAGTACTCTATAGGGTCTAGATAAACTTTAGCCAACCAGATGCATCAACTTTGTATATAAAACCTGGGAGATATTTCAGAGCCATATGGATGATAGTGTTAGGCTAACAACAGTTACCAGTATTCTATAGTGTCTGGGAAAACAGCCTACCAGAGACATTGAATACATATATAAAACCAGAGAGATATTTGTTGAAAGAAAAAAAAAGGAGTCTTATATACCATAAATTAGAGTAATCTATTTCTATGCTTGCAAAATCTATAATATCCACAAATACCCAGAAGGAGAGGAACATTTTAGACATACTTTTTAATTGAACAGTAAAGGAGATGTTTGTTTCATTATTATTAAGCAAGTCATAAGCATTTTTCTGTAATGCCAGTCTAAGTAGAATAACAACTGGAAGAATGAAAGCTTTTTTCCCAGAAAGCATTTCCATCCACTTTTCATTTTATTAGCTATTTGTCTTTTGGTGCTGCTGTTATTGGTCTTGTGTATTTGAGTTGTGCTTTGCCAACATTGAATGCAATGTCGATATCTTTTGTGTTTCATCCAATTATCTATCGTTGACAACAACCCTTGACCTTTCCGCTACAGCAATAGAGAAAAGGTTAAGTGCATCCAGAAGATCGGATGGTGATTTTGCAGATGTCATCATCCGTGTTGGATGAGGCAAGAAAGGAGAGAGAGAGAGAAAATGTTTTTCAAAGAATGGTAGAGGCAGTGGGAATAGAGAGAAAGAAAGATAAGAAGAAAGAGACAGAAGCATATTAAGAGTGAGAGAGAGAGAACACAAATAGATGGATAGGAGTTGAGAAAGAGAATTTTCAAAAGAATGGAAGAGAGTGAGAGAGAGAGAGAGAAAACAAAATGGATGGAATGAAAGAGAAAGAGAAAACACATAGAGAATTGTACAGACAGAAAATGGGAGAATAGAGAGAGAGGGAAAGAATAGAGAAGAAAGAAAGAAAGACAGAAGCAGAGAGAGATGGAGAGAAAGAAAAATAAAAAGAATTAGAGTGAGAGACAGAAAGAAAGAAAGATAGAAAGAAAGAAAAAATAAAACAGATGGCAAAAAGTAGAGAGAGAATTTTCAAAGAGAATGGTACAGGCAGAACAAGACAGAATAGAGGGAGAAAGTAAAGGAAAATAAGACAGAAGCAGAGGCAGAGAGAGAGAGAGAGAGAGAGAGAGAGAGAGAGAGAGAGAGAGAGAGAGAGAGAGAGAGAGAGAGAGAGAAGAATGGTACAAGTATAAAATATGAGAATACAGAGTAAGAGTAGAGGAAAAGACAGAAGTATATGGTTGGTTGGTTGGTGTTTTATGGCATATCAAACTTAGTGGGCTACTTAATACCAAATCCTGTTTTTATATACATGGTTTTTAAGCAAATAGTTTGTAGGTAACATTAGCCAGAGCTCATTTGTTTGCACATAGTTAAATGATTTCAAATATTGCTATCTAGCACAAATAATTCAATTCAATATTATTCATTTGCACTCAGTTAAATGGTTACAAATATTCCAAATCTTACACTAATAATTCTACTTATTATTAAGTATTCCTAAGTAATATAAATAATTTGCACATAGCTGTCTGGTTTCAAATAACTAATGATAATCTTCAGTTATTGAACAGTTCTATTTAATCCCTCGATGGGACCCTAAAAAGTATTTCCAATATGAGTCAAAGTGAACCTGTGAGTAATGGCAATGAAGGAGTACTCCACATTACTAGAAGAACAGTAGTGGTACTATTTAACCCATAGCTGGGAGGATTAGGGGGTTCATACCTTTCCCAAGGGTATTTGCCCGAAAGTGAACGTAATAACGCGACTAGAGTACGAACTCGTGTACTACAAATCTGCAGTCCATCGCTTTAACCATTACACCACAAGGACACCCCCTCTATTTATCAAGTATTCCTATCTAATACAAATAATTTGCACACAGCTGTATGGTTTTAAATAACGGATAATAATAATCCTCAGTAAATAATTGAACAGTTCTTTTTGACCTATAGATGGGACCCTAACAAGTATGACCATTCTGATTCAGAGTGGGCCTGGGAGTAATGGCAATAAAGGGTTACTCCACATTCCCCAAAGTTCCAGGTTCCCCATTGATTCAGTTTAGTGTCACACCCAGGACACTATTTGGTTGGTTGGTTGGTTGGTAGGGAGGTTTTACCCCTCTGCAGAGAAAATAATAAAGGTAGGAAAAAGATATGAATTTATGATGCAAGTAATAATTGCATTTCTTTCTGCAGTGATACACATCAAACAAGACTGTTCTTTTGGTAAGCATTTACAAATTATCACATACTCACAAGAGAAAAAAGTTCTGCCCTGTTGGCTGAGGCTGTAGAATACGCCAACTGCACTTCTACAGTGAAGTAAGACTCACTCTCCCTTACCTCCATGAGGTCACCAGTTAACTGTGGGTGGCAACCCATAATGCTTGAGAACAGGTACTAGGCAGCTGAATAGTTTGTGAACCAGCAATCAAAGTGGTCACATGACTTGCAACACTCCACTTTGGATTTTACAGGACTACCGGGGGGGGGTCAGGATGACCTGATCCGATCAGTCAGCTGGTCATGTCAAGCCCTAGCATCTATATGACTGTCCTGACTGTATTCTTCAAATTGCTCTTGTGGCCAACAAGTAAGTTGTAAAGTAAAGTTGGTGACCGTAGTCGAGGGTGACTCGAAAGCTCCCTTTTCGATAGCTACTACACCAAGGTGTAGGGGAGGGCACAACTCCTTTCCCTGGATTGCTCCACTTTACCCTTGATCCATACCTTATAATGCTGAGTGTTAATCAAGGAGGAATCAAATACCATTTTTTGAGTCTTTGGTATGACTCAACCCGGGATTGAACCTGGGTGTCTTGGGCCATTAGCGAATACTCTAACCATCATACCAACCCAACCCTATTTTATCTTAAATGGGTTAGAAGGTGAAGGCTGAAAGTCATTTGTACTGAGATAGCAATACTTGAGACCATTTAAACAGTGTGCAAACAAATGACAAATATTAAATGGAATTAATAGTGTTAAATAGCAATGCTTAAAACCATTTAACTGTGTACAGAGAAATGATTAATATTAAATAGTGTTAAATAGCAATATTTGAAACTATTTAACAGTGAGCAAACAAGTGAGCTTAACTTATTTAAAAATAAAGTTTCTTACAAACTATTCACTTATATATATATGTATGTATAAATAAACAGGATTAAGCAATAAATAACCCACAAGAGTTGATAAGCCATTAAACCAAAGAAAAATGTTATGAAAAGTGAGTAGAAAAAGAAGAAACAAGTGAGTAAAAACCGGTTAAACATAGAGAGAGGATGAAGAAAAAAAAAGAAAAAGAGAGAAAAAGAGGAAGAAAGAGACATAATAAAGAAAGAGAATGAGTAAAGAAAACATGAAGTCTGGAGAAAGGATGAAGAAGACTATGAAAATACTAAAAAGGAGAAAAAGAATGAAAAAAAAAGAAAAAAAGAAAAAATCTGATAAAAGAAAGAAAAAGGAGAAGGAAAGGAAAAACCAAATAAAAAATGAAAAGGAGAAAAGAAAGATAAAGGAGAAAAGAAAGATAAAGGAGAAAAGAAAGAATCTAATAAAACATAGAAAGGAATAAAGGAAGAAAAAGGAAAAGAAAAGAAAAAATCTAATAAAAAATGAAAATGAAAAAAAAAGGAGAAAAGAAAAAATTTAATAAAAAAGAAAGAAAAAGTCAGATAAAAAATGAAAATGAAGAAAGGAAGGGAAGTAAAGAAAGAATCTAATAAAAAAAAATGAAATGGAAGAAAGAAAAAGAAGACAAAAAATCCAATTAAAAATGAAAAAGCAGAAAAAAGAGAAAAGAAAAAATCTAATAAAAAGTGAAAAGGAAGAGAAAAGAAAAAAAATGAAAGGAAAGAGTAAAAAACTGAATGAAAAAAAGAAAAGACACTAATCAGATTTGAACACTTGAATGTCTGACTCGGACATTCTGAGCAGACATTGAATATGGCAAAATGGACACTAATCAATGAGAACAAGAAAATTGCAGAGGTTTTCAATGAGAGAGAGAGAGAGAGAGAGAGAGAGAGAGAGAGAGAGAAGGGGGGTAAATAACTAAGTCATGAGATTTAGAAATGACTAAGGAAAAAAAAGAATTCAACACAAACAGATAATAAATAAATAAAAAAAAGTGGATTGTTTTTTTTATGTAGTAATTTATTGAGAATCCCCAGATAAATAATCAAATGTACTGACTATTCATTATAAGAAATGTATTGTAGATTTTTATTGTTAAACATCAACAAACAAATCTCTCTCTCTATCTCTCTCTATATATATGGTTGGTTGGTTTTATAGCATATAAATCCCTGTTGGATATATTTATGGCAAAATCAGTTTAACAATTATGGTCCCTAGTTATACATGGAACAAAAATCCATGTTAGAAATCATTTTGAAACAAGTAAAGACTTGATTATCTCAAACAGATCCATTTGACTCATAGATGGGACCTTAACAGGTACTACCATTCAAGGTCAGAGTGGACCTAGGAGTAATAGTAACAAAAGAAGTAACTCTCCACTCCATATAGCTCCCAAAGTTGAGCCTCACCTCAAAATACAGTTTCGCATCATAACAGGAATATGATTTTTGGAGAGGTTATAGAGGAGGTGTTATTTTTTTGGGGGGGGGGCTTGGCATATTCTTGATCCTGCCAACATGGCAGCTCCTCTAATGAGATGAGATGAGATTGCATGACTTTACACATATGCATGCATATTTATGCACACACACACACACACACACACACACACACACACACACACACACACACACACACACACTATGTATATAAGTACACACTCATGTTATATATGTGTACATAAACAAAGATATTTAAATGAACATATATGTGTAAATTCATATCTATTATACACGTGTACTCATACACATATGTACACACTCATCTTATACATATCATATATTTGTACACACACACACAATTTTAGAGGTACATCAATACAATGATATATAAAGTTTTCTTTACCAGTCCTCTATCAGCTATTACTCTTAACATAGGCTCCCGCATAGTATAATAGTTAGGTTGAGTTTTATAGCATATCAACCATTGTAGGTTATTTAATGCCAAATCTTCTTTATATATATAGATTAAATATATATGACTTGGTTTGGTTGGGTTTTATGGCACATCAACCATTGTAGGTTATTTAATGCCAAATCCTGTTTATACATATATATTAAATATAAATGATTTGGTTTGGATGGGTTTTATAGCATATCAACCATTGTAGGCTATTTAATGCCAAATCCTGTTTATATATATATATATATATATATATATATATATATATAAATATATATTTTGAAGATGTGATTTATAAACACATTTTGTAGATAACTTTCTTAAACAAGTCTGCACGCAGTTAAATGGTTTCAAGTATTGCTATGTAAATAAGTAAAGTTGGTGACCGTAGTCGAGGGCGACCAGAAGGCTCCCTTTTCAATTCACCGAGGTGTCGGGGAGGGCGCTACTCCTTTTCCTGGATTGCTCCACTTTACCCTTGTTATGTACCTTATATCACTGAGTGTTAAGCAAGGAGGTATCAAGTACCATTTTTAAAGTCTTTGGTATCTCCTGGACCATTGGCGAACACTCTACCCACTAGGCCAATGAGCCAGTCAGCAAATTCCTATATAATAATCACAATTTAACATCAGTCATTTGTTAACACACAGTTTGTTCTATTTGACCCATAGACAGGACCCTATAAAGTGCTACCACTCTGGGTCTGAGTGGATCTGGGAGCAACGACAATAAAAGGATACTCCACATTCCCCAACTCTCCAAGGCTGGAGTCTTACTATCAGATAGTTTAATGTTATATCCAGGACACTCTTTGGAGGTTCTTACCCTTCTGCAGAGATGTAGTTGGTGTAATCTACAGCCCCAGCTGACAGGGTTCTCTGGTTGTAGTGATGCTACTCAAGAAGCATGTCTACACTGGGTTTGAATTAAAAGTTTCCCTTCTTCTACAGTCCCACCCAACTGAGCTGGTATAATGGTTAGCAAGCTAGGCTAGCAGACCATTAGGTGCTCCATACTCTTGACCTTGTGCAAAACTAAGCTATGCTTAACAAATGACTACTCTCATATACATATAATCCAGCAATGATTTTTTTATACAACAAAAATAAAAATTAAAAGAAAAAAAATCCTTTAATCTGTGAATTTTAAAACTATACAACAATCTATTAGTAAAACTCAACAACAGAAATACATCTAAAAAAATAGACAAGATAAACACTAGGAAATTAACACGTACCTAACTTCGGTTATGCAAAATAGTTGGGACTTACCAGACTTACTGTGAATTGCAGCATAGTAGCTGATCCGGGATATAAGTCAACCACAAGATTTTGAGCTCAAAATTCTAGGTTAGACCTATCCCTGTTGTATAGGTAGATCTCCAAATATACAATCAGTTACTGGTAGGCTTATCATCAAAGAATAACCTTCAAGTAACCTTTACTTAAAATGCTGTGCCATTTGAGTATAGTAATAAAGCTAGTATGTATATATTAAAAAAACTATCATTACCATTACTCCAATTGTGTATAGTACATGTAATTTTTTTCTTAAATCAGAATGACATCAGCCATATATGAAACATGCAAATCTTATACATTCAAGTTTATATTCATATAAATCAACAATCTATTGTACTATCAGGTAATTGTGCAGATAAACAACATACTGAAATTGTCTGACTGGCAGCCTAGGTGCTGTGATGTCTCACTGTTTACAGTCAGGGCATTAGCTGTTGGAAACGGTATGTGATATAGCATTAACTTAATACTTAATTTGTATTATAGTTTTATTATTTTTATATCAATCTTTGTTAATTTGTTAAATATGTTCATGAAATAGGAGTTTAGATTGGAAATGTTTGTGGCAGTCTGCTGGAATTATGGTAAGTGGTGTATATTGATTGTTAGGAGTACTGTGCCATTGGTTGACCACTCTGTAGAAAAGGTTTGGATTTTAGCCATGCTGTATAAATTGACAACTAGTTTTGTAGAGATTTTTTCAGGCTTAAAAAGTTAACTTGTACAGTATATTACGGTATCTTAAGAGTAAATACAATGTGAATTAGACAAATACATAACTGAGTAGTTATGTACTATATTCACAATTAACTCTAGATACAGCCATGTGCGAAATGGACATATAATGTTCATAATGATAGAACATATAAAGAACATAGGAATCCCGAAATTCGAAAACACATAACGACTTCTTGTTCAGGTACGAAACCTTTTTATTAACTTTGAGTTAAAAGTTCCGACATAAGGAGGAGAGACACAATCTTCTACGCTGTCTTATTCATTTGGCCCCCATCTCAAGTGGCCCTCATAGGGCGCAAGTTCGCCTCGCGTCTGTGAGCTCCAAAAGTCGAACCTCCTCGTTTGGCATCTAGTATTCAACTCTCTAACTTTCTTTCAATTCTCCACAAACCTCTGCGTGCTTCCGGTGCGTGACGTCACTTGCAAGCCGTCACCCGTTTCGTCTCGGACTATAATGACATCTGAGTGACACCTCCATCCGCCCGCTCGAGCCCGCGTTAACACCTGCCTTAATGTTGCACCTAACTAACCCATGTGCTGAGCTGAAAGGTTCTCAGCCTAACTAAACTCAAAGGCATGAACCGAAATCCCTTGGCCATTACGTTACAGTTACCTAAAATTATCTAAGGTAGATAGGTAGGTAAAGACAAAAATAAGATCAATCAGTTATATGATATCAACTATTCTTATCTAATAGAAATAATTTGCATACATCTATATAATATCAAGTATTCCTATCAAATACAAATAATTTGCATTCAGTTATGATATCAAGTATTCCTATCTAATACAAATAATTTTCATTGTTATGATATCAAGTATTCTTATATCATCACCATAAAGTCGCACTGTTAGCACGGATTTCTCAAACTCTCTCTCTCTCCATCCCCCTCTATCATCCATTGTTCCCAGCAAGTCTTTCAAATTATATCCTGTGTCTGCGCAGAGCTGTTGTAGGTAAGTTCTTCCTGGTCAGCCAACACTGGCACAACTATGTGAAGTGGTCTATCAGAGAATGTCGCTTATGAGATTGTCCTTGCTTCTCCAGTGTCCTGCAAATCTTGTTGGTCTTATCTAGATGGTTTTTGAGATGGGAGGTAAGTGGCTGTACAGCACATAGTTGTATGGTTTCAAGAATTCATATTTAATACAGATAATTACATGGTGTCAAGAAACTATTTCTATTTGAAAGTCCTATTTACCAACCCCTCCACTCAGGCAGGATATGACACAAAGTCAGTTTTACAGGTTTGAATTCAGAGTTTTCCTTCTCCTAGACTAGTTGCCTCACCAAGGCTGGAGAACCCAGTCTGTCCTACTATTTACCCATAGTTGGAGGAAGAATAATTGGATTCATACCTTTCCCAAGGGTATTAGTGCTATGTGAAATGCAATCACTCTCGTCCAGGATTTGAACCCGTGTCGCCGTGTCCATTTCCTACAACGATAACCATTACACCACGGGCACCTCCATTTGATAATAATCATTAGTTTGCATACAGTTATATGGCTTCAAGTAACTAATAATCATTAATAAACAATCATAACTTCCAGTAAGTTGATAACTGTAGTCGAGGGCAACCAGAAGGCTTCCTTTTCAATAGCTACTCCACCGAGGCGTAGGGGAGGGCACTACTCCTTTCCCTTGATTGCTACACTTTACCTTCGATACATACCTTATATTGCTGAGTGTTAGGCAAGGAGGTATCAAGTACCATTTTTAAAGTCTTTGGTATGACGTGATCTGGGATTGAACCCAGGTCTCCCGAACCATTGGCGAACACTCTACCCACTAGACCAATGAGCCAGTATTATTTGCACACAGTTATATGATACTAAGTTGGAAGCATTCACAGTGTAATGGATATCATTGTAGGAAACGGACATAGTGACCAAAATTCAAATCCTTTATGAGACTGTTTGCATTTCACATAGGGGTGCTAATATTCTTGGAAAGGTAGGAATCCAGCTATTCTTTTTCCAACTGTGGGTAAACAGAAGAGCAGACTGGGTTCTTCAACTTTGGTTTGGCAACCAGTCAAAAAGGAAAACTCTAAATTCAAACCTATTAAACTCCGATTAAATTTGACCTTGTATCACATCTTCTTTCTTTCTTTGTTTAATAGCATATCAACCTTTGTAGGTTATTTAATGTCAAAGCTATTCTCCTAGAAGAATAGTGTTGGTACTATTTAACCCATAGCTGGGAGGATAAGGGGGTTCATACTTTTCCCAAGGGTATTTGCCCGAAAGTGAACATAATAGCGCGACTGGAGTTCGAACTCGCGTACTACGATTCCGTAGTCCATCACTTTAACCATTACACCACGAGGACACCCCCCGTATCACATCTTGCTCATGCAGAAGAGTATATATCATTGAGAAACAAGAAAATCAATGAATATATTCCATCATAAATTTATTTTGCCAGTTCAATGGGCTTGTCAGATGTAATTTTAAAAGTTCTCTTCTTTTTAACCATTAACTTCGGGGAATATTTTTATTTTACATAAAGATTCACATGTCATGATTCAAATATTTATAAAAATAAAATTCATTATATATCTGTTAAGAAGATCCTTCAATGCACAAAGAAAAAAATCTGATTTGTAATGTGTGATTTCCTTGCATCTTCATTTCTGTCTGTTCTACGGTATTGTTCTCTTTTTCTTTTTATTTCATTATCAATAAACATATTTTTGGTTTCATAGTTCTTATAGAATTTTTAAACTTTTAATTGTGAATTCATTTTAAAGAATTTAGTGATATGTCTACTCAATATTTCTTTCTGTTTTTTTTTTTATATTTTTATCAGATCTTATGATTATTTAATTTTTATTCTAAATTTATGTATGGTATTGAATACTTTATAGTTTTTTTGTTTAGATTTTAGAAAATTAACTGATGGTATTGGATGCTTTATCCATTGTTTTAATCAGTTTAACTTAATATCTATTTATAAAAACTTTTTGGAAATTTTTCTAATATTTGTTATTTATAAATCTGTAGTAATATAACATTTTTTTATTTAATTTTACCCAACTATAAAAGTGTTTAAACTACCTTTAACTATGTTTAAAAAAATTTTTTTTTATCTCTTTTTTTTTTTCATTGATATATATATATATATATATATATCAGTCATAAAAGTGTTTTAATCAAAAAGGAGACATCTCTACTCTAAATGCCAGTTCTCTGAAATTAGAGGACAAATTCATGTACCTTGGTAGCTGCATCTCATCTACTGAAAATGACATCAATACGTGCCTAGTGAAGGTATGGACTGCTACCGATAGGATATCAATCATATGGAAGTCTAACCTATCCGATAAAATCATTGATTTCTTCCATGCAGCGGTTGTGTCAATACTACTGTATGGATGCACCACATGGACGCTAATGAAGCGTATAGAGAAAAATCTAGATGGTAATTGCACAAGAATGCTACGAGCTATCATGAACAAATCCTGGAAGCAACATCCCACAAAACAATAGTTGTACGGCCACCTACCTCCTATCACTAAAACCATCTGAGTAAGACAAGCAAGGCATGGAGGACACTGTTGGAGAAGCAAGAACAAAATCATCAGTGATGTTCTATGGACGTGCCAGTGTTGGATGACCAAGAAGAACATACCTACAACAGCTCTATATGGACACAGGATGTAGACTAGAAGACCTGCCAGGAGTGATGAATGATAGGGAAGATTGGCAAGAGAGAGTCAAGGAAATCCATGCCAGCTGCATGACTTGAGGTTGAGGAGGATATATATATATATATATATATATATATATATATATTAAGTATCAAGTAATTTTCAAACAGTTTGATTACTAAATTCTATAAATTAATTCACAATTATAAATTTAAAAATTCTATAAGACCGGAAATTGGCATAATGTTTAGCGTCTTCGCCAATGGCCCGGGAGACTTGGGTTCAATCCCTGGTTGAGTCATACCAAAGACTCAAAAAAATGGTACTTGATGCTTCCTTGCTTAACACTCAGCATTATTAGGTATGGATCAAGGGTAAAGTGGGTCAATCCTGGGAAAGGAGTAGCGCCCTCTCCTACACCTTGATGTAGTAGCTATCAAAAAGGGAGCTTTTCGGTCACCTTCAAATATGGTCTCCAACTTTACTTACTTATAAGAACTATGAAACCAAAAATATGTTTATTGATAATGAAATAAAAATAAAAAGAGATCAGTACTAAAGATAGCACCCTCACAGGTACTACCACTCCAGGTCAGAGTGGACCTGAAAGTAATGGTAATGAAGGGGTAATCCATATTCCCCAGATCTTCAGAATTGGAGCCTCACCATCAGATGTAGTTCAGTTTCATTATCAAATATTTGATCTAAAAATATTTGTATTGGTACAAATGTAACTGTTACATAGTATACAGTACTATTACAATATATTTTTTAGGTATTTGAAATTACTCTTAAATATGTAATAAGTTAGAGAGAGAGAGAGAGAGAGTTAATATAGTATACAATGCCATAAATGTACAGCAAATATATTTATGATTGAATGATTTTAATGGCATGTCAACCCATCTGGGGTTATTTTATGCCTGCAGGTTAAGGAAATGCATACATTGTATGTTTATATTTTTGTGTAGTTTCTTAAGATTTTTTTTTGCACACAGTTATACAGTATCAAGTATTTCTATCCAATACAAATGATTTTAAAACAGATCTATTAGACCCATATATACTACACCTCTGGGTCAGAGTAGACCTGGGAGTAATGGCAATGAAGGTTAATAGACTCTCTAGATCTCCAGAATTGGAGCCTCATCATCGGATTCAGTTTAGCGTCATAACCAAGATACCTCTTTTTTGGGGGGGTATGGAAGGGGGAGGTCTTACTGCTCTGCAGATTATACAGTCTGCACATTCTAAGCCTCTCCAACAGAACAAATAATATCAAGGTTTGATTTGGTCAGGCTTTATGGTATATCAACCATTGTAGGTTATTCAATGCCAAATCCTCTTTATACATATATATTAAATATATAGAATTTGGTTAGGTTGGGTTTTATGGTATATCAACCCTTGTAGGTTATTTAATGCCGAATCCTCTTTATACATATATATTAAATATATAGAATTTGGTTTGGTTGGGTTTTATGGCATATCAACCCTTGTAGTTTATTTAATGCCGAATCCTCTTTATACATATATATTAAATATACAGAATTTGGTTTGGTTGGGTTTCATGCTATATCAAGCCTTGTAGGTTATTTAATGCTGAATCCTCTTTATACATATATATTAAATATATATCATTTTTAAACATATTTTGTTGATAACATTTTTAAATGAGTTCAAGCTCATTCTTTTGCTCACAGTTAAGTGATTTCCAGTATTTCTATCAAACAGTAATAATTCTATTTATTACTAATAATTTGTTTGCACATGGTTAAATGATTTCAAGTATTCCAAACAGTAACAATTTAATATCAGTCATTTATTAGCACACATTTAAATGGATACACATATATGATTTCTAAATTTGTTGGTAATTTCATTTTTAAATGAGTTACAACTAATTTGTTTGCATCCTAGTATTGCCATTGTTACTACATAATTAAATGGTTTCAATTATTGCTATCTAACATGAATAATTTTATTTAATATTAATCATTTGTTTGCAGACAGTAAAGCAGTTACAAGTATTGCTATTTCATCATCATCATCTTGTCGTGCCACTAGCATGGATATCCCTGACCCTCTCTTGCTACTCCTCCCTATTGTTCATTGCTACTGGCAGGTCCTCAGGGCGACATCCCATATCCTCACAGAGCTGCTGTATGTAGGTTCAAGCTGGTCACCCTGCTTTTGCTCGGTCTTGTGAGGGGGCCCATATGAGAACATCACTTATGAGCTCGTCCATGCTTCTCCAGCAGTGTCCTGCATGTCTAGTTCATCTAATGGCAAATTAAAGATAAAAATTCTGAATGGCAAATGAGAGACAAATAATCTGAATTGTAAATGAGAGACAAAAAAAAATCTGAATGGCAAATGAGAACCAAAAAGAAAATCTGAATTGCAAATGAGAACCAAAAAAAAATCTGAATGGCGAATGAAAGACAAAAAATCTGAATGGCAAATCAGAGACAAAAAAATCTGAATGGCAAATGAGAGCCAAAAAAATCTGAACGGCAAATCAGAGACAAAAAATCTGAATGGCAAATCAGAGACTAAAAAAAAAATCTGAATGGCAAATAAGAGACAAAAAATCTGAATGGCAAATCAGAGACAAAAAATCTGAATGGCAAATCAGAGACAAAAAAAAAAAACTGAATGGCAAATCAGAGACAAAAAATCTGAATGGCAAATGAGACACAAAAAATCTGAATGGCAAATCAGAGACAAAAAATCTGAATGGCAAATGAGAGATAAAAATAGCCTCCAGTCAAACAAGATTTCATCTTGTATTTTTTTTTTGCAATGACAAGTTTTATAATCTTTAGGGAAACATTTTTCTGATTGAATCATATTTTTGGCACAAATATTTGTCTGGAATCAATTTATTTCATTATTTTTTTCTTCTCTTATCTTTTTGTACAGATTATTTTGGTTAGATTATCCTCTTAGTATAAGTCATAAAAAACTTCCTGGTTGAAATAAATAACCATTGATAATGTATTCTGGGTAAAATGAATCTTCTACTTTAAAAAAAAAGCCTAACTCATCTAGGCCATTTAATATAACATTTCCTGCAAAGGAAATGGGACATCTTGCTGCTATTTAGATTTGCCTATTTGAAGCTTTGACCTTTCTGGATCTAATCCTGAACTGGATTGACTTTATTGACTCGAGATTCAATACCAATTATTTGTGAGTTAACTGGAACTAAACCTTTTCATGAGTTTATTTTCTGTATTACCATTTAATATGTCACACCTTCCAACACTTTTCAATGAAATATGATTAACCTATGAGACTAAAATCTACTGCACAGGAATCCAAATAAGGACATTTCTATGAAGGAATTGATATGGCTGTCCAATTCAGGGAGTTTTTTTGGTGGTGGTGGTGGGGGGTTCCCCCCAATCAGAAATATCTTTATTAATTCAATATGTGGCTTTTCTGCCAATATACTAATTATACACACATACAGGATCACCCATAAATAAGTGACCATGTGCTAAACCTAGCTTTGTAAGATTTACAGCATTGCCCATAAATAAGTATATCCCAACAATGCATACAAGATATCTGGGAGAGGAAGACATGGCTGCTCCCGGAGTCACAGCTTATGAGAAACTGGTCTCATGTTCAAAGTAAATCCCACAAACTAAGTCATGACATACGCAGATTTCAATTCCTCCTATTAGTCTATAAAAAGTGGATTACTGAAGATAGAAAAGTAGAGCTTTTGTGTTCTAATGGTGACTTCAGCACAAGAGTACAGACTATTTTCAGAGTGGGTTTGGTTTTATGGCATATCACCCATTGTTGGTTATTTAATGCAAAATCCTGTTTCTACATATATATTAAATACATGATTTGTAAACACATTTTGTAGATACACACAGATAAAGGATCAAACAATTCTATTTCTAACAATTCAATTTAGCATAAGTCAACAAAGTTAAATGTTTCCAAGTATTGCTATGTATCAGTCTTTTGTTTACACTGTTAAATGATCGAACAGTTTTTTCAAACAATTCAATTTAGCATAAGTCATTTGTTTGTACTCAGTTTAAATGGCAAACAGTTCTTTTTGACACATAGATAGGACCCTATCAGGTGCTACCACTCTGGGCCAAAGTGGATCAGTGAGTGATGGCATTACTGAAGCCTCGCCAACAGATTTTTTAATGTCATATCCAGGATACTCATAGTGGGGGTCTTACCCCTCTGCAGAGATGCAGTTGGTGTACTTTACAGCCACAGCCAACAATGAGAAAAACATTACAAAGGAGTTTACAGGTATGTGTAACCCAAAAAATCACTACCCAGGTCAAAGATTACTCTGATTTAGAAAGCAATGTTTTTTTGTTTCGTTTATTTACTCCACAAAAAGCTTTCTTCAAAACCAAACGTATCAGAATTTTATTAGCGTTAGGTAAAATAGCCTTTGACTTTATGTCCAGCCTGTATATACAAATGTATCAGTTATTTAAGACCAAAGTAGGCTAAAAAAAAAATAAAAAAAACAGGTGTATACTTACACATTCCCGCTTTGCGCAGCATGATGAACCATAGATCGCCCCTGCTTGTCAACAGCATCAATATTGGCATTGTGTTGCAGCAGCAAGTGAACATTGGACACCATCCCTCTTTTGCATGCATAGTGCAGTGGAGTCTCATCAAAAAAATTGCACACATTTGGATCGGCACCGGCTTCTAACAACAGGTAGATAATTGTCCAGTCTCCACCCAAACATGCTTTATGCAACGGAGTTTGCAAATGCCAACCTGAAAAATAAACAGAATTAGAATTATTACATTTTGATTGTAAATAAGACCTCCATTTATCATGATGATATACAAAATCTCATATGAATTTTTTTTTGTTTGGGGAAATAAGACAGACTGTACTCTCCAGCCTTGATAGGGCAACCAGTCTAGGAGAAAGACAATTCTAGATTCAAATCTTCCACCATAAGTCAGTATTACCATGTCTTATAAACTTTGGGAAAAGCCTGAATCCTGCAGAGTATTGAGAATAAGGATGATGAAATTTATATCTAATATTATTCTGAACTAGATTGGTAGTACTTCTTAGGGTCTTATTTATGGGGCACATAGAATTGTTCAATCATTTAAAACCAATTTACAAACGAATAAATAAAGATAGATAGAATTATTAGTGTGAGAAACCATTTAGTGTTCTGAGTACAATATTAAACTGCATCTGATGATCAGGTTCCAGTATTGGAGTTTGGGGAATATGGAGTATCCCTTTATTAGCATTATTCTGGGTTCACTCTGACCCAGTGTGGTAATACCAGTTGGGGTTCTATCAGTATGTCAAATAGAACAGTTCAATCTTTCGTTAGGGATTACTATTGATATTAAATAGAATTATCAATGCTAAATTGCAATACTTGAAACCATCTGTGTGCAAACAAATGATTAATCTTATTAACTGTGTGTGTGTGGAAACAAATGATTAATATTAAATATTACCTGAAACCATTTAACTGTGTGCAAACAAATAATTAATTTTATTAACTCTGTGTGTGTGTGTGTGTGTGCAAACAAATGATTAATATTAAATAAGATAGCAATACTTGATGAATAGAAAAACTAATGTTAAATAGCAATACTTGAAATCATTTAACTGTGTGCAAACAAATGAGCTCGGGTTCATTTTAAAATAATATTACCTACAAACTATTCACTTAAAAATCATATATGTGTAAACAGAATTTGGTATTAAATAACCCACAATGATTGACATACCATGCTAACTTTACTTACTTTACTTATTGCATTTCAAAAAGCCATTGGGAGGCGAGTTCAAAATCTCATCCAGTAGATAAAACAAGATATGCTTGATCTAGTACCTAGCACTTGGGACTGAAAAATGGCAGTTAACAAGGAATTACTAAGGTCATCAGGCATTGATAGACTAAGTGATGGCAGTCATGGTGGTAGGGGTGCTAGCCACATCATGCTACCCATGCTAGAAGTGGGGGTAAGGTATTCTGTGAATCCTAATAAAAGACAATGAATATTTTGATTCTCTCTCTCTCTCTCTTGGTGGCTGGGGTGTGAGAAGACAAACGACTGTGTGTAAAGAGAGAGAGAATGAACCATTTAAAGAAGAGCTGGTTCCCACTAGAATGAAGAAGCTACCCTGCATGTTGAGTCTGTTATCTATTTCCTCTTACTTCCAAAGTCACAGAAATTGAACAGAGAGAATTATTTAAATCAATGGTATGATTTTTGGGGGGCAGGTTGCACAAAGTCTTTGAGGTATTATGGCTAAAGTGTGGGACTGTAAAATCAGAGAAAGTGAGTTCAAACTAATCTTCAGAAAAGTATGAAACACTTTATCCTCCCAGCTATGAGTAATATCACTGCTGCTCTTATACAAGGTTGGCTTTGGCATTAAATAACCCACAAAGGTTGATATGCCATTAAACAAAGAAACAAACCCAAAGAATCCAAAATATGATTTTTTTAAAAGATAAACAAAGGAAAAAAACTTAGGAATCTATAGACTAAAATTTTTTTCTCAATATTGGGTTTTTCAATAATTTTTTCCTCAACATTGGGTTATTTCATATTTTTTGTCCATAGCTTGGAAAAAAATTATGCGATATATTTTATGAAGCTAGAGTCTTCAGCTATTAAAAAATATTGTGCGTCTTATCTGTTACTAGTTTATTTACTGCTAAATAAAAAATAAAATGTAAGTGAATAACTATGTGAGCTAATTCCATAATTTTTACCAAGAGTAATAGTTGTTAGTTACTATTCCAATATTGCTATTATATTCCAGCAAAAGTAAAAAACCATGGTAGTGAGTGGTTGGTTGGAACATTGTGTTGCAACCGATTTGTTGTGGAGGAGAGCTGGTGAGCTAAGAATTAATTTTGCGGGATCTCCAGTCTCCCTTAGGTTAATATTACACCTGATATCTTCCCTTTTGAAATCTCTACTTTTCGCAGGTCAAATGAAAAAATTCATTACCCAAACATTGCAGGAGATCAAAGAGTTGATCAACTGCACTAGTATCAAAATAACAAAGGTAAAGATACTAGTCTAAATAATTCATTGAAAAATGACATTTCAGCTCAAACCACAGCTAGCACTAGTGTTGTATTTTGACCTTTTGACCCGGCCAAAAATGCCATTCCAAGGTAATGCACCGGATGGAAGTGACACATTCCAATGGCAGTTATGAGAGGAAATTGCGTGGGCGGAAATTGGCTGATGAAATGGGACGAGCTAAAAAAATTCCCATGGTACACTCATAGACTGATGCACTGGAAGAGAGTGACCTGTGAACTGCATGACAGTTATTTCCGCTCGATGACGATCACACAGGCCATTCCAAAGATAGTGGAAGTGACACCTCCCGATCGCCAGATATTGGAAGAAATTGCGGAGGCGTGGAGGCATGTCCATATCTCCACGTGGGAGTTTGAAGGTAATATAAGGCCAACGAATTGAACAGAAGCCAGTTGAGTTGAGTCCCAGACAGTTCCAGACGAGATGTGGTAGGGAAAGCCACACCAGGCCGAAGGGGCTTGGGGCCCTGATGAGTTGGGGTCCAGAGAAGATGCTGATAAGATGCAGTAAAGAAAGCCAGCACCCAGCATAGTGGACCCCAGCATCAGGAAAACAAGAAAGACACAACGTTGACGGCCATAAAAGTGGGGGTCAAAATATTACAGTTTATGTTCGGTCTCCAGCTCCCTCTCACACGCAAACCTTGAGTAACCCTTTTTGAACCCTTGCAATAAAGTGAGAGGTAAAAATATTTTCTAAAGAAGTCTTCCTGCGTTGTTTATTCATGCGTTCGTTGTTCATTGCGTTGGTATGTATCCAGCATATATATGTATATTTCTGCATGAATCAGCAGATGACAATACAACACTAGGAAGGCCAGAGAGTGCATCAGCAAGTGCTAGTGATGAAAATAACAAAGATCCTCATCATTAAGGCTTGATGACAGCACAGAATCCCTAGACTCTCTCTCACCATCAGTCCCTCTCAACCATCACTCTTGCTAAGTTCTCTAGACGGCATCAAGTTTCCATCACACAGAGCTGATGAAGAAAATCATATAGTAATATAGAGACTCTTTTTACCAAAAGTAATCAGATATTTTAAAAATAGCAAACAAAAGAATGACCATACCAACTTGGTTAGGCCAAAACTTTTTCAGCCCCAACTCATATACATTGTCTAAATTTTATAAACTTGAGGTTTTGGTAAGCTTCTCCAAATTTTAGAAAAAAAATTGTATTAAAAGCTAGAGACCCATTTTCACCATCATAGTGTGCTGACAGTATAGATTCCCTCAACCCTCTCTCACCATCTATCCCTATTGCTCATTGCTCCTGGTAATTCCTCTTAACAGCATCCAGTCTTACTTGTATGGTGTGTGAGAGGAGAGGTAAATGGTTGTAGAGCTGCTACTAGTTTAAATGATTCATTATGAAGCTAGCTGAAAACACACTGTATAAGTGGGATTTTTAAGTTTACATAAAGTGACTTCAAATTTATCCATCTCGTTTTTGATTGCAGCTATAAACACAGGCATAGCAGAGAATGATGTTTTTCTTGTAAGGATTTATAAGTTAGTAAACATTGTACAGAGGTTAACATTTATAACTTCCTGGCGACTACGTAACAGGTACTACCACTTCCTGTCAGAGTGGACCAGGAAGTAATAGCAATGAAGAGGTGACTTCAAATTCTTCAGATCTCCAGAATAAGAGCCTCAATATCAGATGCAGTTTAGTATCATATCAGTGACCCTTTTTTGAGGGGAGGGCTTCTTACCCTTCTGCAATGTATTCTGAGCTTTGTCTACAGGGTGGATCAGAGATGTGACAAGCAATAAATTGCTTTCCAATTAATGGTCATATCTCAAAAATGTATCTATTTAACAAACCCCTCCACACGGGCAGGATGCAATACAAGGTCAATTCTTAAATGGAGTTTAATAGGTTTTAATTCAGAGTTTTCCTTCACCTAGACTGGTTGCCAAACCCAATCTGCCCTACTATTTACCCATAGCTAGAGGGAGAATAAATAGATTCATACCTTTGCCAAGGGTATTAGTGCTATGTTAAATGCAATCAGCCTTGTCCAGGATTTGAACTCTTGTTGCTGTGTTCATTTCCTATGACTATTACCAATTTACCATGGCCATCTCCAAAATCTCCAAAATGTAGAGACACCTATACTTTTCATCTTTTCATCTTACCGAGCCATGCAGAAAAGCTGAACATAACACAGGCTGAAACTTGTAGGTAAAAAAATTAAACAAAAAAATATAACAAGTAAGAAAGATAATTTTTCTATGCAAATATTACTTTTGCATTGTCCTGTATGTCATTAAACTACATCTGATTATGAGGATCCATTCTTGGAGTTTGGAGATCCAGTTTGTGGAGTACCCAATCATTACCTTTACTCTCAGGTTCACTCTGACCCAGTGTGGGAGAACCTGTTAGGGTCCTATCCCTGGATCAAATAAAACAGTTCAATCTTTTGCAAGGGATTAATATTAAATAGAATTATTAGTGTTCGATAGCAATTGTTGAAACCATTTACATACATTTGCATACAAATGATTGATATTAATTGTTCAATATTGCTCGCAGCATTTGAACAAGTCCTGGAGGCAACACCCCACAAAGCAGCAGCTATACGGCCACCAACCACCCATCACGAAAACTATCAAAGTTAGACAAACCAGACATGCAGGACACTGCTGGAGAAGCAGGGACAAGCTCATAAGTGATGTTCTCCTATGGACCCCCTCACATGGCCAAGCAAAAGCAGGGCGACCAGCTCGAACCTACATACAGCAGCTCTGTGAAGATATGGGATGTAGCTCTGAGGACCTGCCAGAAGGAATGAACAGTTGGAAGGAGTGGCGAGAGAGGGTCAGGGATATCCATGCTGGTAGCACGACAAGATGATGATGATGAAATAGAATTATTAGTTTTGGTTAATATTTAAAACATATTTAACTGTTTGCAAAAGAAATGATTAATATCAAATAGGATTATTAGTTTTGAATAACAATATTTGAAACTATTTAACTAGGTGCAAACAAATAAGCTCTTAATCATTTAAAAGTAACATTACTTATAAATTATTTGTTAACTGTTGTGACTGAGTTTATAAATAAATGAAATTGAATCTGAAAAAGGTTAATAAGTAGGTTTATTACCTTTTGGTAGACGGGAATAAAATAAATAGAATCAAATATGCAATTCTTCAACAATAGTAATGAATATTCTGTAAGCAAGACTTGCTACTATAGCTAACTTCGTCTAGTCTGTCTCTTTTATGTCTTTCGTTGGATAAGAACAACTTTCTCGGAGGGGAAATATCCTTCCTTATAATACTAACAAATCATATATATATATATATACACACAGGGTAACCAAAAAAAAACAGAACCCATATATTTTTGACTGAAATTCATAGATTTAATTCTAGCCTTTTCTTTTTTTCAGGATATGAAGTAGATTCCGAGCATGAAAAATTGGGACCATAGTATTCACCAACATGTCCTGGTCTACCAAGGAAAAGAATTAGAATTATTTTGCTTTATTTTTGTAGAAGTAATAAAAAGTTAATGGGTTCTGTTTTTTTTTTTGGGGGGGTCACCCTGTGTGTGTGTATGTATGTGTGTGTGTATATATAAACAGGATTTGGTATTGAATGACCAACAAGGGTTGATATGCCATAAAACAACAAAACCGAATTATAATTTCTTGTCTCTGAAAGAAACCTCTGCCAGGTATCTAAAGCCTTCCATACTCTATTTCATAGAAAAAACATATTGTGATCAATCAAGAATTCTTCCAGATTGTTAATCCTTAAAGAGAAATAAGATGTGAAAACCAATTTGGTGAAGTGTTTATAAATTTATCATGACATTTCACCCTGTATGGGCTTCAATAAGAGAGTTATCTTGTAACCCAGTTTGTTGTTGGGTATATAACTCATTTAGGGTATCTCGGGCATGAATAGTCTGGCAAAGATCATCCTCTTCCAGGTCTGAATTTAAAATTTTCCTTCTAAACTAGTTACTATATCAAGGTTAAAGAATCTAGTATTCCCAATTATTTACTTATAGCAGGAGAGAAAATGTGAAATAAAAACAATTGTATTCAGGAACCGAATTTGAGTACCTGAATCACCTTTTTATCAAATTAACCCTTACACCCCAAACTTCGATAAATAAAGATTTCAAATCTTTCTTGAATTATTGGAAAAATATTAGAAAACTGTCTATGAGGTTGTCAGATGATATTTTCTTAAAATCTTTCTCATTTTTCCTAAAATTAAAATTTTTTTCTTTTATTCAAAAAAGATTTTTTTATGCTCTGTCACTTAAGCTTAGAATACACTGTATCCCCTGCAGGGTGGTAAAACCTGCTCCCCAAAAAGGGGTTTCATGAGTATGACACTTGTCACGTGGTCTACCACTGAGAGGAGAGAAATACTAAATTTTCCCTACTCCTCCGTGTTTGAATTAACAGGCCACCAAAGACTGACCGTTAAAAGAGGAATAAGGAATGTAGGTCAATTCCTCGCATCCGAAGTAACAAATCCAGGTCAGAATGAAAGGCAAGAGATGTTGCACTCTGTGACCGGATGGATAAAGAAGGGGGTATAGGGACATATAGTAGTCTGAATGAATTGGCTGACAGGGTGAAGGAAGAAGAAAGAGGCTAAGTGATTGGCCTGAACCCTAAAGTAGAAGTAGCACCCTTTTCGTCAGCGGAAATAGGGATAAAGAATTTAATTTTCAGGACAGAGGTCGCCGTGAGAGGATGGGGATCTGATGCCAAACTCCAGGCGAAGAAGCTGAGCTGGGTTTCAGGACAGCAGTTGGCATGATAAAATGTATTGAAACTGTTGCCGAAATTTCAGGGAAGAGCGGAAAGAATCTTGGACAAGAAGATAACAGATGCCTTCAAGCCAAGCTGTATGAAATCCCGCTAGCCCATAAAAGAGAAAATACTCTCAGAAGGAACCCGTCGAAAAGCTAAGTAAACCTTAAGACCGTTTTCTCCCTCCACCCTTCCTAAGTATTGCAATTACATACTCTCTCTCTCAATTTAAAGAAGGAAGAAAGAAAAGAATAAGGAAGAAAGACATTTGTATTTTGATAATGTCTGCTGATAATATAGCTGGCACGTTAAATATGTCTTTGTGTCCACATGTATTAAAAAACCTTGTTATATTCTAAATGTCCCCTTGTGTTGAAACTTATTTGTAGTGTTGTTTGCCTATTGAGTTGCCTTCTTTTTGCATGTTCCTTTTCAGCTTCATTCACCTCAATTTATTCTCACTAAATGTCCTATTCGCCTTTAAAAATATTACACGGGAAATTGGAATTGTCGACTACAATAAATAATGATATTATATCTAAACCTAGAGGCCCATATCTTCCATTATCCTTGGGATAAGAAGACGAAGTGGTCTGATGGGTGTGTGTTCGTGAAAATGGAAACCCCTTGCCAGCGGCGGTCAGTCTAGCCCCAAATTAACCCCCACATTATCGGCCAGTTCCCCAAGTGCCCGAAGAAGGAATCTTAACTGGAATTTATTTTTCGAGGGATCAAGCGCCAGACTGCCCTGACTTCACACGTGCGAACAATAAACTCCCGTCTTGGGATAAATGTTTTAAGCCACGTCAAACACTAAGCTGCATCTGATGATGAAGCTCCAGCTCTGGAGATCTGAGGAGTGTAGAGTATCCCTTCATTGCCATTACTCCCAGGTCCACTCTGACCCAAAGTGGTAGTATCTATTAAGGTCTCATCTATGGGTCAAATAGATCTGTTTAAAAATCATTTATATTCTATCAGACAATGTGCAAAAAACTTCTTTAAAAACAACTATACAAAAAATTTAACTATGAATATACTATGTACATAATTCTCTAATCTCTAGGCATAGAATAACCCTTAACCAGTTGACATGCCTTTAAAATCAATGAATTAATAAATTAGTTTGTAATTTCTCTTGTAGGTTATTAATGCCAAATCCACTTTTATATACATAAACAGTTCTATTTCAAACAATTCAGTTTAGTATAAGTATACAGGTTCAATGTCAAAAACAGTTCTATTTCAAACAATTCAGTTCAGCATAAGTAAACAGTTTAGTTCTATTTGACCCATAGATAGGGCTGGAGTGGACCTGGGAGTGATGGGAATGAAGGGATACTCCGAATTCCCCAAGGCTTCAGCATGACAGGAGCCTCACCATCAGATTGTTTAATGTTGTATCCAGGACACTCGATGGGGGTGGGGGTGAGGATCTTACCCCTCTGCAGAGAAGCAGTCAGTGTATTCTATAGCCCTAGATGACTGGGCAAAACTGACATGAGATATTCTCCAAGCAAAATGTAAACAATTTACCTCTGTTGGTTGAATGAGGGGTGTTGGCTGAAATTTCCATGTTACTGACTATACAGAAATTTTGAAGAAGACCAAAGTGTTATGACTTTTAAAAACAATTAGGATGAAGAGACTTGTCTAAGCACATCAGTGTATAATAAAAATAATAATAATCTAGTGAATAATAATTCAGTGTATAATAATGATAATTCCTTCTTCCAGAAATATGAAAAAAAAAACAAACAAAAAACTTTCGTCTTTTCTTTTCTTTACAATTTGTTATATATATATATGGAAGTAAATAATGGAAAGGAATCTTAAAGTATGGAGAAAATTGAAAAACTAAGTAATCCAAGAGTGATGAACTTATTCTGAAGGAAAATCAATGTTAAAACGTTTTGGTTTTAATATACCTTCATCAGGACTTTAAAATGGTAAAACAAGTGTTGATAGAACGACAATGGATATTTTAAAAGTCATCACTTTTGGATTACTTCGTTTTTCAATTATATATATATATATATATATATATAAAGAAAAAGAGAGAGTGTGCATTTTAATTTAAATCTACATCTGCTTTATCACCAATATTGAGCACTCTTTACTAATAGATATAATAAACTACATTCTCTCTTTCTAATCACCATGGAACCTTGGTTGTCGAACATGATTTGTTCCAAAATTATGTTTGACTACCAATTAATTTAAAAACTGAGACAGTACTGCTGTATAGACTTAGCCAGTCATTCATCAGTGTATGATTTGCCTTGGTAGTCATTCACACATGTTCTGTTTTCATTGGCTCGACTCATGTTCCAACTCCGAACATTTGTTTGATCACTGAGGCATTTTTTACTTAAAATATTTTGGTCAAATTCTAAATTGTTTGACTTGAGAGTTGTTCAATAATTGAAGTTCCACTGTGTGTGTGTGTGTATATATATATATATATATATATCTCCACACGCAATGCTGGAATTGTCAACTTTTGACATTTTCCCCATCCATTGCAGACCTCAAGTTTTGTATCTCCACTATGCTCCAAGAATGATTCCTCATGCAAATGATTTTGAGACTAACAAGGGTACCTGGTGTTAAGATTTTTTTTGTCATACTTAAATAACTTACAGCAAGTTTTCACAGTTATTTTTTTATATACCATTACTTGATTAAGTACTTGTCTGTACCAGGTAAGTAATAAGACTTGGATTGCAAGTAGTTATAATGACAGCAAAACTATTCTTTAGTATTGATGGGGAAGTGGTATTTGTTGTTTCCATCAGATTCAAGTTATGCAGAACTGCTGGATACACAGTCAAGGGTGACCCAAAGGCTCCTTTTTCAATAGCTGTGTAGGTGAGGGTGCTACACCTTTCCCTAGATTGCTCCACTTACCCTTGATCTATACCTTATAATGCTGAGTGTTAAGCAAGGAGGCATCAAGTACCATTTTTTGAGTCTTTGTTATGAATCAACCAAGGATTGAACCCTGGTCTCCATTATACCAATGGGCCAGTAGATATTTACTTACTGCTGGATAGATAGAGTCCTGAGAAGGACAAGAATCTTTACGAAACATCACTATTTGTAGATATTCCAACAGTGTCTTTAAACAATTCATTTTCAATATTGCTGACAGAGTGTAACATTATAAATTGGACATAAGTTTTTCCAATGTAGCAGAAAGAATTTTGTATTTTTGTTTGGCGTGTAATTTAATCCGACCATTAGAGTCAACGCATAATTTCACCTAATCAGGATGACTTATCCTATTCAGCCCAGATTATCTTTCCGGGCAACACAAACTAGGGAAATCTGCCAAACACTTTCTTTTGCAGAACTTCTTCATTCAGGACAGACGTCTTACTGTCTGCTCTTCAATAGCAGCAGCAGCATCGACACAATGAGGAAAGCCATCTAATTTATGGAGCCCTTGCGTCTATTCTCTTAGACCAAGGATTCCCAGTTGAATATGAATTAGATGAATTCAATACACCACACACAGGAACAACTCTCAGTCGCCTCCAGTATTGGCTATGTCGACTGGGATGCAAAATTCCGCTCCGACACCTAGCTACTTCTTCACTGGGCAACATTTTCTGGAGACATTCACGCTTCTCCCCGAAACAACCAGAACCACAAACTCATGGTGACTATAACGTTCCAGTCCTTAACCAGCAACACGGCTTTTGCTACACTATGGCAAACATATCTCCCTCATACATTCAACAATGCCTTAACCTAATGATGCACTTTTCGCTCAGGCATTTAGCTGCTAAAATGCTTTCTCAACTCTATAACAACTTAATTTCGTTTCCTTATTTCTTTCCTTCTTACGAGACTTGCAGCATAAACGTAAACCCTTTATTCCATGCTACCATTAAAAACCTTCATATAAAACATTACGGCATCTTTGTCTTCTTCCTCCTTTATTTACCAACAACACTTAGCGAGGGAATAATACACGCGCGGAAGAATACATTTCTTCGCTAAACCAGTAAACCCTCCTTCCCCAAAGAAAGAAAAAAAATTGTTTTGTTGATTTATTTATCTTTAAAAATGTACCTGAACGAGAATATGCTTATCAGTATTGCTACTAGTTAAAAGTTAAATCCATGGCCTTATGCCAGACTTCGCCAAGTTTAGTCATTATCTACTTATATTAACTTACAAAAGTTAATATTTTGCTTACTAACTCCACATAGGTACGTAGCGAGGCGACGGGCGTCCCTAAGGGAAAGGATAAAAATTTCTCCAGTGTCCAGCGTCAGATAACCCTTTGGTACAATGGGAAGGTATTGTCAGAACCACTAGAAGCAAGATCGTCTAGTTTTTATCTTTCTTTGTCATATCCTTTCTTTGTCATAACTGATTATAAGAACATGTCCAACGGCGATGAACAAATGCCAGACGCTAATCCAAACCCAAGGAGTTCAAGTTGATGTTTAAGTTTGAAAGTGTTCATTTCCTTCCATCATGACTTAAGTTATCGCCGTAGGAAATGAACACGGCGACAAGAGTTCAAACCCTGGACAAGGCTTTTTGCATTTCACATAACACTAATACCCTTGGGAAAGGCATGAATCCAACAATTTTCCCAATCAGTCTAGGAGAAAGAACTCTGAATTCAAAGACTTAGAGAGGAATGGGTTTTGATAAGCTATTCGTACCCAAAACACGCTTCATGAGAAGCGCGCCCCGAAGAAACGAGAGAGAGAGAGAGAGAGAGAGAGAGAGAGAGTTAAAAAAAATTAAATCTTTATTTTAAAAGCCAATTAATTTTTTTAATTGTGAAGGGATACACAGAAAAATTATGAGGAAAAAAAATGTTTCATCCTTAAAAGTTGTCGTTTTAAATGAGTTAAAATTAAATTTTAAAAACTATTTTTACAAAGAAATTTTATTTTCATTTTTCACTTATTTTTCACCCCTGAAAAAAAACAACAACAACAACAAAAAAACAAACAAACAAACAAACAAACAAAAGCAAAAAAAAAAGGATTCAAGGAATTTTTAAGAACCCGTAAATAAATATATTATTATTTAAAACTTTTCAATCAGAACAGTCAGGTGAAAATTCAGAATCAAGAGGTAAAAAATGCAATGATGTAATCAAAGAATTTCTGAAGAAAGTCCAAGAGACCAAAGAAATATGAAGGGTTTTTTTTTGTTGTTTTATAAATACGACTGTATTAAAATAAATGAACGAATAAAAACATCACTAAAAATTTAACAATTTCTTGAAAAGAAAAATGTTTATTATTATTATTGAAATAATTTAAATGCATTTAAATTCATTAACAAAATCACAGGTGAATCATGAGTTGAAATGAAAAAGACAAACAAAACAAAATAAGACAAAGTAAAAATAAACACATTTTGGCAAATTTAAAGAATTTTGATGAAAATTTAAAATCAATGAGGGAAAATCAATTTCGGTTTTCTTTCACCCCCCCTCCTTTTTAGGTGCGGTCATTTTTTAGACATTTTATTATGTAGACTTATTTGACGAAAAATATTCACAACCAACGATAAAAAAAAAAAAAATCAAAAAATCAAGTGGGCGATATTTGTATTTTATCACAGATCATATTAATTGCAATAATCTGTGATAAGACAATTAGAATTAATTTAATTATGTGAGTATATATATTCAACAACAAACATTTTTTAATTTAAAAATCAGCGGGTGTTGACCCTTTTTATTTTCTTTTTTTGACATCACATTTCACAAATTTTTAAAGAAACAATATTGTTTTGAAAAAAAAAAAAGCTAAAAATTACAGAAAAATTAATTTATTATTAAAACGTACCTTTTTCTGGAGAATATAAATTTAGTATCTAAAATAATTATAGATTAAAATCTTAATTTTTATTATATAAAAAATCTGTTTTTTTCTTTTTTACTAGGTGAAAAGAAAAGAAAAAACCCGCCGTTTTTTGTTTTTGTTACAAATGTTAAAAGTAATCGAGACTTTTTTTTATGTCAAAGAAATTTGAAAAGCAAGTCAGCTGAGGTTTGAAAAAAGACTTCGATTTTGTACACATGAATACTATTGATTTTTTTAAAAAAATAAATTATAAAGAAATTGAATTTGAGATCAAATTTTTGATAAACACAATCCACATGATTTTTTTTTAATTGGTTACATTTGACATTTTTGGAATACGACAACGATTTTAAAAGATAAATTCGAATGTAAAAATTAAAGATCACTTTATTGATTAATCAAAAAATTGAATTAAAATATGATTTAAAAAACTCAATGTTGTAAATGTCGTAATCGTTTTTTTTTTTTGTGTTTTTTTACTGTACTAAAAAACTTATATTATTTAAATTCTCAGGATTTTTAACAACTATAATTAATAACTAACTTTGTAATGAAAAGATACAAATAAATTGTATCAGTATTTTTATTTATTGAACGTTATATCAAGGACATATATGTAATATATCTAATTAAAAATTGAAAACAAAAACAAACAAAATAATAACAAGTATGTTGAGCTTTGTAGGGGGCAGGTTTTTTTTCGGGGTACCCCACCCTCAGGGTTTTAAGAATAATTAAGAGATGAGGGTAGACAGACAGACTGACCTTTGTGATGGACCAGTTGAGGGTTTTGTCTGACAATCTGATGGACCAAAGGAGCAGCACAGGTGTTTATTCCATGCATCAACATGGAATATTCGGCTGACATGTTGCTACCTCCTCCAAGAGACGAACTTGCATCATGTGAATCCATCTTCACACTCGTCGCCATTTCAACAGGTTCTTTCTTTTTTAAGAAGCTTTTAGTTATTTTTCTTTTTAATTAAACAAAAAAAAATATTTCTTGTTCTTCTTCAGCCAGAGCCTGGCGTCATGGCGAATGTTGGCATCTCCTATAGAAATTAAAATATACTTCCCGCAACTTTTCACTAAGTATTCGAGCCGAAAAGTAGTAGTTACTTGCAAAGACTGATCGACCCACCAACTGAGGTGACAAGCCTCGCACACTCACTTATTCTCTCCTCGTTATTTTGTTTTCACTCTCTTACTAACAAGTATCACTTTCGTAAAAATTCTCACTCACCCCGTCTTTAACTTAGTATCTCTTTTTCTATCACTTCTCTTAGGCCCTCTCTATACAACTTATACTATTTCCTTATATTTCACTAACCATTGATATCGACACGTCGTTCTTTCTCTCTAATTCACTATCAATATACAAAGAACAAACAAACAAACAAACAAACAGTAGATATATTTATATATTTGTGGTTAATCCGTAAAAATATAATTTATTTATCATAGTTCATCTTTATTTTCTGTTATCTCCCACCATTTGTATCCAAAGAAACGAAATAGAGAGAAAAACTTTTCTAAATTCAGAAAAAATATCAACAAAAACAAAAACAGATTGTGATGGAATTTTTAATTTTAATTTTAAAGCCAATAAATACCTCAGACTATTTAACTCATTATTCGTGGAGAGAAAAGACTGGAATTATGAATAATAATTGTTCACTTTTAAATCTTTGCAATATTTTAAACCCTTTTTTTATGTATCGAAAATTAAAATAAGTAAAAGTTTAAAGAGAAAGTTTTTGCATATATTTTTGAAGATAATGGCAAATATGTCCCTTTTTTTATAACTTATGACCATATTTCATGAAATTAAATTTATTAAAATGATTTTCGAGCCTCAATTTCTTATTAATTTAAATTTTCATTAATATTTCTGAAAAAAAAAAAAAAAAAGAAAAAAGGTACATTTCGCACCTTTAGATTTTCTTTTTATTGTATTAATTTTTCAACCAATTCTGGATTTAATGAGTTTTAATGAGTAAAAACAAAAATAAAAATTCTACAAATTATTGTAATATTTCCGCTTTAATTTTTTCTCTCTTTCCGAATGATGATGTAATTTAAAACACTTGAAATTCACACGTGCATTTCTAGTAGTGCAGTGTGATTTTTAGTTTGTTGTTTTATTTTAGTTATTTCTTTTTTAACCATTGAAAAGCTGTTACAAATGAAATTATCAGAGCTTCCGTTTTTTTTGTTTATTCATTTTGGTGTTCCGTCAGTAGTAGTGATCCTGCCCTCAACTTTATTTTTCACCTACATATAAATAAATAATTAATATTCCTATAAAGAGCGACTCTCTGATTTTTTTGTCATTTCTTTTACAATTACATCAAATATGAATAATATTGCGTGCACGTGCCCTCGCCAAACACACACACACACACACACACACACACACACACACACACACACACACACACACACACACACATATTGTATTGTTGAATGGGTCGGCGAATGTGGCTAGCTAGGTCTCCTTAGTTTATATAGGAAAGTATGACCGCTCCCTTCCCCTCCCCAAAAACTTCAAGGCCTTGTGCCTTCTGTATATTTCATACAGAAATAAAGCACACACACACACACACACACACACACACACACACACACACACACACACACATATATATATATATGATATGTATATATATAATATATATATATATATATATATATATATATATATATATATATATATATATATATAATATGTATATATAATATGTATATATAATATATATATATATATATATATATATATATATATTATATATATATATATGATATGTATATATATATATATATATATATATATATATAAACACACGCACAGACGTATACAATGGTCCACAGACATTTTGTGTTCTGTTCTCTGATTAGTCAACAATAAACCAAATTGACTAATCAGATTGAATTTTACTTGGCTTACTTCGGGAAAACCATTTCCGGAGCACGCTGTGGTTAGTCTCGCATTGAATTTAGTTGAAGACTAGACGTCTTTGAGGTTAAAGTGCGAAGTGATTTTTATTTTAGTTTTGGAGGCAAAAGAGAGGCTGATTCAGGTATATTATTATTATTTGAAGTTTGCTTTTCTTCTCTTAATAATACACAAACTTTTCTTATTATTGTTGCTTGTAAAAATCAAAACAAAAAGTTACGTTGCTTTTTTTATTTAGTTCTGATTCGATGTTATTCAAATTAATGAATTATTTAACTTTAACCATTCATCTTTATTTTTAACGGTAAAACTAAAACAATCCTTTTTTAAAAACATTTAATGGATTTAATTATAAATTCTTGTCTTTGGAATATTTCTTATGAAATTAATTATCGTCATCGCGAAAAAAAAAGTTTGTATAGAACAGCAAATAGTAGAATTTTATTTAATAAAAATATTATGCGAACTTATTGATTGATTATTTTCTTTATCGATTATTTGATGATCTTGATTAGAGTTGTTAATTATTAACAAAACCTACCAAAATTAATTAAAAATCCATTATTGAAATAAATCTATTTAATAAACTTTATTATACAACTTAAAATGTTAAAAGTAATTCCGAAAAAACTTTAAAAAAAAAATTTTGATGATTTAATCATTTGTTTTTCTGCATCTTTTTTTATTTTTCAAAGAAATTGTTTAATTGATTATTATTACCTCAATGATATTCTGAGAGAACAGATAATTTTTATTATTATTAAAGATTATTTAATGATCGTGATTGTTTTTTTTAATGATTAATGGGTAAAATTCTACACCCGTGTCTCTTCATGTTCACCGGGAAAAAATTTCTAGTCATTTTATGTGTGTAATTTAAAGTAATTAAACCCTCAAACTTGCCTGCATTTTTTTAAATAGAAAAGCCCTCCAGAAAAACAAGTATTTGACATTTTATAAGGGGGTTCACTCTCACATTCTAATTGAATGTAGAATGATCACCCATTTCGGAACCATTAGCGTTGGAAAAAACAAATAAACCAGACCGGTCGAATTATTTAAATTTTTTTTTAATGTTCCAGATTTAAAAAGAAAAAAAAAAAAACACACTGAGTTTGAGGGTCTAATTAAATCAAAACATTAAAACAAAAAAGAAAAAAAAAGTTTCTCCCATGTAACTTGAACAGGTGCACATGTAAAATAGTACCGATTAAAAATGTTCTTACAGAAAATTTACACTTGATTAAAGAATCATTGTTTAAATACATTTATTATCAATATTCTTTATTCGATAAACTTTATTCAACTTTACTTTTAAAAGATAAAGTAATCCCGAGAAACATTCCTTGCAAATAAAAGACGCAAGTTTGTTTTGTAAATAATTTTGGCTTTATTTTTATTTCTGTTAGATAAACATTAAAAAGGTCCTTTTTTTTTTCTTTATTGTAAATGTATTTTTAATTTTTTTTACAAAGAAATTTTAGTAATTAAGTGATTACTTCAATAATATCCTGAGAGAACAGAGAAGGATATTATTTTCCTTATCCATTATTTTTTTTATGTTGATTTGTTTTGTTGTTAATTATTTATGAACCTAAAGAGAAATTATTCTAAATTAAAAAAAAAAAATTCAAGATAAATCTATTATTATCAGTTTTGTAATTAACTCTTTGCTTATTTTATAAACTATTATTCAACTTTACTTAAAAAGTTAAAGCGACTCTGAAAAACCATGGCTAACAAATACGACAAGGTTTATATTGTGATTTTTTTTTTTCCTAAGAAATTTTAATAATCTAATGGCAATCTCAGTAATTGTCCGAATTTATAATAACATTTTTTTGCTACATTTTTTTAATAAGAATTTGAAGCATTGAAAATTCAGTTATCTCAGCACTTTACTTAAACAAGAATAATTAATTTGTACTTGTCTGTCTAAATATCTTTACTTATTTATCAATCTTTCCTATTTGACTATCTGCCTACTTGTCACTGTCCCTGTTTGACTACTTTGCTATCTGGCTATTTGTTTATTAATCTTTCCTATTTGACTATCTGCCTATTTGTCACTGTTACTTTCATATTTAACTAGCCATTTTAATATATGTACTACTTGTTCAATATCTGTGTATTTGACTATTAATCTATCCTATTTGGGAGAAGTCATCATGGCGTAATGGCTAACATGATGGATTGCAACATCATAGTAAGCCAGTTTGAACTCTAGTTATGTTATTATGTTCACTTTCAGACTAATACCCTTTCTGTTTGACTAGTTGACTATTTGGCTATCTGTCTTTACTTATTTGACCAGCTTGTTGACTATCTTGCCATTTGGCTATCAGGCTAAATGTTCAATAACTGTACTTGTCTCTATTCAAATCTGTGTATTTGACTATTTATCTGTCTATCCCTATTCGTCTGTTTTGACAATTTATTTGTCAATCTATCTAAACCAAAGAAAAAAAAGTTAGCGACCATAGTCGAGGGTGACCCGAAGGCTCCCTTTTCGATAGCTACTACACCAAGGTGTAGGGGAGGGCGCTACTCCATTCCCTGGATTGCTCCACTTTACCCTTGAACCGTACCTTATAATGCTGAGTGTTAAGCAAGGTGGTATCAAGTTCCATTTTTAAAGTCTTTGGTATGACTCGACCTGGGATTGAACCCAGGTCTCCCGGGCCATTGGCGAACACTCTAACCGCTGGGCCAATGTCCCGGTCTAAACCAAAGAAACCAGAATTTTATTATTTCTTTGAGATTACAATTAAAACTAATATTATAAGATAAACTCTGTTACCCAAGATAATCAATAATTTCCCCTAAATAAGTACATCACTTTTTAAAAGAATATATAAAATAGCATAATTTTATCATATTTACCAACCCCTCCGCTCAGGCAGGATATGACACAAGGTCAATTTTTAAGCGGAGTTTAACAGGTTTGAATTCAGAGTTTTCCTTCTCCTGGACTAGTTGTCTCACCAAGGCTGAAGAACCCAGTCTGTCCTACTATTTTACCCATAGCTGGAGGGAGAATAATTGGATTCATACCTTTCCCAAGGGTATTAGTGCTATGTGAAATGCAATCAGTCTCGTCCAGGATTTGAACTCGTATCGCCGTATCCATTTCCTACGACGATAACCATTACACCACGGGCACCTCCAAATAGCATAATTTTATGCTGTTTGATTTTTTTGTTATAAAGATGTTCCTATTTTACTTGTAATTTTAGTATTGTGTTTGGTAATAAATAATACCTAATAATATCTATTTTGATTGAATTTGTTAGAAATAATAAAATCCTTCTATCTTTGGTTTAAAAGAGGATAAATTTTTAAAAAAATCTTAGGAGTGTATTTATTTCTGGGTAATTTTGTATAATCTTTCACTTTCAGTTTGTTATTGCTTGAATTTATTCAACAACCTTTTTTTACTCATTTTATGACTCTAGCAACCCTTTTACTGACCCCCCCCAATAATTGTATATGGTGTGTGTGTGTGTGCTGTGTTAGTTGGTAAGAATAAACAAAACCCGTTATTTTGTGCAATCTATGAAACACCCTTTGTCATTTGCATTGATATTTTTTTATAATTGTAAAAATCAATACAAAAACAACTTCAAGATTTGACAAAAAAATTTAAAGTTGGTAGCATTTTATTATTTCTTGTGAAACATACAAAAGTGGGCTGAAAAGTTCATATGATAATGTCATACCTGCTTTTGATGACTTTTTTTTTGACCATTGGGATTCAAGCACTGCAACAATGATGGAAGAAGTGTGTGAACCATGAGGAGGACTGTTGGAAAATAAACCAAGTTTAATCACATTCTATGAGAGAATCTTGGTCAGTCTTTCCAGTCAACCTTTGTATACTGTCAGAATTAACATTGTTAGATATTATTTATGAATAATAAAAATCAGATACGTTCAAACCAAAAATATATATATGAATTTACTCAACCCTTCCTTATGAGCAGGACGTGACTCAAGGTCAATTTTTCAAGTGATATTTAACAGGTTTCAATTCGGTTTTCCTTTTAGATTGGTTGCCATACCAAAGTTAAAGGGCCTAGTCTGCCCTACTATTTACCCTTAGCTGGAGGGAGAATAGTTGGATGCATACTTTTTCCAAGAGTATTAGTGCTATGTAAAATGTAAACAGCTTCGTCCAGGATTTGAATTCGGGTTGCCGTGTCCATTTTCTACACCCACAACCAACCATTGCACCATAAGTGCATTTAACAAAAATTATGTGTATGTAGTAGTCTAAGCACTTGTGAAATATATTTTCTCGGCTTAAACGGAAAGGAGAAAAATAATCATCCAATAAGATAGACAACATACTATTGGAGTTGGGTTTGGTTTCTTTGTTTAATGGCATATCAACCTTTGTGGATTAGCTGGGGAGATATGGGGTCTCATACCTTTTGAAAGGGTACTAGTCCGAATGAAGGTGACATTTCCACACTAGACGGACCCTCTCTGAAACTGGTAGACAGATTCACCTACCTAGGAAGCAGTGTCTAATCAACTGAAATAGACATTGACACACGGCTAACGAAGGCATGGACAGTTATCGATAGGCTAGCGATCATATGGAAATCAGACCTGACCGATAAAATGAAACACAGTTTCTTCCTGGCAGTGGTCATATCGATACTGCTGTATGGATGCACTACTTGGACGCTAACTGAATGGCTGGTGAAGAAGCTAGATGGCAATTACACAAGAATGTTGCGAGCAATATTGAACAAGTCCTGGTGGCAACACCCCACAAAGCACCAACTATATATATATTAATTACATTGGTTTATTGTTCTTTCATTCAATCCAATGAGAAAATTTGAGGGAAGATGGTGCATCATGAGTAGAGGTGGGAAGAGTTTTACTCTTGAATATCCAAAACTTCTTACATAGTGTCCCGGTTTTGGACATTGGCCCAGCGGTTAGAGTGTTCGCCAATGGCCCGGGAGACCTGGGTTCAATCCCAGGTCGAGTCATACCAAAGACTTTAAAAATGGAACTTGATACCACCTTGCTTAACACTCAGCATTATAAGGTACGGTTCAAGGGTAAAGTGGAGCAATCCAGGGAATGGAGTAGCGCCCTCCCCTACACCTTGGTGTAGTAGCTATCGAAAAGGGAGCCTTCGGGTCACCCTCGACTATGGTAACTTCTTACATAGTGAGGAAATACTGATTCTCACAAAGCTACTCCCAACCAAAGTGTTGTAAAATCTATGGGTTAAATCATCAAGCTTCAATAATAACAAATCACTCAATAAGTCCTGGGCCTAATAAATAAAACAACTTTTAGGCAAAATTCGACTTTATTCATTAACAGTCTCCTTCTTTACATACAAAGCACCAACTATAATGTATTAATTTAACCTATGCAAAACACATAACCTTGGTATGGCAACCAGTCTAGGAGAAGGAAAACTGAATTCAAACCTATTAAACTCTACTTAGAAACTAACCTTGTGTCACATCCTGCTTGTAGAGAGGAGTAGGTAAATAAATACTGTTTGCTGTAAGAAGTAGATTCAAAAGTTTAGAAGTTGAAAGTTTTATTTCTAAATTTTTGAAAGAAGAGGGGGTGGATAGTATACCTCCTCAGCAACAGAAAGAAAAGAGTCTCTTTTAACTGAACATGTGGAATCAATTTCAAGTGCTGTTGCTGTGTCATCGTCTTTTTAATAGAAGGTGGACAGCCAAATTTCTATGCTGAAAATATTCCTTTTTGCCTGGAACAACCTTCTCTAGCAGTCCTACACCCAAGCTTGTTTCTTGTCGTGCGTCGCTAAGACTCAAAATGCCTCTCGGTATTTATCATATGCCCCACCAAGCATACAAATCTGGCACAAAGCCGTTTTTAAGGTGGGTGGGGGTGTAGGGCCTGAACCCACACGCACCCAGCATTCCCAAAAATGCCTCTGGCCCCGTCGGCATTCCACTTGAAAGGGGCGTCTTAGTCGCCAGGCGATAAACCTAAACTCCCCTCCAGGAGGTAAAAGCCTAGGGGGACAGCCCCCTGATGCCAGAGGGATGTCCAGCCAGCGAGACACACTCTACCGAACTGTGCAGTCAACAACATGGCCAGCCGAATGCGACCCACCAACTGGAGAGGCACTCCAAACAAAGAGTTTGGCCTCGTCAGACTTAAAACGCCTCTCTGCCCCCGGTGCATTCAGGCAGGACTTAAATAATCATACCAAAATGCCAAATCCAGGTCAATTGCACAATGTTGTAATTTACATGTGTGCCAGCATGTAAGCAGTCCTGACATCAAACATGATTCACGATCGGGAGGATGTGAGTTTGATCTCCCCAATCACCTTTTTCTCTCTCCCTGATCTTATTTTACATGCTAGACATATTCGTGCACATTTTGAGCTGCCACGTGCGTGATTTCTCTCGCCACAATTTTATACATATTTATATTATACTGAATTTTCAGATGCTGTAATACATTAACCAAACTTGATATACTGTGAAAAATATATTTTTGAAAACCAAATGAATTGATTTAATTACAAGAAATGTCCCCATTTGTCAGGTTTCAGTTTCTACGTTTCATGGCATTCATAGGTTATTTAATGCCAAAGCCATTCTTGTAGAAGAACAGTAGTAGTACTATTTAATCCATAATTAGGAGAATAAGTGATTTCATAAATTTCCCAAGGGTATTCATCTGAAAGTGAACTGTAATTCAAGCTCTTTTACTACAATTTCATAGTCTTGTATGTTAGCCACTACACCATGAGGACTCCCCTTTCCCCACATATCAGTGCAGCAGGAACTTTATTCACAAACATATATAGGCAACATACCTTTGTATTATTTCTAAAAATATTAAACAAAAAATTTGGAATCTTTTTTGACTGATGATTTCTAATGTAAGTGTAACGTTTTTATTTTGTAATGTACAGATACTATGACCTGTTTAATGTCAGATGATTTGAACTTATTTCTCAATCTTTTTGTTCCAAAAGACACTGAAGAAGTTTTTTTTAATTATTTAAAAAAAAAAAAAAAAAAATCTATCTGGCCTAGTCAGCTGGGACTGCAGAATACATTGACTGCATCTCTGCAGAGGGTAAGACTTCCAATGAGTGCCCTGTGGCCTTGTTGGCTGGGATTGTAGAATACACTGACTGCATCTCAGCAGAGGGTAAGACTCCTCCAATGAGTGTCCTTGATATGACACTAAACAATCTGATGGTGAGGCTCCAGTAATGCTGGAGCTTTGGGGAATGTGGAGTACCCTTTCATTGCCATCGATCTCATGTCCACTCTGGCCTGGAGTGGTAGCACCTGATAAGGTCCTATCTATAGGTTAAATAGAACTAAACAGTGTACTTATGCTGAACTAAATTGTTTGAAATAGAACTGTTCATATATATAAAAATAGATTTGGCATTAAATAACCTACAATAGTTCATGTGCCATAAAACTAAACTAAACCAAACCAAACCAAACCAATTAAATCCATCACTTCTATGTGCTGATATCTAAGCTCTTACTAATTAGATGATTTGAGTAAATGTGTATGGATTCCTTTTGCTGTTTTTAAAGTTAAATTTTAAGGAAATCTATGAAAATGAACCTTGCCCAGTTGGCTGGGGCTGTAGAATACACCGACTGCACCTCTGCAGAAGGGTAAGATCCCCACCCCACCCTCGAATGAGTGATCTGGATATGACACTAAACAATCTGATGGTGAGGTTCCAGTAATGCTGGAGCTTTGGGGAATGTAGAGTACCCCTTTATTGTCATTACTCCAAGGTCCATTCTGGCCCGGAGTGATAGCACCTGATAAGGGCCCTATCTATGGGTTAAATAGAAATAAACCATGCTTCCTTTGTGACAATATTGGTCTGTGGGGTTGGTACATGAAGGGTTAAATTGAGTGGCCAAATATAATTGCTGAGAAGTGTAAAACTGAAATTCTGAGAATATTGCCAAGAAGGTAAAATTGAAATTCTGGGAAAAGAACTTTTGACAATGCCCAGAAATGAGATTTGAAAGATGTTGACAGGTAATGAAGATTAAGTTGTTTACAAGCACAAACAGAAATTGAGGAAGAAAAAGATGTTATTTAGAGAAATGAGAAGTGATTCCCGAGCCTGGGAAAAGGTAAAAATTAGAAACTTGACAATAAGAAAAGATAACTCTGTGACTAGCACCTGGTCGCAGTGACATGGGAAATACCCCAGTTAAAAGATGGAACTCAGAGGTGAACAAAGGAATCTTTGTTGATGGTAAGAGGGCCATCTGGAATTTGATAAGAACACTTCAACTAATGAGGTGAGGTAATTTTCCGGAATTACTTATCGGTACCGAAAAGGGAATTATTAATTAGTCTGGGATGAAAGCCTGCCCTTTCTCTTACATAGGTTTGAAATCAGTTCCATCAAAAGGTGACAGTCAAGCATATTTGGGCATAAGGGGAGGAATCTCCAGCTTGACGTCATAAGCAGTAAAATGAGAGAAACTGTGCTGGTAGGAGGAAAGCCATCCTCCTGTATTCCTCATCACGAGGGTATTGAGAGGAATGACTTTGAGGAAGAAGTGGAAAAGGGGTTGGACCCCTTCTGATGACAAAAATTGAAACAAAGACATAACGGATGTCTGATGAGTTTAAAATGACGTCATGGAGACCACCCCTGCCTCAGTCAGAACTTACCCCAGAATATTGGCAATTATTATATAAGCGAGCTGATTTCTGAGCTCACCAGTTGACGATAGAGACGGAGCAGTTGGTTGCAGCATTTAGAGACGAGCAGATCGGGATTGTGCTTTGTGCTGCCAACTCATATTGTTGCTAAGAAGACTTAACCCTCACCAGACCGACGCCTTAGACCATTCTAAGTCACACCTGCAGAATTTGTTATCATCTGTAAACTTGAAGATTTATAAAACCTTTTTATTATCAACTACTGCAAGAATCGGAGTTATAATTTTTTTTTATTCTACAATATATACCCTTTGGTTTCAGTCATCGGCTGCCAGCAACCCCTCTTTTCAGACGTGAAACGTCACTGCCTTTCTACTAAAGAATCACAACATGGGGTGAGGTAGTGTATGGTCACTTTTCTGGAAGGAACTTTCAATCTGTTTTTCCACGTTGTAGGAGAGGGATTGGAGGGAGGTGAATGAGACTGGGCATAAGAGGTATTATACCTTCACAATACTGATTTTTTGCATTTAAACTGCCTATTTATGCTTAACTGAATTGTTTAATATAGAACTGTTTTGACATTTTAAACAAAATCTGTTCTGATACTAAACTGAAATATCTGAATTAGAACTGCTTGACTAAACTGAATAGCTTGAAATTTAAATGTTTTTCACAATTAAACTGTACTTACATTTAAACTGCATACTCATCCTAAACTGAATTGTTTGAAATAGAACTATTTTCATAAAAATAGATTTGGCGTTAAATAACCTACAAAGGTTGATATGCCATCAAACCCAACAACCAACCAAATCAAAATGAAACAATATTCAACAATCTTTACCAAAATTATTTTGTTAAAAAGAAAACTGATTCTATATTTGTGTAGAATCAAAAAGAATCAAACAAAGTGGAAGATAAGAGTTTTTTGTAACTATCAATGTGCCATTAAAAAAAACCCTGTGCATTTGGATAGCTTCTCACTGGTGTATTGATCTCAGAGCAACAGCAGCCCAGTCAGCCGAGGCTGTAGAATACATCAACTGTACCTCTACAGACGGGTAAAACTCCCCCAACAAGTATCCTGATTATGACATTAAAACATCTGATAGTGATGCTCCAGTCCTGGAGTTGAGAGAAATATGGAGTGCTCCTTTTTTTGCCATTGCTCCCAGGTCCATTCTGACCCAGAGTGATAGCACCTGATAGGGGTCTATCTATGGATCAAATAGTACTGTTTGACATTTAAACTGTGTGCTAACAAATAACTTATACTAAATTGAATTGTTAGAAATAGAGCTGTTTGATCAATTGACTGTGTATAAACAAATGACTTATGTTTAATTGAATTATTAGTGATACATAGCAATACATTTAACTTTAACTTATTCTAAATTGAATTGTTTGAAATCAAACTGTTCGATCATTTAGTTATGTGTTATGACTGATGTTAGTGATGCATGGCAATATTTGGAACTATTTAACTTTGTTGACTTATGTTTACAAATCATGTATATCTAATATATATATATATATATAAAAACTGGATTTGGCATTAAATTACCTATAATAGTTAATATACCATATAACCAAACCAAATCTAAACTTAGAGAGATTGCAAATGTCTAAGAAGAGGTGTTGTACTTAAACGAAAAGTAGAATAATGACAATTATCAAACAAGATGGACTGCCTACTAAAGTAAAAGTAAAGTTGGCGACCGCAGTTGAGGGTAACCAGAAGGCTCCCGTTTCAATTGCTACTACACCAAGGTGTAGTGGAGGGCGCTACTCGTCTCCCTGGATTGCTCCACTTTACCCTTGAAACATACCTTATATTGCTGAGTGTTAAGCAAGGAGGTATCAAGTACCATTTTTAAAGTAATTGGTATGATGCGACCTGGGATTGAACCCAGGTCTCCTGGACCATTGGCGAACACTCTACTCACTAGGCCAATGAACCAGTCAGGAAATTGCTATATAATAATCACAATTTAACATTAGTCATTTGTTAACACACAGTTTGTTATATTTGACCCATAGACAGGACCCTATAAGGTGCTACCACTCTGGGTCTGTGTGGATCTGGGAGCAACAACAATAAAAGGGTACTCCACATTCCCCAACTCTCCATCAGATAGTTTAATGTTATATCCAGGACACTCTTTGGAGGGTCTTACCCTTCTGCAGAGATGTAGTTGGTGTAATCTACAGCCCCAGCTGACAGGGTTCTCTGGTTGTAGTGATGCTACTCATGAAGCATGTCTACACTGGGTTTGAATTAAAAGTTTTCCTTCTTCTACAGTCCCACCCAACTGAGCTGGTATAATGGTTAGCAAGCTAGGCTAGCAGACCATTAGGTGCTCCATACTCTTGACCTTGTGCAAAACTAAGCTATGCTTAACAAATGACTACTCTCATATACATATAATCCAGCAATGATTTTTTTTTTTTTTTTTTTTTTTTTTTTTTGAACACTAGGCCAATGAAGTGGAGTGAAATTCTGTATCATTTAGTACTAAATAATACCTCTTACAAACCATCCAGATAGGATATGGTGGGCAATGCTAGAGAAGCAGGGACAAACTCAGAAGTGAAGTTCTCGCATGGGCTCCCACATATGGACACACCAATGTTGGCTTTGCAGACACTTGATGCCTGCTAGAGGTGTGATCAACAGCGGTAGATGGTTGGGATGGACAGCAAGAGAGAATCAAGGGAATCTATGCTATTAGTTCTGCTTGATGATGATGACTCTTACACAAAGAATTATAAAATTTGGTTTAGATGAAAATAAAATTTTTATTTAAAAAAATATTAGTAGGAATGTGTTTACTTATTTAGAGATACTTAACAATTTCTGTAATTAAAATGTTCATGATAAAGTTTATGAAAAATAAAAAATAAAACAAAAAAAAACGGTTTTGTTTGTTTATTTTTAGAAATGGAATCGCCACAGGATTGGAAACCAGCCAAAAAAAGGGTCAAAGCACTTTATGCCAAGATAAAGGAGCAGGTATTTATTCCAGTTTTTTTTTTTTTTTTTTTTTTTTTTTGCTTTTCCTTTAATTTATATAAACAAAAGGAGATGGCTATTTTTCAACAGAAACTTTATCAGTGTATATTTAGAAATGTTTTAAAGTCCCTCCCCTCTTTTCTTTTTCAGCTTAATCAGCTGAGGCTGTAAAATACACCGACTGCATCTCTGCAGAAAGTAAGCCTCCCAATCCCTGAAAAAAAAATCTGTATCCTAGATATGACATTAAGCAATCTGATAGTGAGGCTACTGTAATGCTGTATCTTTAGGAAATGCATAATACCTCTTCATTGCAATTTTATCAGCAAGACCTACAATGGTTGATATATCATAAAACCAAAGCAAACCAAACCAAATCCTTTTTTTCCTCCCTTTCTTCCTTGCTAGAAAGAAGAAAAAAATATATATGTATAAAGAGGATTTAGCATTAAATAACCTACAGTTTGATATGTCATAAAAGCAAAGCAAACCAAACAAAATCCTTTTCTCCCCCCTTTCTTCCTTGCTAGAAAGAAGAATATATATATATATATATATATATATAAGAGGATTTAGCATTAAATAACCTACAATGGTTGATATGCCATAAAACCCAACCAAACCAAATCTTATATATATATATATATATATATATATATATATATATATATAAATATATAGTGGATTTTGGCATTAAATAACCTACAATGGTTGATATGTCATAAAACCAAAGCAAAGCAAACCAAATCCTTTTTTCCCCTCCTTTCTTCCTTGCTAGAAAGAAAAATTAAAGAAATATTTCTCACCAAAAAAGAAAGAAAAATTTGAAGAAAATTACAAAAAAATGTACTGACAATTTTTTCACTAGAGATGATAAACATGTATAGTGACTCATACCACATGACTTCTGGTATCTCGGAGGAATAAAAGACATTGTGTTGTATTTTGGCCTTCGACCTGGCCAAAAATGCCATTCCAAGGTGATGCGCCGGAAGGAAGTGACACATTCTAATGGCAGTTATGAGAGGAAATCGCGTGGGCGGAAATTGGCTGATGAAATGGGATGAGGTAAAAAATTCCCATGGTACACTCATAGACTGATGCACCGGAAGAGAGTGACCTGTGAACTGCATGACAGTTATTTCCGCTTGATGACGATCAAACATGCCATTTCAAAGATTGAGTAGGCAATTGAGTGGGCGTTGAACTATTATATAACTCAGTCAAGACGGAAGTCAGTTGCAGTTGGAGGTGGACGGAGTTATAGACGAGATGTAGTAGGGAAAGCCACACCAGGCCGAAGGGGCTAAGGGCCCCCGATTGAGTTGGGGTCCAGAGAAGTTGCTGATAAGATGCAGTAAAGAAAGCCAGCAGAGAGCTGAGCCGCTCGGCCTCCGGTTGAGCATCTGGAGAATGAGAAAGACACAACGTTGACGGCCATAAGAGTGGGGGTCAATATATTGCAGTTATGTTCGGTCTCCAACTCCCTCTCACACGCAAACGTTACAAATAAAGTGAGAGGTACATATTTGTTAAAGAAGTCTTCAATTGTCCTTTATCGTTGTGTCGTTGTGAATTATTCTGCATGTGTATATGCATATGAGTATATAACAATTGTGTTTCTTAAGCGGTCATTACTGAAAGATCTCTGTCAGTAGTAAGACCAACTTCGGACGTAACACCAACAGCACAAGACTTGTAATATTTGTTGGACTGTACCACTTCACTTATTAAATAAAAAAGTAAAGTTGGCGACCATAGTCGAGGGTAACCCGAAGGCTCCCTTTTCGATAGCTACTACACCAAGTTGTAGGGGAGGGCGCCACTCCTTCCCTGGAACTTATTAAATAGTTAACTCTATTTCACTGTGTATCTCTTCCTTACAATGAGACAACAGTTGGTGACGAAGGATTTGAAGATTGTGTACTCACAACAAAAAACCAGCTACTGTTTTCAATGAAGGATTCAAAGATTCGAATTTACAGTGAACTATACACAAAGTGACGTTCAAGGATATACAATAGAGGACTTTGAAAATTGTATGTTGGAATTCCTAAAACAACAAGAAAAACAAGAGGATTTAAAAAGACTCAATGAGATCATTGAACGACAAGAAAGATTCGGGAAACTACTCGAATGTCTTACAAAAGAAAACTACCCGAGAAATTTATGTAATATAATAGCCAAGGGATTTTGGTTCATGCCTTTGGGTTTAGTTAGGCTGAGAACCTTTCGGCTCAGCACATGGGTTAGTTAGGTGCAACCTTGATGCAGGTGTTAACGTGCGTGCATGGGTGGACGTGTCACTCAGAGATCTCACAATAGCCCAAGACGAAATGGGGTGATAGGGTGCGAATGACATCACGCACTGGTAGCGCGCGGAAGTTTTTGGGATTTCGAAGAATGTTATAGAGAGTTGAAGCTAGACACCAAACGAGGAGGTTCGACTTTTGGGGCTCGCTTAGGCGAGACGAATTTGTGCGCCATGGGTGCCGCACGAGATAGGGGCCAGAGGAAAAAGCCAGCATAAAAAGACTGTCTCTCTCTCCTTATGTCGAAACCTTTAACTCAAAGTTAATAAAAAGGTTTTGTACCTGACCAAGAAGTCGTTACATGTTTTCGAATTTCCTATGTTCTTTATATGTTCTATCGTTATGAACATTATATGTCTATTTTGCACATGGCACTAATTGTAGCTATGTAACATTTAAATATATTCTTGCAAGAGTCAGTAATAAATTCATTTGGTGAATTTATTTACACACCAGTAGAAGTGACATTCAAGACATATTTTACTAGGCAAATTTGGGGCGGCAGAACATGAAAAATACGTAAATTTTATTCTGCTGAGGCAGCCTGGTGAAGTGACCTTTCGAGAAACTCTCCAAATATTAACACAAATATTTGGGGAACAAAGTTCACTGTTTAATACTCGTTGGTTGTGTCTCAACCTTATGAAAAAGTATTGTGAAGACTACACAACTTTCGCCAGTACAGTTAACAAGTATTGTGAAAGGTTACAGCTAAATGAAATTATGCGAGACATGTTTAAATGTTTTATTTTCATTCAGGGATTAACCTCACCGTCTGAAAAAGAACTTCATACAAGGTTATTAACTAAATTAGGACAAGATCAAAAAATAACTTTACAAAGCCTAGCTGAAGAATACCAGTGTATTTTAAATTTGAGAGCTGACATAGCAAAAATTAAAGAACGGGATATTTTAAATATTCATACAATAAAGAACAAACCACAAGGTAGGAGAAATAAACTGATTGTTCGAAGTTTGGAGGTCTAGTCGAAGTGGAATCAACCTATTATGGGGTAGTCAAATTATTCAACACGCAAAATAAACTGATAGATGTTCACCAATCAGACATAAGCAAAATACTGCTCTCTTCCACTTCAAACTTAGTCTCTTTTATATTCATCAAATCTCGCCACTTCACGGAGGCTTATCTCATTCTCCTCCATAAAACAAGTCACACCTCTTGCATCCTTTTCTTCTTCTGGTTTCCACGTGCCGGTAGCAGAGAGAGCACACCTTCTGTTTCTTCGAGGTGAGATTGTTCGTGGCATTACTACTACACTGATTTTCAAAATTAATTCATGTTACAGGTGTGGAGAATTGTATTTATTTTAAGACTACATTTAAACACAAAAATGCCATACTTGCAAGTGCAAAGGACACAGATTCTCACACTGCAGACGTGGACGGGTACAGTACACTACTGAACAAGCAACCGTTGTACAGTGTATCACAAAAGTTTTTTTTGCAGATATTTAAGTATATCTCTTCATGGGATAATACTGACAAAATGACACTTTGATACAATGAAAAGTAGTCTGTGTGCAGCTTATATAACAGAGTTAATTTATTTTCCCCTCAAAATAACTCAAGATATAGCCATTAAAAGCTAAACCCCTGCCAACAAAAGTGAGTACACCTCTTAGGGAAAGTTGTCAATATTAACATACACCATGTCAACTGTCAATATTTTGTGTGGCCACCATCATTATCCAGAACTGCCTTTACTCTCCTGAGCATGGAGTTTACCAGAGCTTCACAGGTAGCCACTTGAATGCTCTTCCACTCCTCCATGACAACGTCGTGGAGCTGGCGGATATCTGAGATTTTGTGCACCTCACCTTTGCTTGAGGATCCCACAAAGATGTTCTATTGGGTTCAAGTCTGGAGACATGCTTGGCCAGTCCATCACCTTTACCCTCAACCTCTTCAGTAAAGCAGTGGTCGTCTTGGAGGTGTGTTTGGGTCATTATCATGCTGGAACACTGCCCTGCGACCCAGTTTCTGGAGGGAGGGGGTCATGCTCTACTGCAGTATTTCACAGTATATGTTCATGTTTCCCTCAATGAAATGTAACTCTCCAACTCCTGCAGCACTTATGCAGCCCCAGACCATGACATTCCCACCATCATGCTTGACTGTTGGCATGACACACTTATCTTTGTACTCCTCACCTGGTCGTCGCCACACATACTTGAAGCCATCGGAACCAAACAAATTAATCTTCATCTCATCAGACCATCGGACATGATTCCATTAATCCATGTGCTTTGTTGACATGTCTTCAGCAAACTGTTTGCAGGCTTTCTTATGTATCATCTTCAGAAGTGGCTTCCTCCTAGGGTGACAGCCATGCACACCAATTTGATGTAGACTGCGGTGTATGGTCTGATCACTAACAGGCTGACCCCCACCTCTTCAATCTCTGCAGTAATGCTAACGGCACTCCTACGCCAATCTTTCAAAGGAAACATGTGGATGTGTCACTCAGCACGTGTGCTCAGCTTCTTTGGACGACCTACATAAGGACTGTTCTGAGTGGACCCCGCTCTTTTAAAACGCTGGATGATCTTAACCACTGTGCTGCAGCTCAGTTTCAGGGTGTTGGCCATCTTCATGTAGCACAACAATACATCTTTTAAGATCCTCAGAGTTCTTTGCCATGTGGTGCTACGTTGGAACTTTCAGTGACCAGTATGAGAGAGTGTGAGAGCTGCACTACAAATTTGAACACACCTGCTCCCTATGCACACATGGGCCTAGTAACACTAATGAAACACATGACATTTTGGAGGGAAAATGACAAGCAGTTCTCAATTTGGACATTTAGGGGTGTAGTTTCTTAGGGGTGTACTCACTTTTGTTGGGAGGGGTTTAGATTTTAATGGCTATGTTTTGAGTTATTTCGAGGGGAAAATAAATTAATTCTGTTATATAAGCTGCACACAGACTACTTTTCCTTGTGTCAAAATGTCATTTTGTCAGTGTTGTCCCAATAAGAGATATACTTAAAAATCTGCAGAAATGTGAGGGGTGTACTCACTTTTGTGATACACTGTACACCCACATATATATACAAATATAAGTGGAAACATAATCAAACATAATTTATGAACTTTAATGAACGAACAAACACTTCTTTATAGAAATATATCTCTCACACTTTATTCTCAAAAGGGTTGATGTTTCTGTGGTGTGTGAGAGATGGGTGGAGATGGGGACAGACTGCTATATTGACCCAACTTCTTCTCTTGACCATGGCACGCTGTGTTATCTTCAAGAACCCACTTAGCACTTCTTCAGCATTTGGCTGGGGTTGCTCAGGGCCACAGCCTGCAAGCTGCTTCTCTCTCTGGCCTTCCTGTCTCCAACTAACTCAGTGACCGCCAGCATCTGCCTATATTCTTTCATAAGGCCCACTTGCTTCCGCTTCTTTACACAGGTGCATCTCTGATTGACGACTTGGCCAAGGGTCAATATATAACACAACAACTGAAAAAGTACAAAGAAAATACATAAATATTTGTCTCAACAATAAAACAAATAAAATTTCAGATAGACACGGAGTCTGATTTAACTATAATTGATGCTGAAACTTGGAAAAAAAATAAAATGTCTGACACTGAGTAACTAAAAGAGAATAGCAAAGGTGTTACCAGAGAAAAATTAAAATTTATAGGAGAAACCTTCATGAATGTTTACTTTGATGGAAAAAGAGAGAAAATTAAAAGCATTTGTCATGCGAAATGCCCAAAATTTATTTGGAACGGATTGGATGGAAGAATTTGATCTATTTAACGTCCCAATAAATACTTTCTGCAATAGAATAGATGATACTATGACAAGTTCAGATAAACTGAAAAAAGAATTAAGAATGAAATTTCCGGAAATATTTTCAGAAGGACTTGGATTCTGTTCTAAAGTCAAGACAAAATTCCAAGTAAAAAAAAATGTAATGCCAGTTTTTTAACTGAAAAGACCCGTACCCTATACATCAGTTGAAATTATTGATAAAGAATTAGGAAGACTAGAAAAACTGGGAATAATTTTTAAAAAATGACTACAGCTGGTGGGCAGCTCCAACTGTATATGTAAAGAAAAAAAAGAAAAAAATTAGAATCTGCACAGATTATTCAACCTGACTTAATGATTGTCTAAAAGAAAGAAATTATCCCCTTCCAACAGCGGAAGAAATTTTTGCAAATTTAAATGGTGGACGCATATTTTCTAATTTAGATTTGTCAGAAGCTTATTTACAAATATCAGTGGAAGAAAAGTGTGCAGAATTATTAACTATTAACACACATAAAGGCCTGTACAAAATTAATAGGCTACAATATGGAATAAAGGTATCTCCAACTATTTTTCCAAAAATAATGGATACAATGTTAGGAGATCTGTACTTCGCAACAGCTTATTTAGATGATATTCAAATAAAAAGCCAAAATCAAGATCATGCGAAACATGTAATTAAAGTGTTTAAAAAAATAAGAAATTTGGTTTTAAATTAAGTATAGAAAAATGTGAATTTTTCAAATATCTGGGGCAAGTAATCAACAAGAAAGGCAGGACTCCTGATCCTAACCAAGTGGACGCGATAAAATACATGCCTACACTGACTATATACCAAATAAGCATATACTAAGAGCTCCGTTGAATCATTTATTCAAAAAAGACATAAAATGGAACTGGATGGACAGATGTGAATTACGGCATGCACTGCTGATGAAACCTCTGTGTGTGTGGGCAGCATTTTTTCATTGATGCATTTTTCATTTAACTGAATAGACTTCTATTTCCACACATTTTTGTACGTGTCCTTTCCAGTTGCCACATGGATTTCATGGTATTCAGCGGGAATTGGTTGATGAAACTCCCATAACTATTTGTTACCCTAATGCTTTCCACCTGATCTTGGGCCGTCATCGGGGGTGTGTATATTCCTAACGCGATATGACCCTTTTCATGTACATTACTACTTTGGGAGTGTTTATTATTTATGCTGGTGTGTTATTGTAGTGTTTTATTAATTTCTATAAGTAGCAACAGTAGCTAAAGACATTCAAGTGCATTAGTCATCATCTTCAGGTCGCATCATCAGCACGGATATCCCTAACTCTCTCTTGTCACCCTTCTCTATTGTCCATCGCTTCCGGTAGGTCTTCAAGGCTACATCCTGTATCGGCATAGGCTGTTGTATGTAGTTTCTAGCTGGTCGTTCTCTTTGCTTGTCCATGTGAAGGGGTCCACAGGAGCACGTCACTTATGAGTTTGTCCCTACTCCTCCACCAGCGTCCCGCATGTCTGATTCATCTAACTTGGATAGTTTTCATGATGGGTGGTAAGTGGCTGTACAGCTGCTGTTTTGTAGGATGCTGCCTCCAGGACTTGTTCAATATTGCTTGCAGCATTCTTGTGTAATTGCCATCAAGCTTTTTCTACATACATTAGCGTCCATGTCGTGCATTCATATAGCTGTATTGACACGACTGCTGCTTGGAAAAAAACTGCATTTTATTTTATCGGTTAGGTCTGATTTCCATATGACTGATAACCTATTGATTGCTGTCCATACCTTTGCTAGTCACATGTTGATGTCTGTCTTGATTGATGAGACACTGCTTCCTAGGTAGGTGAACTTGTTTATTAGTTTCAGAGAGCTACTGTTTAGTGTAGAGATGTCGGCTCTTTGATTAAAGCACATGTATTCTATCTTGCTTGCATTGACATGGAGGCCAATGCCTGCAGCTGCTCATTCCAAACTATGTAGCAGGGTTTTGGCTTGGGCAGGTGTATATGCTTGTAGCGCTATGTCATAGGCATAGTCTGCGTCCATAATTGTTTTTGCGGGGTACCTTCTGCTTCTTTCCTTTGTTAGCTTGACTGGATTTGAAATTGATTCTATTGAGTTTGGGTTGTTTCATTCTTGAAGTGCTCCATATATACACACCACTGATGATGGCCCAAGATTGGGCAGAAAGTACTAGGGTTATAAATAGTTATGGGAGTTTCATCAACCAATTTCTGCTGGATACCATAAAGTCACTGGGGACTACTGGAAAGGACATCTACAAAGATGTCTATATTGTTCAATGAAAAAATATATATATATGTTGTCATCCACAGACAGACTGTTTCGTTCTATCAGAACTCTTCAGTGTGGCTAGACACGCAGGACGCTCTAAGCCGGGATCGAAACCCATCTAACTTTACGGTCTCAAACCGCTTGGCCAACAAGCGGACTACGTTGGCTAAGGGAATTTTTAAGGTATTTATGTAGGAACAGCAGCAGCATCCATTTGTTTACATCTTTATACCCTATCGGCTACCAGAGTGCTCAATTCTTTCGAAGAGCTTTGCATATATATATATATATATATATATATATATATATATATATATATAAGCAGTATGGACTCTGGTAGTTAGGATTTTTGGGCTCAGTCTAAAGAGAGTGATTCTATAAAGTCTATTTTGAATCAATAAAAATTGTCAGAACAAGACATCTGTCTTTGACTTTGCTTGGACTCAGTCTTGACTCGAACCATCATGAATAATTATTTTAACTTTCTTTTATAACTTTTATTTTCATGTGTCTGTTTTTTAAAGAATATATATTTGTTTCAACTTAAACTAAATTTTGACTAAATAGTTTTTTCTATTTATTATAAAATTATGAGAAAAATTTAATGATATGACATTGGGCCCAAAAGAATCAAGCCCCATCTAAGTTCTGTGTGTGCTTGTGTATATACTTGTCTGTGACTGTTTTGCTGACCCAAATGTTCAGTGGTTAATTTCTAGTGACAACTGAGACAGGTGCTTAAAAACATTTGTTTCGATAAAAAGAACTGATAAAAAGTAAATATCATTCTATTTTTGTAGAATGGTCAGTTGTCAAGTAACAGGTGTGAAAACCTACACTGGATCAGAGGTTTGATCAATTGTATTTCTTTTTATATCCTCAATTATACATATAGTAAATTGTTTAAAATATAAGTCTAAGTAATATTGATGATTATATGAATATATATATATAGGTATTATTCGGTCCAGTTAAACCAGAGTTGGGAGTAATTCCTTCAGGACAAGAAAATCATTCAGGGGCTGAACATTTAAATTTTCCTGGAAATAAATTTATAGTCCTAAATTAACCGGTCTTTGGTTTTTTCTTAAAGATATATATTGTAATAGTTGTCAAGTATTGAGACTGAAGGTGTATTTTCCAAGAGATTAATGAATATAGTTATCTTGGCATTTAACACTTATTTCAGTGAGTTTTTTATTGTTTGAAGCACTTGATATTCCTCTTTTAATATGGTACAACTGTTGAATTTCTTTCAATATCCTTCAGATCCTCAAATTGAGGGGGAAGTCCCTATAGCATACTGGCTAACATGCTGAACTGTGACATCATAGTAAATTTGTTCAAACTTCAGTCACGCTATTATGTTTACTTTTCAGAGGTTTACTTGACTAATGTAGGTAATATCACTAGGTGACTTTACTGTTGGAAGAACTAAGGCTAAACAAGATCAAGAATGGGTTTCTGGGACTATCATGGGACACCTTATTAGCTCTGATCCCTAACGCACCTGTCAATTATCAAAAGGTGATAAGTATTTATTGTATCCCTACATTCTTATTGCTCTTTTTCTTACAGAAATAGGTTGTAAGATCTCATGCATTTGTTCATTTTTTGCAACATATTACTGCAGACATCAGGAAATATCTTTGATCTTTTTATTTTATTTAATAATATGCGTGTATTTATTTATTTATTTATTTTTTTTTTCAGGTGGAATTTTATTTTGGAGATTCCAATTTGGATAAAGATCGATTCTTTAAAAAACAAATTGATAAATCAAAAGATGGAAGTAAGTAAAGTTCCACTTCTTTAAGGCTGTTAATTCTTGTGTTGCATTTAGACAAATCATTTTGACCATTATTATTATTGACCAGGCCATTGGTCTAATGAGTGGAGTGTTGGCAATGGTCTGGGAAACCAGGGTTCAATCCCAGGTCTTGTCATACCAAAGACTCAAAAAAATGGTACTTGATGCTACCTTGCTCAGCATTATAAGGTAAGGGTCAAGAGTAAAGTGGAATAATCCAAGGAATGGAGCAGCACCCTCCCCTACACCTTGGTGTAGTAGCTATATAAAAGGGAGCCTTCAAGTTACCCTTGATTAAGGTTGCCAACTTATTAAATCAGAATATGAAAATTACTGTTAGTGGTGGATTTGTCCTGAAAAAAAATTCTTCTCCTGTGTTTCTTCAGAGGACTACCACAGGAAGAAAAACTACAAGAATATGCGCTCTATCAGCAATCAGGTGAGGTAGGGGATTTTTCATGATTAGCTCTGGATCTGATAATAGCAGATTGGAGCTACCACCAAGCTGTAGGTTGTACGCAAACTCTTTTTGTCTGCAAAGACCAGGTTTCTGCAATGTTATGTAAAGTGTTTCAAACACATGAAGTTAAAAGTCAGTGTGTGCATGGGAAAACACTGTAGGACTGAGCATAGTCTGGGCTTGCAAGTAAATTTTGAACAATGTTGGAATCCGCTTTCTGATTGGTTACACTGGAAGATAGTATTTGACTATATGATTTTTTGAAGTAGTTCAAGCAGTTATATAGTTTCAAATAATTATTAATTTTATGATTATCTGAAACCATATAATTTTACTAATAAGTTGGTTGATCACAGTCAAGGGTGACCCAAAGGCTCCCTTTTCAATAACTACTACACTGAAGTGTAGGGAAGGGCGCTACTTGTTTCCTTGGATTGCTCCATTTACCCATACCTTATAATGCTGAGTGTTAAACAAGGAGGCATCAAGTACCTTTGAGCCTTTGGTATGACTCAACCTGGGATTGAATCCCAGTCTCCTGGCTATGACACAAAACTGCATCTGATTGTGAGGCTCTAGTCCTGAAGATCTGGAGAGTTTGGAGCACTTCTTCACTGCCATTACTCCACTCTGACTCAGCGTGGTAGTACCTGTTAGGATCCCATCTATGAATCAAAAAAAGTTCTGTTGAATTATTTACTGTATTTGAAATCATTTAACAATGTACAAATAAATGAGCTCTGGTTTGTATAAAAATTCTTACAAACTGAATTTTTTAGATGAAGCTTAACACATAGCATAACAGTTATAGACATTGGTTCCTTAAGCTTCTAAAGAGACTATCACCTGGAGGTTGTAGGTTCAATCCTGACTGCAGGCGAATAACAATACGAATAATTAGCACTTATACTCGGTTATGATTAACGAAATCAGAACAAGCAACCTCAATGGATTAAATAAAGGACGGGGTTCAAAGTTTCATGTAGGCTCCTGAGTTTGACAAACACCTAAAGAAGGCCAGAAGAAATATCATCCGAAATGTTGTGTATATAACAATTAAGATGAAGACAATAGTCCGAAAACCCTGTACAAATTATTCATTTTCAAATCATATTTGATATATATATACAAACAGGATTTGACATTTAATGACCTACAAAGGTTGACATGCCATGAAATACAACCAACCAAGTCTAGTTTAATTTAGCAGAAAGCCAAAAGTATGTTGCACTATTAGTTCTCTATCAACTTAGTTTAGCTTGACACAGAACCATGCAAAACTAGCGGCAGGCTTGAAGCAGAAGGGAAAAATTAGCTCTCTCTACCTATGTTACAATAACCTTGGTACTTGTATATATTGTTGTATATGTGCTGTTGGGGGTCTGGAACAATGGATGATGTTGGAGTTTTTGGTGGTAGATAGCCAGCGGTTGAAGTGCATATCGAGAAAAAGTACTGGGTGAATAAGAAATTGATTTGAAGTTGTGAAATGTACTCCATGGGATTGAACTTGAAAATTACCAATTAAGATTGAGTAAGAGTCTGTATAACTGAAATTTCTCTCTTCCATACAACTGCCTTCTCTGTTTCTATATTCCGTCCTTATATCAGGCAAACCTTATCATCTTCTCCAAAATAAGTTGGCATCAAAAACGTGTGGGACGATGTTGGGCATTCATTCTGTGGGTGTGGGTGAGTGCCAGTCAGAAGATTCCTTTGTCTGTTTTGGAGTGAAACCCACACAAATGGCTTGCGTGCGAGATTTCTTACAAGACTGGAAGAAGACGAGAAAAGGGAAGGTCTCGGAGCAGAGGTAGTGACAGTCAAAGAAAGGCGGTTTCTGAGTGAGGAGTTGGGACCTGTGGACCCAGAAGCCAGGTTAGTGAGTGCAAGAGGATGAGTCAGCGTTCCTGGTAGCTGTGTAGGAATTTTGTTTGAGTACACACTCGTGACAGCACAGAAGCACAGAATGCCAGTAAAGTGCTAAAAACTTCTCCTTTCTTATGTTTAGGGCTAACCCAAGTGCATGCTTGTTTGTTCTTCTTTCTTCCATTCTCGGTTATATATGTTGTGTCTGTTGTGTGTTTGTAAAGCATGTGAAATGCCCCTGGCCTGAGATGAGAGAAACCACTAGACGATTGGATGGCCATGAGCTTGTTTAAGAAGTTGAGATAGTGGAGGTTGGCCAGCTGGTATATTGTCACAAAGGTTTGAAGAATAGGGGCAGTGAATCATTGTTTTGATAAAAAGATAATGACAAATAAATTCTGAGAGGTCTGAGTGTGCTGGTATTAAAATGCATGTTTTCTCTCAGCTGTTAAAAAAATTATTACAAATAAATTTGAAGGTTTGAGGTATGCTGATATGAGTTGAAGATGGATTGATATCAGAATGTTTATTTTATTTTATGCTGAGAAAACAGATGGTGATTCCTTGATTTTGTTAAAAAAATAATTATGAATAATTTTGCGAATTGGGAATGATATATACACGAAGTTGTCCTCCACCAAAATTGAAAGCAGTTGAGACTAAGAAAAGCAGAGAGGAAAGATTGTTTTCCAGCCAAATAGATGCTTGAAAAACATGAGTGACTACTATGTGGTTCTTTCACTTAGTTATAAATTCAACCCACCCTCTTTGGGGTCACGTATTGTTGTAGAACTAGTTCAAGTAAAAGCAGTAGTACAGTCCACAGACAATTGGCTTGCCTCGGTTGACTAAAAATAACAACACACGCGACTAGCAGACCTTCCTCAGTATACCTCTGGTCAACTAGTTCGTTCTGTCAGTCAATCAAAAAAGAAGTCCGCAAAGAAGAACAACAGCAACGCTCCTGCTGCTGGCATGCTCTTTTATGCAAGTTCCGGCATATAGAAATTTGCATGCAAGGTAGATTTCTTCTTGTGAGAGATGAGATTGGCTCACTATAACTTCTGCCTCCAGGAGTGAACATATTTTTTACTGCTTGACAAGAAAGGCATAGTTTTATGCGCTTTGATCCAGGAGGTAAGTTTCTTCTCTTGCTACACTTATACTGGTCATTACCAATATAATATAACCCTCTCCAAACATGTCAAATTGTTTTTTGATGCCTTGCTCAGTTCAAACCTCAATGTGAAATCTCACTCTCTACACAACTGTTGGAATGGTGGGGCATTTGTAATTTGAAACATCTTCGAATGATACAGTCATGGATTTTTTAGCTTGATATTCAAAAAGTGTTGTGATTCTTATAGTCTAAAGAAACCAATAAGATGTGATAATCTCCTGGTGATGAATGTTCTAAATGGGATAAATTTATCCCTTCTCTAGAAGAACGGTTATGCCAGTTGATTGAATATAAACAGTTTAATAACTGTATATTAAGTGAAATAAAAGTAAGTAAAGTTGGTGACTTTAGTCGAGAGTGACCTGAAGGCTCCCTTTTCAATAGCTACTACACCAAAGTGTAGGGGAGGACACTACTTCATTCCTTGGATTGCTCCACTTTTTCCTTACCTTATAATGCTGAGCGTTAAGCAAGGTGGCATCAAGTACCTTTTTTTTTTTTTTCTTTTTTTTTTTTTTTTGAGTCTTTGGTATGACTTGACCTGGGATTGAACCCCAGTTTCCCGGACCATTGGCGAACTCATTAAGCCAATGGCCTGGTTGTTAAGTGAAATACAATCAACAATTATATGGCATCTAGAATTATACAAAACAGAATACTGTATCTGAACTGGCAATGTATGTATGTTGGGCTAGGGAAATGCTTGAATCATTTACTTATGAGTGTGTAGATATGTAAGTTGGCTGGCTGATACTTATACACTTATATGGAGTATATCTCAGGTGACTGCTATCAAAGTTATGTGTGTACTCTGTCTCTATCAATGCGAGTCAATCTATTCTCTTTGCAGTTCAAGCAACAACTAACTTGTGATGTCAAAACCCTGTCATTATATACACATCTCTTCATACTCCAAATCTATTCCCAAATCAGCTATTGTTCAAGTCAAGTTCAAATGTCATTTTCTTTGCACTCACCAACCCAAAACAATATTTCCAATACTGTCAGCCCATAGCCAGCTTCAAAATCAAAAACCTCTTCCTATACCAAGTCACTGCTGTGTTTTCTCAACGATCAACCTGTTCTCTGAGAAAACTATAAAAATCTGATTTTTGACATCAACCCAATCCAGACAGCTGTGAAGAAAATTATAACTGCGATATTTTCAAAAACAAGTCAACTCTGTTGAATTACAATCGATTTAATACCAGTACCGGCTCATTGGCCTATTGGGTAGAGTGTTCGTCAATGGTCCGGGAGACCTGGGTTCAATCCCAGGTCGCCTAATACCAAAGACTTTTAAAATGGTACTTGATACCTCCTTGCTTAACATTCAGCAATATAAGGTATGTATCAAGGGTAAAGTGGAGCAATCCAGGGAAAGGAGTTGTAGCTATTGAAATGGGAGCCTTCTGGTCGCCAACTTTACTTTTTACTTATTACCAGTAGTAAACGGTGTTTTTTTACAGAAGTCAAGAGACAGCACTTTTACCCAATTCCCCAAGACTCTTATCAGTATTTTAGCTGATCTCAGTATTATTTTCATCTGAACTGTATCTCTTCTGATCTTCAGTTCCCTCAGTTTCTTTTACAGACTTTTTGAGACTCTTTCAAGGGTTCCACTCATGATTGTAACATAGCCATTTCAAGTTCCACCATTTCTTAACAATCAACCTGTTGTCTGAGAAACCTACAAAAATATGATTTTTCACTTTAACCCAATCCAGACAGCTGTGAAGAAAATTATAACTGATATTCTCAAAAACAAGTTACATTATGATCAGTCAACTGTGTCACATTGTCACTTACAAACCACATAGAAGGAAGTGATCCACTGTAAATTACACTGACTCCTTCTCTGCAGAGGGGTAACCCCCCCCTCGAAAAAAAAACGAGTGTCCTGGATATGACACTAAACAATCTGATGGTGAGGTTCCAGTGATGCTGGAGTTTTGGGAAATGCGGAGTACCTCTTCATTGCCATTGCTCCCAGGTCCATTCTGGCCTGGAATGGTACCACCTGATAGGGCCCTATCTATGGGTCAAATAGAACTAAACTGCATACTGATGCTAAACTGAATTGTTTGAATTAGAACTTATTGATTAAACTGAATAGCTTGAAAAAGAAATGTTTTTGATAATTAAACTGTACTTACTTTTAAACTGCGTGCTAATGCTAAACTGAATTGTTTGAAATAGAACTGTTTTTGACATTGAAAATGTACTTACACTAAACTGATTTGTTTAATATAGAAGTGTTTTGACAATTGAACTGTGTGTAAACAAAATCTGTACTCATACTAAACTGAATTAGCTGAATTAGAACTGCTTGACTAAACTGAATAGCTTGAAATAAAAATGTTTTTCACAATTAAACTGTACTGACATTTAAACTGCGTACTTATACTAAACTGAATTGTTTGAAATAGAACTATTTTCATTAATATGGATTTGGCGTTAAATAACCTACAAAGGTTGATATACCATAAAACCCAAACAAAAAAAAAGTTACTCCTGTGAGGAAATTTAAAATCATCCACTGTTCCAAGCTACAAACAACCCACTAGAGAAATGACAGCATGGATTTATTTGACTTTGCCTGACTGTCCATGCTTTTGATAAGTTCTCTAGATGTCATCCAGTGTCTGCACAGAGCTGATGAATGTAAGTTTTTGCCTTTGGCCATTATTGGTGTGTCCATGTGTAAGAGTCTATAGGAAAACATTGCTTCTGAGTTTGTTCTTTCTTCACTCTTTTTTTCCTTATCAAAGTTCAAGTGGTACAGCCATACAGTAGTACTGACATGGCTACAGTTTCAACCCACTTGGGTAGAGCTGTAGAACATGCTGACTGCTTCTTTGCAGAGGGGTAAGACTGCTTCTTTTCAGAGGGGGGCGAGTGTCCTGATATGACACTAAACCATCTGATGGTGAAGCTCCAGTCCTAGATCACCAGAATATGCCGACTGTGCTTCTGCAGAGGAGTACTCCCCTCCAATGAGGCTACGTGTTGGCCGTGGGTGGCAACTGTAATGCTTGAGGACGGCATCCTGGTGGCTGAGCAGTCTATGACCCAGCAATTAAAAAGGTCACATGACTTGCAACACTCCACTTTGGCCCTTACTGGGCAAGAAGGGTGGTCGGAGAGGCCCGATCCAATCAATTGGCTGGTCATATCAGCCCTTTTTTGGATTTGTGTAAAAATCCAAATGAAGACAATAGCTGTAGGGTCAATCATACTGTGGAAAGACTGGTAGCCCTTTCTGTTCCTGAGTAAATAGTTATCTTGGGAATGAAAACCCAGGGACAAAATAAAATTGTCTAACACCAGCATGAGTATACTGAACATGTGGCCCTTTTGTTGCTAAGTGAATGAGTTTTCCCCTAGGCACATCTCTGCAAGGGGCTCTGAGGTGGTTGGGAAGCATGTTCAATGAAACTCACATCTAATTATATGGATAACACAAACAAAACCCAAGCCAAAAAAAAAAAAGACTGGGAAAGTTCTGACAATGAGACAGAAGAAAAATCAAATTATTTCCCGTTTTTCTTCGTGATGGAATCAGCAGAAGAAATTCCATCAAATAAAGTGTCTCTGTACAAGATGGAAAAAATATTATCAAAAAGCTTAAAACCAAAAACATTTCAAAAACTTAAAAATGGAACACTACTAATAGAAATCTGTAAAAAAAAAAAAAAAAAACCCAAAAAAAACCAAGCTGCTGAAATACTAAAATGGAAACACTTTCATCACATAAAAATAAAAACCTATCCCCACATATCCCTAAATACCTGTAAAAGAGTTGTGAAAATCCATGAACTCTCTTAATGTACATTAGATGAATTCAAAACCAACTTACAAGACCAAAATGTCACTGAAATCTGAAGAATACACATAAAAAACCCCGGAAAAACAATAAATACAAATACATATATAATGACCTTTTAACACCCACAAAATTCCTCAAGAAATTAAAATTGGATACCAAAAAATAAATGTAGAACCTTATATCCAAAAATCCCTTAAAGTGCTAAAAATGTCAGAGTTTTAGGCACCACCAGGACCAATGTACACAACCACCAGTATGTGGAAGATGCAGTGAATACAACATACATAACACCTGCCCAAAAGACTACAAATGTGTTAACTGCCAAGGAAACCATGTTGCTGGTTCTAGAGATTGTGACATATGGAAGGAAGAAAGAGATTCCAAACTAAAACATACTTAAAATATCACCTCTCCAGAAGCGAGAAAGATGGCAGAGACAAAAAAAATATCCCAACAACCAAAGCTATCATTTGTGAAACAAGCACAACCACAAAAACTGAGGTGGTTGCCTAGCTTGTAAATGAAATGAGAGTGCTGATCCAGGAGCTGAAAATCATCATACAAGCAGTCACTGAAATTTTTCAGTGACTGCTTGTATGATGATTTTCATCTCCAAAGACCCAAACACCAGCGTTGCAACAAGCCAAGAGAGACATGCAAAGCCAGAGAGAAGAGCTCAGGGGCCCTCACTTCTGAGGTGACTTCTGTTGCTGGGTTACTACAGCCCCCACCCAAAAGGGAAACTACAGGGAAACCCCCCACTGACTGGCAGGGACATGGTACAAAACAGGAAAAAAATAGATCCAGATCAAGAATGAGAACTACCCCAAGAAAGGACAGACTTGAGCCCACAGAAACAAAGGAAATGGAGGCTTCTGTTTGCCAAGCTGGGAAAATACATATGAACACCAAAATGAAAAATGAAAACCTAGGAAGCGCATTCAAAATGCCCTTAGGAACAAAGTCACCCATAAGAATCAATAAACACTGCAATACCCAAGGATCAACAAAACCCCTATGAAGAAACTATTGTATAGAAAATATGGAGATTGATACAAACCATGTAGTTGCCAGCCTTAATCTTGAAGAAGTATTAAATAACTACAATACTTGAAACTATTTAACTGTGGGTGAAGTTATAAGCTCACTCACCTTTTTAAATGTTATTCTCTTACATATACATATCTGTTTAAATGTGTGCAAACAAGTGACTGATGTTAAATTGTTGCTGTTATGTAGCAACTCTGGAAATTATTTAACTATATACAAATAAATGAGGAAAAGTAAATAGAATGATTCGTATAACAAGAAATACTTGAAATCATTTAACTGTGAAGAAAAATGAACTCGGGTTTGTTTGGAAATGTTATTGGAAAAATGTTCACACGCCATGTGCATTTTTGATATTTAAGTCTAAACAGGATTTGGCATTAAACAATTTATAATGTTTCGATATGACATAAAACTAAACCAACTTCCAAAGAACTTTTTTTGACATTTGAACTGCATACTTATGTTGAAATAAATTGTTTGAAATAGAACTGTTTTTACATTTTACAGAGTATAAAGAAAACTGTACTTATATATGTATAAAAATGGATTTGGCATTAAATAACCTAAAATGGTTGACATGCCATAAAACCAAACCAAACTCTGGTCTAGAGCTTTGGGGAATATAGAGTACTCCTTCATTGCCATTACTCCCAGGTTTACTATGACTTGGGGTGGTAGTACCTGTTAGGGCCCATCTATGGATCAAATAGAAATATTTGATCATTTTCTATACTTGAAACTATTTCTGTGCAAGCAATTAACTGTTAAATTGAATTGTTGAATCAAATTATTAGTGTTAAATAGCAATACTTGAAACCATTTTACTGTGTACAAATAAGACTATTAGTGTTAGATAGCAATACTAAAAGCCATTTAACTTTATGCAAACAAATGAGCTCTGGCTTGTTTAAAAATTGTTACCTACAAACTATTCATTTACAAATCATATATATTTAATGTATATGTATAAATTGGCTAACTGGCTCATTGGCCTAGTGGGTAGAGTGTTTGCCAATGGTCTGGGAGACCTGGGTACAGTTCCAGGTCGCGTCATATCAAAGACTTTAAAAATGGTAATTGATACTTCCTTTCTTAACACTCAACAATATAAGGTATGTATCAAGGGTAAAGTGGAGAAATCCAGGGAAAGGAGTAGTGCCCTCCTTTACACGTCAGTGTAGTAGCTATTGAAAAGGGAGCTGCCTGGTCGCCCTCGACTATGGACCCTAGCATGAGGGTTAGTGTTCACCAGTGGCCCGGGAGACCTGGTTTCAATCCCATGTTAAGTCATACCAAAGACTCAAAAAATGGTACTTGATGCCTCCTTGCTTAACACTCAGCATGATAAGGTATGGATCAAGGGTAAAGTGGAGCAATCCAGGGAAAGGAGTAGCGCCTTGCCCTACACCTTGGGGTAGTAGCTATCGACTACGGTATAAATTGGTATTAAATAACTTCCAAGGTTTGATATGTCATAAAACACAACCAACCAATGGCTACAGCTTGGAAAAAAAATTTCATTTTATTTTATTACAGAGATTAGTTTTTAATATGATCATTAGCGTGTCAATAGCAGACTATGCCTTACCTATATATATGTTGACATCATTTTCAGTAGATGAGATATTGCTACTGAGTTATATGAACTTGTCTTTGCTTGAAATATTATTTTTAGTGAGCATCTTTTAAAAAAATACATCAAAGTCATTGATTTAATCTTCTTTTTGCTTTTCAGGTATTTCACTGTCAATGCTTTTGTCATTTAATCGTGTCAAGGCTCTCACAGAAGACCTCACAGTACTGCAAAAAGCACTTTCTACATCTACAATGCTCAAGGTAAAACATGACTCCTATTTTACACTGCATGCACTGTCGGCAAGGCATGGAATATACTGACTACATCCCCTACAGCGGAGTAAGAACCTTGAGTGTGACACTAAACTGTATCTGGTTGTAAGACTAGTATAAACTTACATCTTTGTTAATATTACTCTCAGTTCCACTCAGAGGCTTTATGCAAAGATTAAATCACTCTTGTTTTTAAAAAAAAACTTGTTCGTCCCAAAACCTAAATTGCGACTATCCTAATTACAAAGCAATTGAGAGAATCTCCATAGCGTAGTGATTACTATGCTGGACTACGATATCATAAGCAAGTTCAAATTCCAGTTGCATTATTATTTTTACTTTTAGACTAATACCCTTATGAAAGGCATGAATTCCCTTGTCCCCACCAGCTATAGGTTAACTCAAACTATTACTGTTCTTCTACAAGGATGGCTGTAACATTATATAACCTATAAAGGTTGTTATGCCATAAGACAAAGAAATCAAACCAAACGAGCCAATACATTTACAAACCATGTGTACTCTAAACAAGATTCTGCACTAAGATAGCCCACAGGCAATGAGTAGGATTTGAACAAGAAAATAAAACTAAATCCTTACATTACTTTAATAAGGGTTAATATGCCATTAAATCCAGTTAAATCTCATAATCCACTCCAATTTTACATATACTTCAACTTATGATGAATCAGCCGAGTTTGACATTAAATTACTTAATAAGAGTTTGTATTTACCAACCCCACCCACAGGCAGGATGTGACATAAGGTCAATTTTTAAGCAGAGTCTAACAGGTTTAAATTCAGAGTTTTCTTTCTTCTAGATTAGTTGCTTAATTAAGGCTAAAAACCCCAATTTGCCCTACTATTTCTCAATATCTGGAGGGAGAACAAATGGATTCATACCTTTCTCTAGTGTATTAGTGAAATACAGTCAGCCTCGTCCAGGATTTGAACATGAGTCACTGTGTCCGTTCTCTATGACGATAACTATTACACCACTTAATAAGTGTTTATATGCCATTGAACCACTCAATCCAATCCAGATCTGACACAAAGTGATATGGCTGGAGCTGTAGAATACACTGATTGCATCTCTGCAGAGGGGTAAGACCCTCCCAATGAGTCTCCTGGTTATGACACTAAACCATTGGCTTACCTATAAATTCATGATATGATAAAAATAATCTAGATTGAAAAGTGGTCTTTTTGTACCAAATTACATTCTACATCCAATTGTTTGGGTGTCTATGAGGCTTCACAGGCTTGAAGCACTGACATAATTAACTTTATCAAGTAGATGTATATGCTAAATAACATTTCTGTTAAACTTGCTAGACTATGTAGTTACTCAGATATTACATCTCAAATGATATCAAATCTTTTAAACACCTTGTATAATGATATAGGGAACTTATAGGTAGTACTTAGATGTGTACATGGAATAAGCTTTGAAGTCTGTCTAATATATGTATATATATATATATATATATATATATACATATATACTTTTGATATGAATTTTTAGTTTTGTCTATAAATTTTGGAATGTTGGTTACATGGCACAAAATTGAAACAGAACACTACCGATGGAAATAAAATGTTTTAAAACTTTCTCATCTTGCCCTGTCAGCTGGGGCTACAGAATACACCAACAGCATCTCAACAGAGGAGTAAGATTCTCCCCAAAGAGTGTCCTGGATATGACATTAAACAATCTGATGGTGAAGCTTCAGTAATGCTGGAGCTTTGAGGAATGCAGAGTACCCCTTCATTGCCATCGCTCCCAGGTTCACTCTGGCCTGGAGTAGTAGTACCTATCTATGAGTCAAATAGAACTAGACTGTGTACTTATGCTAAACTGAATTGTTTGAAATAGAACTGTTAATATGTATAAAAATGGATTTGGCATTAAATAACCTTCAATGGTTGATGTGCCATAAAACCAAGCCCGTGGTGTAATGGTTATCGTCGCAGGATATGGACACGGCGACACAAGTTCAAATCCTGGACCTGACTAATTGCATTTCACATAGCACTAATACCCTTGGGAAAGGTATGAATCCAAATATTCTCCCTCCAGCTATGGGTAAATAGTAGGACAGACTAGGTTCTTCAGCCTTGGTGAGGCAACTAGTCTAGGAGAAGGAAATCTCTGAATTCAAACCTGTTAAACTCCGCTTAAAAATTGACCTTGTGTCATATCCTGCCCAAGCGGAGGGGTTGGGTAAATATGATAAAACCAAGCCAAACCATTTCATTTTTTTCAATAACTCACATGCCTTGATGAAGATCTAAAACCTAAACATTTAACATTGACAAATAATTCTATGAGTAAAATCATCTGATTTCGTCTTTGTGTGTATTTTTATGTGTATATATATATATATAGTCATCCACAGACAGACTATATATATATATATATATATATATATATATATATAGTCATCCACAGACAGACTGTTTTGTTGTATCACAACTCTTCAGTGTGGCTAGACACAGAACACTTGAAGCTGGGATCAAAACCTGCCCAACTTTAACGTAGTTATCATACCGCTCAGCTAACAAGCAAACCACGTCAGCTTGGGAATTATAAGGCATTAAGTAGTACTTTTCGTTTGTTCACATTTATACCATACCGGATACCAGAGTGCTCACTTTGTTCGAAGAGCTTTGCATTATGCGGGTGGCAGCCATAAATTCGTGTGTGTGTGTGTGTGTGTATATATATATATATATATATATATATATATATAATACACCGAATATGTTAGATACTAATTCCTCTGTTGAATCCATATATGTTTAATATCCTGATTTTTTTTATTTATTCATATATTTTTTAAAATTCTTTTTATTTTTATAGCTTAATGAAGACAAAAGTTCTGTTCAAAGAATCACTCCTTACTCCAAACCAAAAGATGTAGACAAGCGAACTGTTTATGTGGTGAGTTGTTTTTCTTTCTTTTTAATCACCATCATATTGAATGCTAGGAGTTCCTTGATTGACTCTTTCTCTTCCTCTTTGTCCATCCCTATCGTTCATCACTCCTGGCAAGTCCTCTAGACTAGAATGTTGCTTATGAGTTGCCCTTTATTTCTCAAGCCATGCTCAGCATGTCTTGTTTGTGTTACTGGGATAGGAGGCAAGTGGTCATACAGTTGTTTGGTGGGGTGCTCTTTCCAGGATTTGTTCAAGACAGCATGCAGCATTCTTGTTTAGTATTCACAACTAATTTTTTTTGTATATGAACATAGATATTAAAATTTTTTCTTTCCTTTCTTTTTGTTCCTTTTTTCCTTCTGTTTTTTTTTCTTCCTTTTTTACTTCTGTTATCTTTTCTTCTTTTTTCCTTTTGTTTTGTTTTTCTTTTTTCCTTCTGTTTTCTTTTTTCCTTCTGTTTTCTTTTTCTCCCTTTTTCCTTGTTTTTTTTTCTTCCTTTTTCCTCCTATTTTCTTTTTCTTCCTTTTTTTATTGTTTTCTTTTTCTTCTGTTTTTCTTGTTTTCTTTTTCTTCCTTTTTTCTTTTCTTCCTTTTTCCTCCTGTTTTCTTTTTCTTCCTTTTTTCATCTGTTTTCCTTCTGTTTTCTTTTTCTTCCTTTTTTTCTTGTGTTTTCTTTTTCTTTTTTCCTATTTTCTTTTTTCTTTTTCTTCTTCTTTTTCTTCCTTTTTCCTCCTGTTTTCTTTTGTTTTCTTTTTCTTTTTCCATCTGTTTTGTTTTTCTTTTTTCCTTCTGTTTTCTCTTTCTCCCTTTTTTCTTGCGTTTTCTTTTTCTTTTTCTTTTTTCTTTTTCTTCCTATTTTCTTTTTCTTCCTTTTTTCTTTTGTTTTCTTTTTCTTCCTTTTTTCTTTTGTTTTCTTTTTCTTCCTTTTTTCTTTTGTTTTCTTTTTCTTTCTTTTTTCTTTTTCTTTCTTTTTTCTTTTGTTTTCTTTTTCTTTCTTTTTTCTTTTGTTTTCTTTTTCTTTCTTTTTTCTTTTTTCTTTTTCTTCCTTTTTTCTTCTGATTTCTTTTTCTTCCTTTTTTCTTTTGTTTCTTTTTCTTCCCCTTTTTTTTCTTCCATTTTTCTTGTTTACTTTTTCTTTCTTTTTCCATCTGTTTTCTTTTTTTTTTCTTTTTCCATCTGTTTTCTTTTTTTTTTCTTTTACCATCTGTTTTCTTTTTTGTTTCTTTTTCCATCTGTTTACTTTTTCTTTCTTTTTCCATCTGTTTATTTTTTCTTTCTTTTTCCATCTGTTTTCTTTTTTTTTTCTTTTTCCATGTTTACTTTTTTGTTTCTTTTTCCATCTGTTTACTTTTTTGTTTCTTTTTCCATCTGTTTACTTTTTCTTTCTTTTTCCACCTGTTTCCTTTTTCTTTCTTTTTCCCTCTGTTTTCTCTTTCTTCCTTTTTTCTTGTGTTTTTTTTTCTTTTTTCTTGTTCATCCATTTTTCTTGTTTTTTTTTTCTTCCTTTTTCCTTCTGTTTTCATTTTCTCTTTTTCTTTTTTCTTTCCTTTTTTTTTCCATATTCTTTTTCCTTTCTGTTTCCTTTTATTCCCTTTTTCTTGTGTTTTCTCTTTCTTTCTTTTTATTTTATTTTCCTTTTTTCTTTTTCTTCCTTTTCATTCTTTTTTTTTTTTCCCTTTTCTCTTTTTCTTTTTTCCCTTTTTTCCTTTCCTTTTCCCTTTTTTCCTTTCCTTTTCCTTTTTTTCCTTTTGTCTTTTTCTTTTTTTCCTTTTCTTTTATCTTTGCCTTTTTTCTCCTCTATTGAAAAAAAATGGCATTGAATGCCATCTTGACAAACTTCTGAGAGCAGTTGCCAATAGAGACGAATGGTGTGAGAGTGTCAAGAGAATCCATACTATCAGTATGACTTGATGATTATGATTATGATTCATAAATATATATTTTTAAACTAGATCTCATTTTATTTTATTTTGTTTTTTAATTGCTGGGACATACTATTATTCAAATAGTGTTTTTTAGTTAATAAAAGGAATGAAATTTTTTGTATGCAGATGTTAAACATATAGATCATATAAACAAATCTAAAAATAATACAATTTAATAATTGCTTTAAATGTCTCTATTTGTTAATACACATTTACCTATCTTGGCTAGTTCATTTCTCTAATCAAGCCTACCTAAACACATTGAAAGCTTTTTAGTGTATGTCTCTCTCTCTCTATCTATATATCTATCTATCTATCTATCTATATATATATAATCATCAAGGCTTGTTGACAGCATGGATCCCAATGATTCTCTCTTGTCATCCATCTGTCCCTATCAATCATCGCTCTGGGGAGGTCATCTAGATGGCATTCAGTGTTTGCTCAGAGCTGGTTAAGTAAGTTTTTGTTTGTCAGCCAGCACTGATATGTCCATGAGTTGCTTATGAGTATGTCCTTACTTCTCCATCATATCATATTTGTTTCACTTGGATGGTTTGTGAGATGGGACGTAAGTGGCCATACAGCTGCTTTTTTGTCGGGGGTTACTTTCAGAATTTCTTCAAAATAGCCAGTCACATCCTTGCGTAGTTACCATTTAGCTTTTTTCGAAGTGTTTCATTAGAGTCCAAATAGTGTGGCCATACAGTAGTACTTACATGAATACAGCTTGGGAAAACTCCCATTTTATTCTATCAAAGATATCAGATTTACTCGTGGTTTATAACTTATCAGTAGCAGTTCATACTTTACCTATGCGTATGTTAAAATTGCTTTCAGTAGATAAGATATTGCTACCAACGTATACAAACTGGTCTACTAATTTCCAAGTCTTGCTCTTTAATGAGGAGATGATGCCATTTTGATTAAAAGAAATGAATTGAGTTCTTGTAGCAACCAATGTTTCTTGCTGCTCACTCCAGGTTCTGCATGACCCAGTCAGCTGGGGCTACAGAATATACCAACTGCATCTTTGCAGAGGAGTAAGACTTCCCCAATGAATATCCTAAATCTGACACTAAACAATCTGATGATGACACTCCAGTAATGCTGGAGCTTTGGAGAATGTGGAGTACCCCTTTATTGCCGTTGCTTTCAGGTCTACTCTGGCTGAATTGTTAGAAATAGAACAGTTTTTACATTTTACTGTGTGTAAATAAATGACTGGTGTTTAATAGAATTCTTAGTGATACATAGCAATACTTAGAACCATTTAACTTTGTTGACTAAGCTGAATAGTTTGAAATAGAACTGTTTTTACATTTAACTGTGTGTAAACCAAAAACTGGACTTATGCTAAACTGAATTGTTTAAAATAGAACTGTTTATATGTATGAAAATGAATTTAGCATTTGATAACCTACAATAGTTGATATGCCATAAAACCAAACCTAACCAAACTGGTCTATACAACAGAGATTCAGCTTGAGCAGGTGTATTCGCCAGAAGTTCTGGATTATCTGCATAGTCTGCATCAGTAATAGTTTCTGTGGGATATCTCTGCTTGCCTTTTTTTGATTAGATCTATTGACATTTATAGTATGTATTTTTGGTAGATTATAAATAGTAATAGTGCCAATGAATCTCCTTGCAAGACTCTAGTGACAATGTGAAAGAAATCAGTGTCACCATCAGGTGAATCAATGATGGCCTCCACATCCTTATAAAGTGTCATTATAGCCGTAACAGTTTCTTTTGGAAAACCTTAAACGTATTTGCTCAGTCGAGTTCTAACTCATTTAAAAATCAGCGCAGTCAGATGGAGCTGTAGAATAAATTGACTGCATCTCTGCAGAGGGATAAGACTCCTCTGATGAGTGTCCATGTTATGACATTAACTGTCTGATGGTGGGGATCCAGTCTTAGAGCTTTGGGGAATGCAGAGTACTCCTATTAAATCAAATAACCTCAAGCTATTTGTTCCATTTTTTCTCTGTGTCTGGAATAAATACCTTGGAGCAGTCTACAAACAAGGGCGTTGCCTTAAGATTTTTTACTTATATTCCATCAATGATTCCTTGAATCATCAGTCTGAGAAGTTGTGGATTGATTTCTTCACAAATTGTTCTGATATTTCTTAAGAACTTTCTCAACTTCAGTTCCGATACAACTAAGAAGCAAAGCATTATAAATCTTAGCTGCTATAGCTGTAAAATTTATGCCTCTGTAGTTCTTTGTGATTCTGAAGTTGCCTTTCATTGGGAAGGGGAGGATATCACCTTTTGTCCATTCCTCTATTGTGTTTTGGTTATACAAAATATTGCCTTTCTTTGGGAAGGGGAGGATATAGCCTGTTGTCCATTTTTCTAATGTGTTTTGGTTATATATAGTATTGTATAATCAAAAAAGTGTCTTCAAATTTTCTTGTTTTTCATACTTCAAGAGGTATTCCATGAAGGTGACTCAGATATAAATGTGTATGTGGTTGGCTGTACAGTTTCTGTACCACAAAGTAAAGGCCTTTGAGAGCAAAGTAGCATTATTACATTTCTTTGATCAAAGAGTTGATAATTTTTTCTAATTAAAAAAAATTTTTTTTATAGGAATTATTGCCATCTAATGTTGACCATGACTGGATAAAGAGAATTTTTTCCCGCTGTGGTACAGTTTCTTATATCAGTATTCCAAGGTACAAATCAACTGGTGATCCCAAAACTTTTGCATTTGTTGAATTTGAAACTGTCGAAGGTGCCAAGAAAGCTTGCCAGGTGAGTTATAAAACAATGTCTGTTTATACCTGCTTCATATCTGTCATACGTCTATTTATTCATTAGCCTTTTAACCTAATAATCATTGCTTCTATCACATTTTCTTTTTGGAATAGTTGGTATGTACTGTTGGGAAACTATTGTTTTTTAAGTAATTAAAAAAGAAAAATACAGCGTAAATTCTTGTGTACAGATGTTATCATGTATACCAATAAGCAAATGTAAAAAAAAATTCTAATTTAAGTGCTTTATGTATCTGGTGGCTTGTTCAGCATCTGTTGGCCTGTCCTGGAACTGTGGGTCTCTCTGTCTGCAAGCCCGGCCAGCAACTATCTGCCTCTCTTTCTGCAAGCTTGGCCAGAAACTATGTACTTCTCTTTCTGCAAGCTGGATGGACATTTGTCAGTCAGTCTCTCTCTCTCTCTTTCTCTGCCTGTTTAGCATCTGCTGGCCTCTCTCCATTTGTCTTTGCTGCATCTGTTGGCATCTCTTTCTGATTGCTTTTCTGACATCTTTTGTCCTGTCTTTCCGGCATCTGTTGGCCTCTCTCTTTCTTCATGTCTTTCTGGCATCTGTTGGCTTCTTTCTTTTTGTCTGTCCTTCCATCATCTGTTGATCTCTTTCTGTCTGCCCTCTGGCATCTGTTAGCCTCTCTCCATCTGTTTTTGTAGCATCTGTTGGCCTCTTTCTCTCTCTGACTGCTTTTCTGGCATGTCAGCCTCTGTCTTTCTCCATCTGTCTTTCCAGCATCTATTTGCTACTCTCTCTTTCTGGCTGCTTTTCTGGCATTAGTTGGTCACTTTTTCTCTCTCTGTCTGCCTGTTTGTCATCTGACGGCCTTTTTCTTTCTCTGTCTGCCCGATATCTATTGGCCTCTCTTCTCTCTCCCCATTTGTCTATTTGGCATCTGTTGATCTCTTTCGGTTTGTCTACCCACCTATTTCTTTATGAAAGCAGATTTGAGTTCATATCTTTATTATATCATGGTTTTAACATTTTCTTCTATTTATTTCAAGGTTTTAAACAATCCACCAACAGAAAGAGAACACAAACCTGGCAAATTTCCCAAACACAATAAAGCAATGGTCCAGTTAAAGAAAAAAATGAATGGTGTGTATTACTTTCATTTTTATTTTGCTTTTATTGGTTAATGGTACATGGCTGATGACGTCTTGTGGGTTTGATGCAAGCAAAACATTATTTAATTTGGTATCAATTCTATAAATATCAGATCAATAAGTCTGCATTTATTAGTGGAATTTTGACCTGAAATTTTCAATGTGTAATGTTCAATCTGTGTGATTAAATGTTTACTACTAAATTAAGTGCATTGAAAATGGAGATTATGTTGAAAAATAAGTCTTAATTGAGTGAAATACTTTTCTCATCATTGGACATATTGATATACCTTCATGAATTAATATGATATATAAACACATGGACATACATATGGTAGAGTTGAATAAGGTAGCCTAGAATTATTTAGAAGAAAATGAATAATATAATTTGTTCAAACATACTTCAAAACAATTTAATTTTGCTTAAGGTCTTTATTTGTGATTTTTTGAAAAATAAAATATGTAACAAAAATCATGTAAAAATTAAGAAATCCAAATAAAAAATGTCTGTTGTGGAAATGAAATATTATTCTACATTAAATTATATATATATATATATATATATATATATATATATATATATATATATATATATATACACGTGGTGCATTCAATAAATTTCCAGACTTTTTTGTACAGGCATTTAAAATTGTTATAGACTCTTGAAAATTCAGTATGTTATTGCTATACATCTTATGAGATGACTGACCAATTTTATGATTTCAGGTTCAAATGAACAGCTACAGCAGTATTTGGAATACACCCTACTAAAGCCTGATTATCATAACTGGTGAATTTCAAAAATGCAATCTAGATGTGAGGACAGTTTAGAAGAACGATATGTAATAAAATTGTGTTTTAAACTTGGAAAAAATGCCATAGAAACATGGAATGCTTTAGACTGCTTTTGGAGCATCTTGCATAAATCGAGCATGAGTTTTTGAGTGGCATAAGAGATTCAAGGAAGCCAGGGAGTCTGTGAGGGATGATGAGAGGTTTGGGAGGAGTAAGGAAGTCAATAGACCAGAGTTGATTGGCCAAAGGGTTAGGGTTACTATGTTGAGGTTTTAAGGGAGTTCAGAAAGAGATTCCTAGGGAAAAGGCCAGCACTCTTCAAATCAGGTCAATGGCATTTCCACCAGGATAATGCACCAGTCTACAACTCCATCCTTGTCACAGACTATTTGACCAAGATGGGCATCAAGACAGTTCCTCACTGTCCCTGTAGTCCAGACCTTGTTCCCTGTGACTTTTGCTTATTCCCTAAGCTTGTTATGAGACAATTGAGGAGATGAAAGAAGCTGTGACGAAGGACATTGACACGCTCACACAAGAGGACTTCCAGAAATTGTTGGAACAGTACAAGTGCATTGCATTTGGAGGAGATTACTTCGAAAGGGACTAGAGTTTCATGTTTGTTCTATCAATAAAAGTGCCCATATGAAAAAAGTCTGGAAACTTATTTAATGATCCTCATATATATAATTTTTTTCTTTCTCAAAAAAAAATTGCATTTAGTTCAAATTGAAAAGAAAAAAGAAAATTTTAACTTTTTTCTCCCTTTTTTTCTTTCTTTCTTTTTCAAGGTTCAAATTTTATTGGTCAAAAAATTGTAATTAGAAAAAAATAAATGAAACTTTTGATAATTTCTTACAGGTTAGCATTTTAAAAATTATTCAAAATTACAAATTTAGTTCTTAAATTTAGTTTCAAAATCAATATTACGTCCCTTTATCATCTTACATAAACGGCCATTTTTATGTGGATTTGTTTTTTGATGTAAATTTTTTACAATGTACATTTTTTTATTTTAAAAAAGTGACAAAAAATATCGCAACTCTAGAACTTATGCAAAAATAAGTTCTTTTTAAGTAAATTTGAATGAATTACAACATTCATTTTCTTCTGAATAATTTTAGATTACTTTATCCATACATGCAAAGAAGCATGTATAGAAGAATGGTTATTGTCAGAGGAAATCGAATTAGTGACTCAAGTTCAAATCCTAAATGAGGCTGTTAGTGTTTCACTTTTCATTGATGCTCTTCAGAAAGGCATGTATTCATTTGCTTTCTCTCCAGCTATAGCTTAGGGCAGACTGGGTTCTTTAGCCTTGGTATGGCAATCAGTCTTGGAGAAGCAAACTTGAATACAAACCAGCTTTACTCTGCTTAAAGATTGACCTACTGTTGCATCCTGCCCATAGCAGAGGGGGGTGGGTAAATACACACACACACACACACACACACACACATATCTCTCTCTCTCTCTCTCTCTCTCTATATATATATATATATATATATATATATATATACACACACACACACATGCACTCATTGGATCAATAACCCCATAGCCCGACATAATTATCAGTTGAATTTTTATCTAGAAATTTCTCTGCTGTACAATTGATCGTTCGTGATTTATAGTCACCACTGAATTAGGTGTATTGACAAGAAAGGAGTTTGTTGGAAAATTATATTTGTTATGCAGGATACCCTTTTTATCATAAGGCTGTGGACTTATTGATCTACCTACATATATGTATATGCATGATATATAAGCAATTCCAAAAAGAAAATGAGATAGAAGCAATGATTCTTAGGTTGAAAAGCTTGTTATTATTAGTTATTAGAAAATATATAGCTATGTGCAAATTATTTATATTCTATAGAATACTTGACAAATAGAATTACTTGTGTTAAACAGCAATACTTGAAACCATTTAACTAGAATTTGTATTTGATAAGAATACTTGAAAGATAAGAATACTTGAAACTATATGAAAACAAATGAGCTCAAACAACTCATTTATAAATAAACTTACCCACAAACTATTCATTTACAAACCATATCTATAGGTTGTGATGGGTAAATTGTCATCTAAATTATGCCAAAATGAAAATAACACATCTCATTTTATCAGATATCTTCCATCTATTTTGGTAAATATATCTTGAAATACTATGAATTTATTCAAAGAAATTGCCATTGATGTGGAATCTCTTACAAGCCTTTCTGACGGTCTTTTTGTTAAAATTGGTAAATCCTGCCATTATCCAAGCCTTCAGTTCATCTTTGGTATTGCACTGTGTTTTGCTGCACCCCACGTGTAATAATCAAAGGGATTGAAATCTAAGGAGTTAAGCATCCAGATGTTAAGAGTGATGTGATCAGAGAAATTTCTCACTGCCAAGGCTGGGTTCTCCTACTTGGGTTCTATTGTAAGACACAGGATCTTCCACCAGTGACCTCCTCTATTCAGGGCAGCTCTCCTGCTTGTTATGCATGGTGCAGAGTCCTATTGTGAGACATAGGATCTTCCAGCAGCCACCCTATCTATCCAGGGCAGCACTCCTGCTTGTGATGTATGGTGAAGAAGTCATCATAGCCTGGATCTCACCTACAAATGCATGTTTTTTTTTGTTTTTTGTTTTTTTTTATCAGAACAATCAGTGAGACCTCTCACCTGCAGTATTTTCATAATCACCATTAGACTCCTCTAACTCTTTTTGAATCCTCTGCACTGCTTTCCCTTTGTCACCCAAACATTCTGAAATTTTCATATTTATGCTTCCGCTGTAAATGCCAAACAGTACGGGATACTGTTTCTAAATTTCTGGAGGAATGAATCATCTTGGTGCTGCTTTCCTCACAGAAAATGCTTGACTGACTCATTTGTTTCACAGTCGACAAAACCAGAAAGAAACTAAGCACCTGCATGAAATTAATAATTCCAAATAGCAACAATTTACCCATTGCTCGCTGGATATAAAAACAGAATTTATTATTAAATAAACCACAAAGGTTGAGATGCCATAAATTCCATTATACATTAACCAACCAAAACCATTGAATAAAAACACCAAGAACTAACTTCTTCCATGTGGGAGGTGTTACAAGTTTTTAAGTAGAATACTTCTGATTTTAAATTTAGTCGTCTTTCTCTTAGATTGGTTGCTGTACAAAGGCCAGTCTGCCTTATTATTTACTCATAGTTAGAGGAAGAACAGATAGGTTCATGCTTTTCTTAAGAGTAGTTGCTTGAAGTGAAATTCCAGCAGCTTCACTCAGGGTTTGAACTATGTTCATTTCATAAAATGCCTCGAATGATGTGACAGTCATTGAGCTAAACTGTTGTTGATTCTCACTGAGTATCCTATGTTTGTACCCAACTCAACTAAAATTACAAAATGGCTACTAAGGCTTTTATAAACCATTCACATTTTATTTTTATAACATACTATATATATATATTATAGTATATATTACATGGTAGTCTGTCTGACGAATATGTAAAGCATGAAACCTAGGGTCACAGATACTACCATGTAATAAATATATATATATATATAAGCTCTATTATTGATATTGACCAGTATTTAATAATACCACTAATATTGGTCTACTATTAACTCACCCATATATATATATATATATATATATATATAATTTTTTTTTTTTATAGTCGCCCTCGATGTGAATGATGTGAAGGAATGTGATCTGTCCAACAGTGAGAAGGGCAAGACCAACAGACAGAAGCGAAAAAGAAAGATGAGTGGCTGCAGTACAGATGGTAAAGATGGCTTAGTCAGTAAAAGGCATAAATCTGATTCCTCCTGTGGAGAGACATTGGAGGAAGGTTGTTCTAAGGTTTTGACTGAGCATCAGAATGAGTCTGTGATAGAAAGTGGTAAATCTGAAGACGATGAAAGAATCTCAGGTGGAAGTGGCAAGAAGAAAAAGAAAAGGAAACAGCGTCAGCAATCTGAGTCTTCTGGCAGCAAATCACAAGAAGATGAAGCATCTGATAAGTCTCGGCCTCGTTCAGACAGCTTCAGTAAATTCCATGACTGCGAGGTGGGCAGTCGGGGTAAATATAGACGCAGGGCTTATAGTTGTTCGAAGCTGACTGATAAGGAACTTGAGGGGAAGGATCCTGAACAAAAGATGGATCCTGAATCGAAAATGAATCCAGAATCAAAGATGGATCCTGAATCTAAACCTGAGAGTGGAGAGAAGACGAATTTAGAAAAAGGGGAAGAGAAAGACCTGGTGAAGATTGGTGATCAGACTGTCAAAGTCGAGTCTGTTGAAGAAAAATCAGAAACCAACAAATCAGCCGAAACTAAATTGTTATGCAGGGAAGGCAAACAACTCAAGCGTAAAAAAGACTGTATGGACGATGTCTGCAGTGACAATGAAAATCTGCCAAAACATCAGAAACTCGGTAGTGATATTTTGGAAATGGAAGGAGACAGGAAGGATTTCAAGAAGAGGCGGCACCAGCATCGGAAACCAAAAAAACCTTATCCTAATTTGCGAGTGATTTCAAAGTAAGTGCTCAGCTATCACTCCTTTATTATTTTCTTATTATTCTGCTTGGTAGTCAATTCATTGTAGTGTAATGGTTAATGAGCTTGTCTTAGCAATAATGTGGGGTCTACAATCACACTCAGATCATTTTTTTTCAAGGGGGATCACTATTAGATACTAATTGTAGAGTACTTCCCTTGCAATTAATTAGGCAGTCTGTTGGTGGTGCCTAGAATACACTGATTGCATCCTTTTCATCCTTACCGCTCACACACAAAAAACTGGGTGTCCTGAGTATGACATGAAAATGCATCATGCGATGAGGACTCTCCTTTTTCTATCTAAGCCATTGCACTGCTGGAGTAGCTTAGAATATGCTAACAATACCCCTTGCAGCGGGGTAAGTGCCCCTGCCATGCCCCACCTCTCCAAAATTAAACTGTGTCCGAAGTAGCACACTAAACTGCATCCAGTGGTCAGGCTTCAGTTCTGAAGCTTTAGGAAGTTCGTGATCATCCCTTTGTTGTCATTACTCACAGGTCCACTCTGACCCAGACTGGTAATAGCTGTTCAGGTTCCATCTATGAGTCAAATAGATATGTGTGATAAGGAACTGTTAAGCTGTTTTAAGGGCAGCCTCTGTGGCGTTGTCAAATATACTGGACAATGATAGTGTTGTAAGCTAGTTCAAACTCCAGTTGCACTTTGATGTTCACTTTTGGACTAATTCCCTTGGGAAAGGTATGAACCCCTTTATCACCCCAGCCATGGGTTAAATAGTACCACTACTGTTCTGCTACAAGAATGGTTTTGGCATTAAATAATCCACAAAGGTTGATATGCCATTAAACAAAGAAACCAAACCAAACCTGTTCAAAGATATACAGTTATTGTATAATTGGAGGTCACAATTCTAAACTAACTTGGGTATAAAATAACCCAACAGAAGTTGACATACCATAAAACCAACCAACCAACAACTTACTTTAATTATGATGAGATATGTCTTGATATTGAGCTTATTGGCTGCCAATTTATGTAGTCAAGAACATAAAAAAGAAAAATGCAGTCCTCAACAACACTTGCAATACGTAGTTCTTAGCACAACTACTACTCGAAGAAATGCAGCTCTATTTATTTCTTCTTCCTACTTGCCACGAGGGGCAACAAGTCAATTTAAGCCTCACCCCCTTGATCTTCAAGATCAATAGTTAGTCTCGTAATCCTTCATCCAAGCTGGACGTCTTTGCTCATGTTGTGACCTTCGTACGGGTTCTTCTTGGGGGACTTCATCAACAACCTCTTTATCTGATGGCAAGGAAACTCTCCATATATCTAGTACATAATGCGGCACTCCGTTGACTGTCATTTTGTTCTTAAATAGCACCTCGGTCACTGTTCCTCTTCCCCAGCAGGTAGTACACCAAGAATCAAGCGGTTTCATCCACACCTCCTCTCCCACTGTGATTTTCACTTGCCCCTGTTCCACTTTTTCCATTATGGCCCATGGATGTTGTCATTTGTATGTGAAAATGGATTGATGTGGTACTGACGCTTCATCCTGGTCAGTTTTTGGCGCCATATTATGCCAGAAGACTGCTTCTTGGGGTGAGATTTGGCTTTTTTCAGCCACAGCTTTTATGGTTCGATGGTGCCTCTCTATGATCCCATTGCTGCTCAGGCAGTACGCAGATCTAAAGTATCGCCTAACACCCCACTTCTCACTCATCTGTCTAAAAACTTCTGAATGGAAACCAACACCATCATCTATCAGCACCTCTTCTGCTGGCCCCTCTCCAGAAACACCTTCTCAACAACTCTCTTTTGCTGTCTCTTTTCTGATTCTTGGCCATATCACTACTTTCCCAAGTCCACAGTCAATCATGGATAGGTATGGTTTATAATGATAATGTGTGATATCAATGGCCAGCAGCTTCCAATTTTCTGCCACATGCAGCTTCCCTTTTTCATGCCTGCACAGTGCAGGGTCAATGGATTGACACTCCCTGCATTGCTCCATCACCTTCTTAACAGCTTCCATTGTGATACTTAATTTTTATTTATTGCGGACTTATTTTCCTCATCTTGGTAGTTTTTGTGTTGTTTCTTTTTTCACTACGTTTCAGCCAAATTTCACCTCTGGTCTTCTTCAGGTGATTTACTGCGACCTCGGATAGGAATGCTGAGTCTTGTAACCGTATCCCCAGTAATTACTGCCTTCCATAGTTGTTGTCTATCGCACCAGGTTTTTTTTGTTTTTTTTTTTTGTTTTTTTTGCTGAAACGTAGTGAAAGAAGAAACAACACAAAAACTACCAAGATCAGGAAAATAAGTCCGCAATAAATAAAAATTAAGTTTCAGATTAAGAAACCTCATCTCAAAATGATTCCAATTAAAGACAAGTTCCATTGTGATGTTTCGATTCACTATCCTTGCCAGATAGAAAGTTCTTTCCTTCCCAAAATGGTGCATATTATGCAGGTCTTTCAGGTCTTCTCCAACACAGCACTCCAGAGTCGTGTCTTTCTTCTCCTGTAGCCAAGCCTTCTTCACTCTATTCAACATGTCCCTCTTGTTTTTCTGTGATGGAACTAATGTTCTCATCCTCAATCTGGCATGACCTGGGTTTTGTCAGCTGGATGGTATCATTGCTGTTCACTCCTCTTGCCATTTTAGTTACATACTAATTTCCGAATTTCACCTGGCCCTTAGCAATTGTAGCTCCCATCAGCTGGTCTATCGCATTTAGGCCCAGTATTACATTGATTCCTGCAACGAGTTTATCCAGCACAATTACTCGGAGTCATCTTGGCATCAGTCTCTTCACAACACTTTACCTCTCTGCCATCTACCGCTCTAATATCACTGGCTCCACTCCAAGAGTCGGTGACACCTGTTTTGACAAGTGTGGTTGTACATCTGATATCAACAAGAGCTTTAGCCCGCTTCCCGTTGATCTGTAGCAACAAACTGTTTTTAAATAGAACTAAACTGTGTACTTATGCTAAACTGAATTGTTTTAAATAGAACTGTTTTGACATTTATCTGTTTGTAAACAAAAACTATATTTATACTCAACTGAATTATCCAAAATTTAATTCTGCATTGAATGACCTGTAAAGGGTTGATACACCATAAAACAAAAACAACCAACCACATTGACAATAAATGCTGTAAAAGTGTATAATCCATAGTTGAAATTCTGACTGCTCAGGTTTATGTACTTCTAGTTAGCAGCACAAAAACTGACTGCTTCTGTTCAAGAAGTTAAAAAGGAATCTTATTTTGATGTTTGTTTGTTTGAACAGAGAGGAGTGGCTTCAGTACAAGGCTGATTACCTGAATACACAGAGGACCAACATGGCTATGTTGAAGAAAATGTTGATGGAGAAAACAAAACAACAAGGTACCTTTTTAGAAAAAAATTCTTTTGCTTGGATATAGCCAATTTCAAAAGTTAGGAGGCTGTGAATGCATAAAAATTAATTAATTTGAAACTTATTTTACATTAGCATTTTTTATTTAGAATAAAAAAATAAAGTGCTAGACTGCAACATAGTAGTTCTGGAGTTCAAACTCCAGTCATGCTACTATGTTCACTTTCAGACTAATATCCTTAGGAAAGGCATGAACTCTCTTATCACCCCAGGTATAGGTTGAATAGTACCAGTATTGTTCTGCAAGGATGGCTTTGGCATTGATTAACCTACAAAGGTTGATGTACTATTAAACAAAGAAACCTAACCAAAATTAAGGAGGAGTCCCTAACCAAAATTAAGGAGTACCAATTAGGTAGTGACTAGCATGTGTGACGTGAAAGGTTTACTTTTATCCCAGAACGGGGTTTTATTTTCGCACGTGTGAAGACGGAGCAGGTTGGCACTTGATCCCTTATAGAATAAGTCCTCCTTCAGAGTTTTTCTCTCAGGCATATAAGACCTGGCATATTACGTGAGGGATTAATTTAGGGCCAGACCGACCGCCGCTGGCAAGGGGTTCCAAATTTCACACTATCCACACACCCACCAGGCCACTTTCCTTCCTTCCCCTAGACAATGGAAGATATGAGCCTATAGGTTTTAGTCGTAATAATATTATATTGTAGTAGTCGGCAACTCCGGTTTCCCGTGTGATATTTTAAAGGAATTAATAGGACAATTCTAAGCAAGAAAACATAAGGCGAATAGAAGCTGAAAAGGAAGCATGAGGTAACAAATTCGTAGAAGCTACGGCAAAGAACAACTTCGACCACGTGGTAACATTAAAATACATGACTCCTTTACTATGCAAAGAGATACACTTTCAAAGTGTCAAATATGTATAATGAATGGACAGTCCACGAACATAAATGTATTTTCTTGACTTTTGTTTTTTTCTTCAAATTGAGAGAGAGAGAGAGAGAGAGTGGTATATAAATTTTGGGTATAAAGGAGAAATAGTCCCAAAGTTACTTATCTTATTTTTCGACGGGGTTCCACTGGAGAATCTTTCTTCTTTCACGGGCTAATAGACTTTATGCTATTTTTAATAGTGGCTTAAAGAACTCGGGTCCCTCGTGTCTCAGATATTCTTTTGTCTTCTACCCAGAGTAATTGGCTTTTGGTTCTGCCTCCTACGAACCCTGCCCAAACAACTGATCTTTCTTACTATCTATTTCCGCTGACGGGGGGGGGGAGCCCCACTTCCGTTTTGGGGTCCCAGCCAATCATTTGGCTTCTCTCTCCCTCCCCTTCCGGTGTCCGGCGAACTGAGGTTACTAAGTACCAACATCTGTTGATATCCCCTCTGTGACCTACATTCTTTCTTAACGGTCACTTGTTTGACGGGTTGCCACTGTTCATTCCAACGGGAGGATAGTATTAATCTTATTTCTATCGTCTCTGTGGGATATCACGTGACACATGCTTGACTGTAATATTTTAGTAAATGAGTTCAAACTCCAGTCATCCTCTTGCATTCACTTTTAGACTAATGCCCTTAGAAAAGGTATGAACCCTCTTATTCCCCCCCCTATGAATTAAATAGTACCACTACTGTTCTTCTACAAGTATGGCTTTGGCATTAAATAACCCATGAAGGTTGATATGTTATTAAACAAAGAAACCAAAATTAACATTACTTCTTACTGTAATTTTTATTCAAGTCTTTATCCTCTACCTACTGTAGACATGTATTTCAGCTAGTTTCAGTACGGGTATACCTTGGATTATGTCGTTTTGAGCTCAGTCGTTCTCAATTACACATCGTTTGTCAAAAAATAGATGCAAAATAAAAATCAAGTTTAAGTCATTTTATTTGACTTTACATCTATCCGCCACAAATACTGAAGTCGTAATATCACTAGAAAAGCATTAAAAGCACATAAAATCATGTTACTGTACAATGAATAAGAATAAAAGTATATAAAATCATGTTAAAATACATACATTTACAGAAAATATTAATATAATCATCATAACTCATAGAGAATGAAATATGAAGACATCTGTGACTGTTATGTAAAGATCGCCAAATTGTAAACATCGACATTTACAAGTATGTACATACATGTATTCATAAATTTAGATTATTTATTTTTCTGTACTATATATATAAAACTAAAATTTATTGGTTTGTAAGTTCAAAATAGATTCTCATTGACCATATATTATTTAAAATGTATTTATAAATAAAATACAAAACTTGGAATGGTTAGTGACAAGTAAATTTGACTTTTCGTTTTTCAATTTAAGTCACCTCTCCTGGAATGAATTACCAACGTAAGGTGAAGTATACCTGTACTGTATAGTTACATTCATTGATTCAGTCACAATTGTTTCAATAAAATCAATATTACAAGTTTGTGATTTTTACCCAAGTCTTGAGGTCACACCTATTGTATACATATACTTTAGCGAGTCTAGTTCTAAACATCTTTTATTTAAGCCTTGACATCTCACCTATTCATTCTGCTGACAGGATTTAGAATATGTTGATTATATCCTTAGCAGAAAGGTAAGACCTTCCCAAAAAGGTGTCCTAAGTTTGATACTAACCTACATCTGATGGTGAGGTTTCTCTCCTGGAGATCTAGGTAGTGTGGAGTGCTGCTTCATTGCCATTACTCCCAGGTCCTTTCTAATCCAAAGTGGTAGTACTTGTTAGAGTCCCAAGTGTGTGGGTCAAATAGATCTGTTTAAAATTTATTTGTATTCAGTTGGACTATGTACAAAAAACTCTCTTAAGAAACAATTACACTAAAAATATAAATTATAAGAGTGATTTCCTAACATTGGCATAAAATAAACTTCTGAATAGGTTGTGACATGCTGTTAAAATCTATCATTCATACATATTGTATTCACATACTGCAGCTAGTCTAGTTTAGGGCATTTTTATTTGTGTATTGACCTTGTACTTACTATACATGTGCAGTTCAGCTTATCTAGTTTTGAATGTTTTTATTCTTGAGAGGTAGATTTTGTCTTAAGAAACACTGGAGTTTTTCTGGCAAAGACAAACCCAATGACCTCTGATTTTTCCATTTCAAATTTTCCTTAATTCCATTTTTACTTTTGGGAAATTCAGTTTCAAGGCCAAATATCGATTTTGATGTACAAGTATGCAAATGCTGTTTTATATTCTCCATCAATGATATCTACAATACAGGCAAATGAAGTCTTAGTCTCCTATGAGCTTGTCAAAGCTGTTATTAAATAGGTGCAGTTCTCATTTATAAATTACAGATTCAGGTGCATATTATGGTCAATTCCTGATGTAATTGACCATCATCTACTCATTCTAGAATCCTGTCTACTGCAAAGCTATGACTCTCTTGCTTAAAAATTCCTTATAAAACTAAATAGAATTAGTGTTGATTTCTTACATTTAACTGGAAATTCTATCTGGTTGACATTGGCACAGATGGCAGTTTCATTTGTTCCTTAGGCAAGATGCCTTCAAGCCATTTTAAGTATCAGTGTTTTTGGCTAGGCTTTTTAAAAAAAAAAAAAAAAGATGATGACTTGATAGAAGTAGTGACCTAGCTAACATTATCAAATGCTGGCTAGTATGAATATACTTAACTAACAAGATTTGAAATATGTACTATTATAATATAGCCATAATACGACTATACAAATATACAGATGTTTAAAATGTTCATAATGTTCATACACATAGGAATCCAAAAAACGCGAAGCCCTGACGACTCTCTTGGTTCAGGTACGAAACTTTTATTACCTTCTTTAAGTTTAGGTTTTCGACACAAGGAGAGAGAGAGAGACAATTTTTCTATGCTGACTGTTCGTCCATCGTCAGTTCTCAACTCACTGACTCAACCAACGTGCACCCCGCAGTCCACAAACTGGCCTGGCCTTGCCCAGGTCCGAAAAATCAACTCGCTCTGTCAAAGTCCAAATCTCAACTCTCTGCTTTTATTCAAAATCACTAAGAATCCCAGCCCATCGCTTCCGGGCATGACGTCATTCCCATTTCCTATCTGGGGTTTTTATTGTGACATCTGTGATTGTCACATCCTTCCCGCGCGCGTGAACACCTGCATTAATGTTTACACCTACCCATGCACTAGGCCAAAAGGTTCTAAGCCTAACTAAACCGAAAGATAAGATATACAAAACGAAAAATGGTAATATAAAAAAAAATCTTTCTGCAATTATATAACACACGGTAGCTGTTATCAAACACATTTGATAAAACTTCCCTATGAGCTTTTTTAGGCTGCAGAATCTGTTACAAATACAATATCAACATTAGCTCTGATGCATACCTGACTAGCAATTTGATGATTTCATTCTGTCAGATTCAACATCAATAAGAAATGACTCTCCATCAATGTTTACAATCAGATTTCAAATGCTGTGGTCACAGTTGTCAGTTGTTTTATCTGCTATGATGTTAAAAGGATTGGCTTTTTGGGTAGCAAAGTGACAAGCAAACAATTTGGGCAGATGAAGTTACCAAACGCAATTCACATTTAGAATAGCACCGTCTTCGCAATGCTTTAATATGAATGACCTCATTTTGTCAATTTTGTGTTGGAGGATGTTAGATAAAATGCATGTTTTCAAAAAAATCAAGGACAAAATCATCCAGCAGGACACATAGGCGTTGGTTCCCTAAGCTTTTAAGGAGACAATTATCTGGAGGTTGCAGGTTCAATCCTGACTGCAGGCGAGTAACAATACAGGAATACTTAACACTTGTACTTGGTTATGGCTAACAGAATAAGAACAGGCGACCTCCGTGGATTCAATAAAGGACGTAGTTTGAAGTTCCGTGAAGGTTCCTGAGTTCGACAAACACCTGAAGAAGGCCGGTGGACATATCGGCGGAAACGTTGTGGAAATAATAATAAAGATGAAGACAATAGTCCGAAAACCCTTAATAATAAAAATCATCAAGCTTCGTCTCAGTACTTTAGACAACTAAAATCATCCTGTACCTCTTTAGACTTGAACAAAGTTGTGATTCTCTACTGTTTCTGTTAAGATGATTTTTTGGAAGACTTTTTTTGCCAAACATTTTTGATTGATGTGATCTTTGATGTGTTAACCCTAAAAACGTCAACACTATTGACAGAATTTGCAGAACACATTTACTTCAGCATAAAAATCATCAGAAAATTATTTTACTTTGGTTTTAGCACAAATTTTAAATACTGGGGTCCCTCCCTCTCTCCCTCTCTCTCTCTCTCTCTCTCTCTCTTTTTGAGTTGCCGGTCCAGCTTTTGAGACTGAGATCACAAATGATTCACTATATTGACTATATTTGGCAATTCATTGCTTATTTATACAACTGATTTACATATAGCAAAAAAAGAGAATGAAATCCTTAAAAAATATGAAAAGATTGTCTTGTTTTTTGTTAACAATAAAGATCATGCCATTATGAATCCCTGTGTGTCAGTATCTAAGGAGGCAGACTAGTTTTGTAGAAGACAAGCTGTTGTTTTATAAAATGCAGTTTTAAAAAGAATTTTTTTTTTTTAATTTATTTATAAATTGTGTGGTTGATGGGGCTAGGCACCATGATAGCATTATTCTTTCATCATAAATCTTTACAAAAGAAAATTTTAAAAAAAGACAGTTCATTAGTTTAAATCTACATTAATTTCTTCCACAGGCATTTGTCTTTCTTTTTTTTATTATTTATTAAACTTATTGTTTTAATCTTTGTATCTCACTCTTCCAACTTTCTGTATCAAAACTATTTGTCTATCATTTCATTTCAATGTTGGCAATGATCTCCAAGTCCTGATTCCATCTAGTTAGCTTCTTTCTTTAAATTCTTTTTAGATAAAATAAACTAGCCAACATTTTTCTCGGTAAACCAATGATCCACTCTTTTTTTATGTAAAATCTTTTTTTTTTTTTTCTTTCATGTCTTCAAAGAAAAAGTAAAGACAAATATTTGTAAAAACAAATTTTAAGAAAATAACTACTTTATATTCTTAGGTTTATTTATCAAAATACAGGGACAGTAATTTAAGTTTTGAAAGAATGTTTAGAAATAAAGATAAAGATAAATAAGGTGGTTGATTTGTTATTTATTATTGAAAATTACATGAAACAAAAAATTCTGTTTCAGAATCCATAATTCTCTCCGATTCCATGATTGCAGAAAATTGGTCCCGCTATCTATGTTAAATAAGCGTTTGTAGTTTCTTTTATTGGATTTAAATTAATTCCTTTCTTTTTTCCTTCCAGAGCCAACAAATCAACAAAGTCAAACCAAAGAAAATTATGAATTTATTCCAAATGTGATCATCAATGTCAAATCAGATTTTTTGTTAAATGTTAAAGAACTGAAGGTGAGTGAAAGTCTTGAAAGTTCTTTTTATAGACCATCTAAAACAGGACTTTTCAAAGTGGTCCATATAGACCCTTGTGGGTGAATAAAATTTTGTCAGAGTGAATGCAGTTTGAAAAAAAAAATTTTTTTTTAAATTTATTTATAAAGAAGTAGAAGTCTACTTGGGGTGAATTTTGAAGTTTGAATTTATAAATCCCTTTATAACAAGTGAACAAAAATTTCTGGAGCAGAATAACCAATTGGGTGTAATGGCCATTTGTGATGTTTCTTTCAAGTATTACCTTTTCAAAACATGCCAATCATTTAAATAAGCAAACAATCTGGTTCCGATCAAAAACATCTTTATCTTTATTTGCATGATTAATGATACATATAATCATATTTTCAAAAAAGAAAACATTTAAACTATTACATTTTAAACATTATTTTATAAAATTCGAAAAAATATCCCTTTTTCAAACCTGCATCTGTGCAGACGGGTAAGACTCCCCACCCAACCACCTTAACCAAAGAGTGTCCTGGTATGACATTAAATAATCTAATGTTGAGGTTCCAGTCCTGGAGCTTTGGAAATGTGGAGTACCCCTTCATTGCCATTGCTCCCAGGTCCACTCTGCCCTGTATTGATAGTGCCGGTCTATGGCTCAAGTAGAACTGTTGGACATTTAAACGGTGTGCCAACAAATGACTTATGTTAAATTGAATTGTTAGAGATAGAACTGTTTGATCATTTAACTGTGTGTAAACAAATGACTGATGTTTAAATGAATTGTTTGTGATACATGGCAATACTTGAAACTATTTAACTTCATGCTAACTAATGATAAATAGTAAAAAAAATTATTTGTATTCGATAGAAATACTTGTAACCATTTAACTGTGTGCAAAAAAAAATTAGTTTAGGCTCATTTAAAAATGCTGTCAACAAAATGTGTTTACAAATCATATATTTCATATATATATGGGTAAAGACGATTTGGCATTAAATAACTTATAATGGTTGATATGCCATAAAACTCAACCCAACCAAACCAATTTTTAAGATAGCTTATGATATCTTTAGAAAAAAAAGAGTTAATAAAAATGAAAATAGAGATTTAAAAAAAAAAAAAGATGAAGAAGTAAAATTGAAATACAATGCCTGAAATTTTAATACTTATCCATGATAATAGATTTTTAATGAATAAAATTAAAATAAAATTATTATTAATGAAAAATCTTGCTCTGAATAAAGAAATCTGGATCTTTGTGAATTTAGATTTTTGTTGGTGTGCGTGTTATGATTTAATAATCTATTTATAATAATTTTTCTGTGTTTTGTAAAAATTTAAATCCTAGAGTTTAAAACATTTTAAAAAAATCAACTTCCTCTCATGGTATCCAGTAAAACTATAAGGAAAAAGTCAGTAATATTCAATTAATTTATTTGGGGATGAATGGAAATAAAATTTGATTACAAGAAGTGTAGCAAGTAAAAAGTTTGAGAAGCCCTAAAATGTTGGAAAGATTGATAATTTCCCAACCAAATAGAAAAATACCAAGCTAGCATCATTTACAGAAATATCAATGATGTCTTTTGAAGAAAGATTGTCATGACTTCCATATATTGTAAAGTGCTAGGCATGGTTTACCAATACCAGGGTCATGTGATTTGTAGTTTGCACTATGTTTAAGGTGTGTTGTGAGGCAGTGATTGGTTATGAGTTAAGTCTGTTAATTTTTTATTTGCTTGTTGACAGGTTTTGCTATATATGGGTTTAGTAGGTTAAAGGTTTTATTCCGCCATAACCTAAAGTCTAGCTTATATGTTTGATCACATATATATAGGCACTCATGGTGTAATGTAGGAAATAGACATGGCGTCTGAGTTCAGTAACTGGATGAGGCTGTTTGCATTTTATATAGGTATGAATCCAACTATTCTCTCTCTCCAGCTATAGGTAAAATGGTAGGGCAGACTGGGCTCTTTAGCCTTGGTATAGCAACTGGTCTAGGAGAAGGAAAACTCTGAATTCAAACCTGCTTAAGAATTGACCTTGTGCTCATGTGAAGGAGTTGTTAAATATATATTTTTGTGTTATGGTAAAGGCAGCAAATTTCCCACACAAAGAGAAAGTAGGAGATATGTAAGAATAGCGAATAAGAGAAAAAATCAAATACTTGGTTATAGTATATTTATTCAATAAGGAATTCAAATACAGACTAACACGCACTCTGTCTGACAGCTAATTTATAAGGTGGATGCAACCATTCTTTTACAGTCTATTGGGGAGGTAGGTAATCCTATACAACATACATATATATTGACCAGTCCATTGGCCTAGTGGTTAGAGTGTTTGCCAATGGCCTGGGAGACCGGGATTCAATCCTAGGTCGAGTCATACAAAAGACTCAAAAAATGATACTTGATGCCTCCTTGCTTAACACTCAGCATTATAAAGTAAGGATCAAGGGTAAAGTGGAGCAATCCAGGGAATGGAGTAGCACTTTCCTCTAGAACAAGAGTAGTAGCTACTGAAAAGGGAGCCTTTGGGTCACCCTTGACTATGGACAATTTATATATAACTTTAAAAGTCCACAGTTGTCAGAGGAAAGAGAGAGCCCCTGATAGGACTTAAAACCTGTTGAATTAATAGAAAGTAAATAAAAGAATGAATACTGAAGATACAGAACAAAATGAAGCTTAGAATATTTTGGCTGCATTCCCTGCTGAGAGATAAAGCACTCCCCAAAAGGGGTGTCCTGGATGATGACATGAACCAGTGTTGAGGTTCCCAATTGAATAATCCATCAGGAGTTAATATGCTGTTAAATAAACCAAATCAAACAAAAATGAGATTGGAATACTTGAAGCCTTACAACTGTGCAAATTATTAGTATTAAATAAGAATACTTGAAACTATATAACTGTGCGCAAACAAACTATTATTAATATTATTAAATAGGAATAGTTACATGAAACAATATAATTATTTTACAAAAAACTGACTTCAACATTATCATTAACTTAACACAGTAATTCCCAAGTGGGGTGTGTATGGTAATGTATTGGTGGGGCTTGTTTAGAAACCAAGTTAATGACCTTTTAGGCTTCCCTCATGTGAATTGCAGTGAAATTTTGAATATGTAAAAATTACATATTACTGGGGATAGGGATCAGAATTTTAAAAATGATGAAGTAGGGCATGGTTCAAAATTGGTTGTGAACCACTGACCATTGACTGTAAAGACCAATCAAGCTACCATTCGGTTGTGCCATTAATAATTTCTGTTTTTGTAAAATATAATTTATTCATGAATAATTTAACTGTAAATGAATTTCAATTTGTCGTATAGTCGCCATTATTTTGAATCACTTCTTGTTACTTATCAAGTAGCTTGTTGATTCTTAAGTATAATTCACTGGTTTCCCAATAGTTGCTTGATTAGTTTTATGATCAACTCTTGTTAGGTTAATTATAATGTCTGTCTTTTTTTTTATCTTGTTTACATAGAGAAGTCCAATGTTTTGTTAATTGATGAGTTTGGGTTGTTTTATTAGAGTCTCCTGCACATATGATTTTTAGTATTAGATAGGAATTCTTGATTTCATATAACTCTAAAATAAGACAAGTTGATGTGCTGTTATAATCAGTTAATCTCGATAATGCTACGCATGGCATTGACTGTTTGTTTGGCACAATGTTGATCATGACTTAAAATTTTTATTAATCATTTTATCTTCAGCTGAATCAGCATAAATGATAGTTTTTATGCTTAAAGACATCTTTGACTCATATTATACAAATACAGGCTGCCCTAATTTTAATCTAGAACACAGTTGATTTTTAATGCTTTTTTTAGTCGTTGAAAAAGTCAACTATGTCTTTTTTCACTTACTGTATCATGTTTGATTTAAGAAATATATTTATCTCTGCCTCCCAACAGACAATACTTGATGCAAGGTTTGTTTTTTTTTATAGTGGGGGCTTAAGGGAAGGGATCTAAGACTCTTGCCCTGCTGGACTCTGGCTTACGAGGTACAATGTGAGCCAGATGACCCTGCTGGACTTGGACTCACTAAATGTAACATATGCCTGTTCATAGCTTAAACTAGACCAGCTGGTCTAGTGCAATGCTATGCTATAAATCTAGTTCACCCACTCAAAACTGGCCAAGCCAAAGCTGGCACCCATTTGGCCTTGAATCTACCATTGATCTTGGTCTTAGGCCCCATCTGGCATAAATGTCAGATGGAGCTAAGGAAGGCTCATATTGATTTAAGCAAGTAAAAAAAAACTTATAATAGAAATGGCTAAAAGGAGGAAAGATGATGGACATAATAAAGAAATGTATGGGAGGATATAAATAATTGAATTGAACTTCAATAAGGAAAGGAAGTTTATAGATAAAGTGATGAAAGGAAAGAAAGAACAAGAAAACAGAAGGAATAAAGGAAAGAAAGAAATTTTTTTAAGTAGAGAAGAAAAAGAAAAAATGAGAGAAGAAAGAAAAGAAGAAAGAAAAGTTGGTAGAATATAACTTTATTGACGTGCTAGGCAGAAATTGTTTGAAATAGAACTGGTTGATCATTTAACTGTGTGTAAACAAAACTATAAACCAATGACTAACTGTATGTAAACAAAAGACTGTACTTATGCTAAACTGAACTGTTTGAAATTAAGTGAAACCCTTTAACTGTGTGCAAAAAAAAAGTGAGCTCAGACTAGTTTTAAAATGTTTACTTCAAAATGTGTTTAGAAATCATATATTTGATATATATATATATATATATATATATATATATATATAAATATTTGATATTAAACATCCTACAATGCCATAAAACCAAACCAAAACTTCAATCATTATAATTTATCATCATCATCATGACAGACTGACAGTATGGATTCCCTTGACTCTTTCTCTCACCATTTGTTCTTATCAACCATTACTCTTGCTAAGTCCTTTGGACAGCATCCTGTGTCTGCACAGAGCTGATGAATGTAAGTTTTTACTGGTCAGCCAATACTAATGCATCTATGTGTAGGAATCCACTGGAGAAGATCACTTATAAGTTTGTCCTTACTCTTCCAGAAGTGCTTCGCATGTCTTAGATGGTCTTGTTCAAAACAGCATACAGCATTCTTCCGTAGTTTCTTTTTAGCTTTTTCTTCTGGTGTTTCATTAAAATGGTGTTTCATATAGTGGTTTACCTGTCAATAGCAGTCCATTCTTACCTATGTAAGAATGGACTTTTTTGTGTCTTGATTACAGGGAAAGCTAAATCCTGGACCATTAGTGAACCCTCTATTCATTAGGCCTATGAAAATATTGAAAATACAGTTATGATTACAATCAAACATTTGCAAATTAATCTAATTTCAGCTTTAAATAATCCATTAGGCATTGATTGACCAAACCATCACATTCAGTAGATAAGATATTGCTACCAAAATGTATGAACTAGTTTTCTAATTTCAGAGGTTTGCTATTTAATGAGGAATTGGCATCATCTTGATTGAAACATGTGTGTCTTTGTAGAAATAATAAACTTTGTTTTCTGTGAAAATTAATTTTAGAAAAAATAAATTTTTTTTTGTGTCTTGATTACAGGGAAAGCTAAATCCAATCGCAAAAATTGCCTACATTGATCTGAAAGAAGTTGATGTACAAGCCTTCATTCGATGCAGAGATGAGGAAAGTGCTCGCACAATTTGTGATTCAACTTTTCCACACTACAAGTTTACTCTTTTACAAGGTAAGTCCATCCATTTTACTGAATTCTCTGTCAGTAAGGTTTAGAATATGTCAACTGTATCCCCTGCTAAGTTGCAAGCACCCAAAAGGAGTGTCCTGTTTATGACTTTAAATTGCATTCAATGGTAAGGCTCTAATTCTGGAGCCTTGGAGTCACTTCTTCATTACCATTACTCTCAGGTCCACTCTGACTAGGAGTGGACCTATATGGGTCAAATTGATCTATTTAAAAATTACTTGTATTGGATGGGAATACTTGAAACCATACAAATGTGTGTAATTCTTTATTATTAATAATAATTACTTGAAGCTATAATTATTTACTAAGGATTATTATTATTATCAATAATTGTGACTGGCCATTGGCCTAAGGAGTTGAGTGTTCACCAATGGTTCGGGAGACCGGGGTTCAATCCCAGATCGAGTCATACCAAAAACTCAAAAAATGGTACTTGATGCCTTCTTGCTTAACGCTCAGCATTATAAAGTAAGGATCAAGGGTAAAGTGGAGCAATCCAGGGAATGGAGTAGCACTTTCCTCTACACCTCAGAGTAGTAGCTATTGAAAGGGGAGCCTTCAGGTCACCCTCAACTTAGGTCAACTTATTATTAATTGTTTAAAATCATATCACTGTTTGCAAATTATTGGTGTTAGACAGGAATACTTGTAACCATTTCGTTGTGGGAATAAATGATTATTATTAAATAAGAATTGTTACTTTGAACCATATAAATGTAAAAGTTATTAGATAGGCATATTTGAAACCATATAAATGTGCTAATTATTTGTTTGAAGAATAGTGACTTGAAGTTATAATTATTTATTGAGAATTATTATTATTAGTTAGTTGAAACCATATAACTGAGAAAACAAATGATGCTTATTTAATAGAAGTAGTTAATTTAAACTATGTAATTATTAGTATTAAATAGGAATACCATACAATTTTGTTCAAATGATTTCTATGCGATAGGAATACTTCATATTATATAACTCTGCAAACAAATTTTTTTAGACAAGTAAGAAGTAAGTGAGTAAAGTTGGCGACCTTAGTTGAGGGTGACCCAAAGGCTCCCTTTTCAATAGCTACTACACAGAGGTGTAGGGAAGG